>NHTE02000041.1:3654127-3719193 GCA_002168265.2 Fusarium euwallaceae
CCTCCACCACCTCCCCCTTCTGCGGCGCCTCCCCGTCCAAGTGTATCTCCTACGCCGCGAGCACAACCTCCCCCGCCTCCTCCTCCACCTGCAGCGTCTCACTCAACACCCTCGCTTGCTGCTCAAGCCGCCATCCGCGCTGCCGGGCAAGCATCTCCAAGCTCCGCGCCGCCCCCTCCGCCCCCATCATCAGCGCCAGCACCACCAACTGCAGCTTCACCGCCGCCTCCAGTGACACGTTCCCGCGGCTCCTCTCTCCGCCAATCCATGCTGGACCCCAGCATGTTTACCCTGACAGCCAATGGAGCGAAATCTCCTAGCCCTGCCAAGGGTTCGCCTGCGCAGACACCTGGTGCTACAGGTGGCTCGCATATGGTGATTAATGACACCAGGTGGCATTTCAAGGACGAGGGTCTGTTCCCCAAACCAAGAGATTTCGTAGGCGGCACAAGGAAGTATAGAGCGGGGCGAGGAAGCAGTGTGCCGTTGGACCTGAGCGCTCTGTGAGATCTCATGCAGCTCCAGTTGAGCCAACCTATGTGCTCTTGACACCACGGGAGATTCTGTAGTATTCACGAGTAGATACTTGCGGGGTTTGAATAGATTGGAAAGTTTAGAATAAATGTGAATTCCCCAATGTCTCTTTGTGCGTGAATATCATGAGACAGCCATCCCCATAGCATCATGTTCATGACGAGTCGACCAAGTCACGTTGAAAACCCTATTCAATCATGTGTAAATCGTCATGCCTTCTAGCATGTATAGTACAGTCGAGTTCCATCCGCCTCCTGGTAGTGTACAGGTATACCCAATTCATCATGAACTTTTACATAGACTTGAGGTAGTTGGTCTCCTTGATCTTGGCCTTCCTCTCCTTGCGCATCGCCCTCTTGAGCTCCTCTCGCTTCTCCGCCGCCTCGATGTTGTGCTCGACGCCCTGGTTCTCCTCGCCGAGGATGTTGATGGACTGGTGCTGCAAGGGCACCTTGGGGGCGAGGGCTTCGAGGTTGCCCTCGGCAAGCAGCTTAGCCTCGAGGGCCTTCTGACGCTTGGCTGCTAGCTTTCGCTGCTTCTTTGATTTTGCTTGAATTGGTCGTTAGCAAGAGCTCATACCAGGTGGGGGTTTTCCAAGACATACAGAACTCGTCTCCGGCATCTGCGTCCTCCGAATCGGCGCTCTTCTTAAGAACATCCAGGCACGACCACAACCACTCAGGGTACTCTTCATCCTTCTTCGCAACGGGATCTTGGCCGCCCTTGAAATAGTTGAGTCCGTTCAGCGTGGTTCCAGCTCGGCAGGACGACCGGGGAAGAGGAGCGTCCTTCAATGTCTCGCCGGGCTCGGTAACAGGCGTCGAAAGCACAGGTTCGGCATTTCGGAAGGGAATTGTTGTCGAGAATTGCCGCAGGAGCGGCAGGGGATGCCGCGATACAGTGGCGCGGAGGCACCGGGTGCAAAACATGATGGATGTGGTGGTGAGTGATGTGGGATGGTGGGAGACAAGGCTCGCCGTTCTGGAGAAATTTTGGAGGTGTGAGGTGAGTGGCCAATCAAAGCGAAGGTAACCGGCAATTGTCAGCCTCGCGATAAATGCCCGCGAGTTTCAATGACTAGTACCCATCAAGATATCATGCAATTGAACAGCAACTCGTGGATCATTTTTTGTTTCATTGCTTCCTGATATATACACAGTCATACAGGGTTTAGGTGTCTGCTTCACCTTTACCACGAGAACCGAGGTTGTGACAGCTCGATGCCTTTGATATCAAGACCACAATTCCCTCGCATCTAGATAACCAAGGCCTACTCAATCCCCTCTCTTAAGCGCATGCACCGGCCAATTCTTATCTCACGAAGCGAACCGGTCCTGGTTGATCTTGGCGACCTTGTCGCTGGTGTGCACCTTGGCTGCCCGGTCAAGCTCCTCCTCCTTCTGGTCAATGTAGTTCTGCTGCAGGAACTTGGTGCCCTTGATCTTGTTCGTCTTCAGCAATTGGAGGTATCGCTCTATAGCTCGTCATCAGTGAATGCTCAAGAGCAAAAGCCCAGCAGCTCTCTCCCACGAGCTCCATCCGGCCGACTAACCTCGGAGGTGGCCGCAGTTCTCGAGGTGGTTCACGCCCTCACGGACGTAGCACTTGCCCAGCTCCTCTCCAACGAGTCGAGTCATCATGGCACCGACCCATTGTTCCCGGATGAGGGAATCCTCGGCAGCCTTGAAGGCCTTGGTATCATCGTAGTCGACGCCGTTGAAAGTGGGAGGGACGGTAGGCTTCTGAGCCTTGAACTGCTCGGACTCGGGGGTAGGCATGGCGACGATCGGATTGAGCGGCCTCGGGGGGTTCGAATTGGATGCTTGAGCGAGGGACTATGCGCGCAGCTGTCAATGTGGACTCGGTCGATATCGGCAACTTAGGATGGTCCGTAGCTTGAAGCTTCAATTGATTTGGATGTCCAATGACAGGCGACCTGATTTCTCAGGCAAGAGCGGACAAGCACAGACCCCAGACCACCTTCCTTGTCCGGAGCAAGGATCATTCACCGCTTTTACTGCCCCACCATTTGACTGGCAAAAAAAAAAAAAAACTCTGCCGCGCCAGTCGACCCAACCTCCAGGTTAAAAAGGTATACAAGGCGCAACCAAAATTCTCCTTCTGCATCCGCTTCTCTCTACCCTCATTTTGTCTATTCACCTCGTTTAGACATTTCCCCTTCCATACCCCTCACACACATTCACAATGGCCAAGTCCAAGACAAAGGAGACCAAGAAGACTAAGGCCGCTGAGCCCCTCGCCGCCGTCAAGGCCGGAGGCATCACCAAGCCTTCCAAGAGCACCAAGGCCAAGTCCAAGGAGCTGGCCAAGTCTGCTGCTAAGAAGCTTGTCAAGGAGAAGGACTCCAAGAAGAAGAAGAAGGCCCCCGAGCCCGAGTCTGAGTCCTCCGAGTCCGAGTCTGAGAGCGAGGCCGAGTCCTCCGACTCCGACTCTTCCTCTGAGGAGGAGAAGAAGGTCACCAAGAAGCCTGCCACCAACGGCAAGGCCAAGAAGGCCCCTACCCCTTCCTCTGACTCTGAGTCCGAGTCTGGCTCTGACGACTCTGACGACTCCGACAGCGAGTCTGAGGAGGAGGAGAAGCCCAAGGCCAAGGCCACCAAGGTCAACGGTACCACCAAGGCTGCCGCTAAGAAGGCTGAGTCTTCTGACTCTGAGTCTGGCTCTGGCTCTGACTCCGACTCTGACTCTGACGACGAGTCTGAGGAGAAGGAGGAGAAGAAGCCCGCCGCCAAGGTTGCTGAGAAGGTTTGTCTTACCGTGTCCTCTTCCTTTTTAAGTTCTGTATTAACACAGTAACAGAAGGCCGCTTCCTCTGACGACTCGGACGACTCTGACGATTCCGAGGAGGATTCTGATGACAGCGATGACAGCGACTCTGAGGAGTCTGATGCCAAGGCTGAGAAGACTGAGGAGGCTCCCTCCAAGAAGCGCAAGGCCGAGGATGACATCGACTCTGACGAGGCTAAGAAGACCAAGACTGATGCTCCCACTACCCTCTTCGCTGGTAGCCTGAGCTGGAACATCGATGACGATGCCCTCTACGAGGCCTTCAAGGAGTTCGATGGTCTCGTCGGCGCTCGTGTTGTCACTGAGAAGGGAACTGGCCGCAGCCGTGGCTTCGGTTACGTCGACTTCAACAACCCTGAGGGTTGCACCAAGGCCTACGAGGCCATGCAGGGTTTCGAGCTTGACGGCCGTGCTCTCAACCTCGACTACGCCAACGCTCGCCCTGCCGATGCCAACCCCCAGGGCCGTGCTGCCGACCGCGCCAAGCGACACGGTGACACCCTCAGCCCCGAGAGCGACACTCTCTTCGTTGGTAACCTGCCTTTCGACGTTGACCAGGACTCCGTCCGTGAGTTCTTCGCCGAGGTTGCTGCCGTCGCCAGCGTCCGACTTCCCACCGACCCGTAAGTTCTACCATCAATACTTGAGAAGACTATTCAAGCTAACATACATATCAGTGACTCTGGTAACCTGAAGGGTTTCGGTTATGTCAGCTTCAACTCGGTTGAGGATGCCAAGGCTGTCATTGACGCCAAGAACGGTGCTCCTATCGGCAACGGACGCATGTCTCGCAGCGTCCGTCTGGACTTTGCCAGCAGCCGACCCCAGCAGGGTGGTGGCGGCGGTGGCTTCGGAGGTGGTCGTGGAGGCGGTCGCGGTGGCGGCCGTGGTGGTTTCGGTGGCCGCGGTGGTGGTGGTTTCGGTGGCCGCGGTGGTGGACGTGGCCGTGGCGGTCGTGGTGGTGGTCGTGGTGGCTTCGGCACCGGTGCTAACAGCACTCCTGCCAGCTACTCTGGCACCAAGATCTCGTTCGACTAAACGTGGGCTCATGCATACTACTGCAGACCGAGTGGGCATTTGGCGGGTTTACCATTAAAGTGGGCTTTGTGGGCTGTCGTTTCAACACAAGTTATACTATAGCTCCCCTTGAGGAGCCGTGGGCTTTGAGAATAGGTTTCACATTCATGGATGTGAAGCCATGATAGACCTGGGGGCATATACACTTGGGGACCGTGGGCTCGTGGCATCTAGCAAAGACGCCATCACCGGCGACTATGGCTTTTTGATGTTGGGTTTGAACAAAGTCTGTCGACAAGACGGACACCACGTGGGCTTCATGAGGGATTTGACGGCTCTTTTGGGAAGATTCTCCCCAAGTCTTCTATCAAGAAGACAGGGCGGAGTGGACCAAGTCGGTTCGTGCGAATGCTCTGAGGGTCCTGGGGGCTTCTTCAAACGCAACGAACGACCTCCGTTGCCTCTCGCCTGACTCGAGCTTCAGTTGACCATGACCTCGCCTATGACGACCGCCCACCCACCCTAATTCCTTAATCACCCTGTTCATGTTCAGTTGCCATCTGGGATTTGTTTCTTCTGGTTGATGTTGGTAAGTATACCACTGCCGCGTTTGCTCTCGAGGGGCACCGGCATCCGTCCACATGTACTAGGTAGAGGGCGTAATAAAAGTTGATCATTTTTGTTCCAATGACTTTGATGTTCTATATGCGATGTGATGTGTGTGCTATATGTGCTTATAGACCGTGTTCTGTCTACCTACAGCTTAGACTTGAGATGGTTCTTGTAAAAGTCCTCGTCGAATGCCAACCATGAGTAGTCAACGTAGTGACAATTAGTATCCCGCCAGGGGCTCAACCCAATCTTCATGCCAGTCTGCGTGACTCCTGAAACCTGGATCTCGCACCTGGCATTGAACTCGCGGTCGAGGTCCAGGAGCAAGACGGCAGCAAAGACGTGCGGCCGGCGCTTAGGGAACTGGTCGGTGGGTGTGTTGATGACGCCTTCAAGTCTATACCAATAATGCCAAAACTCGGTTCTCTCAAAAACCTCCTCCGCCGTATCAAATAGCGTCTTCAGCTCCCTTGATCTCAAGCCGTATTGTTGCATGGGGTTTATGTCCCATGTGACTTTGTTATCTTTGATGCTGACCTTTGTTTCCATTTCATACCCGGCTCATGATATCTCGGCCACCCTGTAGATGGCCCAGGAGTCATGTCCTAGCTAACTAGCATCCAGGCGAGGCCCCCATTCAGGCTCAGCGTCGATACGGGCGCCTACTTCCGTGGCGTTGCCGAGAATGCCCTACGGGAGAAGAGAGCAGAAGCGGTCGAGCATATCGATAAGCAGATGAACAAGACGTCCAGTGGCAGTCAGAATGAGTTCAAGCAGGTTCCTTTTACAATCCCTCCTAGCCATTCAATCGCCGATCGATTTTACGATGCGCGAACCCGAGAGATTAGGTGAGTTGACGTCCTCGGACCAACTATCATCTTTGCTCAACGAGGTGTATCACACCTCAGCGCACACTTCCTTCGTCAAGACGGCACTCCATTTGACAATGTCCTGTACTCCACTACGTCGGCCCAGTGTTCATCGATCGCGACTTGAGAAACAGGCTACATCAGTTTTACACGAGTGAGTTCAGTCTTGCCAAGACTGGGGACTTGGGTGAGTGACTCTCAGCCAATGACCCCATTGAGGAAGCCAAGAGTTCACCAGCCATGTTCTCATCTGGCTTGATCGACATAAGTAGTAAGCCTATCAACAACAAGCGTATCAAGCTAGAAGAGGTATCAAAGGTTAAACTTATCTTTACGATACGGGGTATACCAATTCCAAAGGATAATTTGGAGAGGACGTGAACAGCTCAAGAGTGGCAGTTCCACCACCAGAACGCTGTGGGGGCATCTATTTACCTGTTCAGCAGCGTAATAAACGTTGATCATGTTTTCTCCTCATGACGTCACGGGACCAAGGCCCCTTTTACTTGCGTGCCGTATAGGTTGTCATGATGAGCGAGCCTGAGTGTTTCGTAGTGGGACGATTCTACCGTCCGGGTCATGTGTTGTACTGGGAGCTGATGCGGCAGATGCAACGGAAGAGTTCCATATGGGCTCATATTTGTCTTTTAGTTAATAAAGCCCTCGCGAAAGACGGCGCGAATTCACTTTAGGCACATGGTCCTAATATCGGCTACAACCTATCAAGAGATGTAGTCGGGGATCTATGGATGCACAGCATTGCGCTTTGGGCAACGCCCAGGATAGGCAGTTGATGGCTCAACGATGAGACACCGCGCGTGGAGGGTCCAGTCTAGATGGAGAGAGCCCACACTCGCATACGCATGAGCAAGTTAATACCCATACCTACCCATACGCTTGTGGGTTGACAATACGATTTGTTGAGGAGGGGATATCAGAAGCGAGTCTAGATGTTGGGAGTCAGCTGGTGACTACGACGCCCATTCTTTTTTTTTTCAGCTGTCTGACTGTTGTTGCTGCGTAAGTTATTGAGGCTTGGGCTTCTGTAAGGGCTGCTGCCGGATGACGCAAAGAGGATCCAAAGCCAGAAGCAGAGGCGCACTTTTGGAATGATTCTTGGGCTGAGCTGAGGCGCTGGGTGATGATGCCACCACGCCATGGCCGCTGTGATGGGGAATAAGCAGGGACTTTGCATGGACCAGGAAGACACGAGACGCAGGAGTTTGGAGTCAAACAGGAACGGCATGTTTTGAAAATAAAATAAAATAAAAATGGTATAGAATAAAGAAAACCATTGTCTATCCAATGTGGCTTTTATAAAGTTGAAAAAGTATACTTTTCGCATCAATATCGTCAAGATACCATCATCTTGGCTTGTAGATTTCAAGGCTTATTTTGGGCTGATGGAGCACGTAGATCAACGCAAGGTGATAGATCGATAAGCAAGCCTTGTTGATCCACGTCGACAAAGCGTCCCATACGAGGCAAGACCCCTCGAGGTTCGGCATGAGGCCGAAACGCAAACAAAGGCCTTGGCCACGCTTTATGGCGTGAATGGCCCCTTTTATCGAAATGAGGCCAATATCACCTCCCCTCTCCAGTCGAGGACACCTAAACACACGCTCACACACTGAAGCTGGTCCATGAACTCTTTTGGGCAATAGAACCCCCCCGCCCCTGCGCTCATGACCGGCTGGTTCGTGCTGCGTGCTCACAAAGACGGGCGGGGCGTTAAGTACCGGTACATTCAAACGGCTGCCTCACCGCCCTCGGGACCATAACAGCACAGTGTGCGACCGCATCGGCGTCATCGTTACGGCATGCTTGACGAGACTAATTCGGCCTGGTGTCCAACCGTGATACGCCCGGGTGTTACAGACGCGCGTGATGCGCTCGCACTGTGCCCCCACACACACTTCCAAGTACTGCTACCTGAACCGCTATCGATGTGCTACCGGACGTGCTCTCGTGCCTCTAACAAAGGCGTGCCAGATCAACACCCCGTCCCCATCCTCACCGACGTACCCCCGACTTCGCTGCCCAGGACCTCCTTGTAGCCTATTCTTTTTTAATATCCCCTTCTGCTTCGCTCTAGACCCAAGTTTCCCGCTTTCTGCAGGTCTTGTTCCTCTCCTTATTCTCCCCTTCCGAATAACATCACCCCAGAGCGCCGAGTCCCTGGTTCGACATCGTGTGAGATAAGCGGGGTTTTGCGCAGAGCGCCGATCTAATACCCCCACGCTTTGTTGCTTGCTGCGCCCAGGCAGTTTATTACCGTGATTCCCAATATCTGACCTCCCTTCTTAACTTTCCGGTCTTTCATCCAAAACTTTGTCTCTTGACGAACTCGAACAAAAAAGAAAAAGAAACTATGGCTGAACAAGCAGGTCAGAGCTGGCAGGGGAGCAGGGTGTCGAGGACTGGAACACGATCGAGTCCAGGGCTTCCTCCGCAGAGACGCTTTGATGGTTTGTCCTTGTCCCCCTTTCCGCCTTGCGCGCGTTGGCTAACGCCATCAGAATCGTGGGTAGAGGTTTCGTCGCAGCCTTCCTCATCTTCGCTGTCGAGTATCGGCGACGAGATCGTCACGACTGGTTTGCGCGTTGGGAACCCGCACGCACGTCGGCGGCGCCCCCAAGCCTCGACTAGATCCCTTCCGCAGCAGCAGACAGCCATCCACAACGTCTACGCCGCCGACCTGAGCAGTCAGGAAGAGTACGACGAGAGCGAGAGCGAAGAAGACCGTCTGCTTACAAGTTCGACCGAGAACGTGCAGCAGGATGATGACGATGAGGACATGGATTCTGATGCGGAGTCGGACGACGGAGATAACGTCACCGCGCTTGGGCGGGTAGCCGACCAACCCGTCTTCCAACCTCAGCCAAATGCCTTCTCTCATCCGCCAACGAACCAAGTCCAAAGAAGAGAGTCTGCTCCTACTATCCCAACCATTCCTCCTCCTCATCCTCACAGCAATGTTGCCCGGTCGTCGTTCTCTCGGCGCTCCTCCCAGGCCCGGCCCCACCGTGCGGGTCCCAGCTTCATGTCCCCTTCGGTTCGGGAGGAGAACGACGCCGCCCTGCGCGCTTCCTTGACGACGCTGCTCTCTTGCGCTCATGCGGCTAGAGGCTTGCCTAAGTCAAAGGAGGAGGCAGAGGCTCAGCGGGCTGCCAGCGCGGGCGTTGGCCCCAGCAACCAACCCATGGAGCTGCGACTCGTGCCGGAGTCGGAGCTGGACACGGAGCCACCGCGGGCCCAACGACCCACGGCGCCTTCTCCACCACGGAAACGGGCCTCCCCTGCTAGATCTACTTCCCGCACGTCGGAGAGGGGCAAGCACGGCTCCGGAACGGCTTCGGCCCCACGGGCTACGAAAAAGAAGCGAACGGCGCAGGTGGAAGAGCCATACATCTCTCCGACTCTCCTCACTTGGGTTGTCAGTGCTGGTGTCGTGGTTCTCGTATCCGTGGTTGGGTTTGGTGCTGGCTACGTTATCGGACGGGAAGTCGGCAAGCAGGAGGTGCTCGCGGCCAGCGTTGGGAGCGTAGGCGGCGTCAACGAGACCACGTCTTGTGGCCAGGAAGTTATCCGGTCATCTGGCAACGGTCTCCGCAAGCTTCGCTGGGGGGCTGTGGGAAAGAGCATCGTTGCTTAGGCCAGAGGACACAACTCTGGAATTCTTTGATTAATGAGCTCGGACTCTAAGGAGCGGACAGAACTTCGTTTCGAACTCTGGAGGCGACTTTTTCGAGGGGGTGGGCGTTTGGGTACTGACGATATCATTCTGCGCGGTCATGGTCATGAGATACGCAAAGCTACGGTCCCAGCGAGGTAATGTCGGCGTTTTTCATCTAACGACTCGTTACACACACAGGCGGGGATACCTTGTTGCATCATATTCTACTCTGCGCGCTTCTCAGGGACATACACTGGGGATTTGTGGGAAGGCTTTTATGATTTATTTCTTGCATGTTTGGGATTGGCTATACCGCTGTTTGTTAGCAACCGGGTAGATGCTCTCCACACATTGGCGTCGGTAATTATTCCCCTCAAAGTTGGTAGTCGGAATATAGGAAATAAAAATCACTTTGAAAATGCTTACCCTGTTGTCGAATAATCGCCGCGAATTCGAGACGAGGTTAATCGTGACTAGATATCAAAGACATGACCTCTCGATACGAGCAAGTGATCAGCTTGTGTCTCAGCCTTTGGTCGCGTGAATAATAACCAAAATTGCAAGAGGAGGTAACGTGAGTGGGTGTCTCGTGGACGCGTGGTATTAGAAACTGTTGGGAGTTTTCGAGCCCCGTGAGGACGCTTAGTTGATGAAACACCATAGATCGAACATATTCATGTTGAGTTGACTATCGTGAGCATGGTCTTCTTACGTTGCAGTGAGTGATATGGGGCTCCAGCTGTGTCAGCTAATCATGCGACTTGGTAAGCGCCAACGAAACAGATATCTTGAGCAGAGTCAAGATACGAGTACGTTTCAGAGCAAGGTTACTATTATTGACGCATGGCCAACAAGGGAACAGTGACTACTAAGTGCAAAGGATTCGGAAGCGGCACTCACGACATCTGCCGGCATCTCTCATGGGCCCCTGTCCGGGCCTCCTGCCCCGTCGCGCAAGTCGGCGCCGGCCGGGACAAGAACGAGACGATGGGCCCGGGGCCGGCTCGCCGCCGTCGCTCCCGAATACGGAAGGGCCGCGACGTCAGCCCACAAGCGGGGTGCGTCTGAGGCGCGGCGGACGATGGTCGGAGCGATCCGGGGCGGTTGGCGGTTAAGACTACGCTTTTTTTCTTTGAGAATGACTGGGGGTTTTGGGAATTGTCAGGGGCTTGTAAGCTTTGTTGGGTGAATTGAAGGTTTAGAATCTTTTAAGTTCTCACGGTGATTGACATTGTGTATTAGCAAGAGTGACTTGCAACCAGCCTCATCATGCAGACATTCACTGATTAGATAACACTGTCTCAGTGAGGTTCTTCGTACATGATAGCAGCCTCGAGTTCTTGCGATAAAGCGACGGGTATTGGGAACGTAACCTAGGCATGTAGCGAATCTTCGCTTGAAGGATCTCCTTGGAGAAACATAAACAAGACCCTTGCGAGAGTCCGGCTCGGACTCGACCAACATGTGAAAGCGGATATCCATCGCTAACAGCTCCCCAGGGTCGCCAAAAGGAAAAGAAGGAATTGACCAATGGCCTGAATGGCCTTATTCATCGAGGTCCCTGAATATGATCCGAGCATCGTTACACCAGATGGCCGGTAAAAGGAACGGCTCATGGGCAAAGAAAAAGACCATCCTCTTATTCGGAACATGGCGAAGGAGATGGGCAAAAAGACGGCCAATCACTGTCACGGCTGACAACTCATCAGGCCATTTCCAAAGGCGTACGTGGTTAGAGACCCAGCAACTGCAATGAGCCGCAAGGACAAGGACCAGGAGGCCGTTAGTGGATCATCAATCTTGAGGTGGGAGAAACTTTTTCTTGTCCAAGAATTCAGGCAGCATTAGGAATGCGATCACGAGCAATTGGTCCTGGAAAAGTTGGCTGGTAGGCATTGAAGCATGGCAGAAGCATAATCTGCGGTGATCGAGTTTATGTAAGCCACGGAGCTTGCTCCAGCGACGGATCCAAGTCAAAACTGGGCGGGGGAGATGGGATAAGAATGCGAAAAAGGAGGGACGAGATCTCAATTTAAGAGAGATACGAATACGAATCCGCACACACTAACCAATCAGACTCTGTATCGACCCTGAACAAGGTATCCACCTGCCAGGCACAGAGTTGCAGGTCCCGTCACCCACTCGCCACAGCAGCCGGAGGGTGCTGCAGAGTGAACTCCTACAGGGGGACGAGCCCACTAACTCCCGAGAGAGTCCCAGGCGGTGTGTCCTGCTGTGGCTAGCAACCTACCTTCTGTGCCTTCCAAGTGATTGCCGCTCGGCAGGTGGGTGGGGTCCCCAACTGATCCTCTCCTTCCTCCCCCCCTGGTCGGAAAAAAACGTCAGGGTCTGGCGCAATTACATATCAGTTAATCTCCTTCGCCGTCTTCTTCTCTCTTGTTTTCTCTATCGGTCTCTTCTCTTTCAAGGACTCGTCATTGGGAATTGCGCTCTCCCTGACGTTAAAGGCGATCCTCTCCCTTCTTCTTCTGTAGAGAGCCACTCTCAACAGCAACAACAACCTTTCCACTCCTCCCACCCGTCCTCCCTCAACCATGGGACTCCTTCAAGAGATCGCGAGCCACCCGCTCGCCCAGCAGTTCCAGGAACTTCCCCTGGGCCAGCAGGTCGGCATTGGCTTTGCTGCCTTCGTCGTCGTTTCCGTTGTCCTCAATGTCCTCAACCAAATCCTCTTCGTCAACCCCAACGAGCCCCCCATGGTGTTCCACTGGTTCCCCTTCATTGGAAGCACTGTCACCTACGGAATGGACCCCCCTCGCTTCTTCAAGGAGAACCGTGCCAAGGTGAGTCCAGATGAGCTTTACCCTTTCAATTGAGAGGGAACCTTGCTTCTGGCCGTAGATATGCCTGCCAGCAGCAAAGACAGAGAGCAATGTTAGCTAACTTTCCCGATCCAGTTCGGCGATGTCTTCACCTTTGTCCTCCTCGGCAAGAAAACCACTGTCGCTGTGGGCCCTTCCGGAAACGACTTTATTCTCAACGGCAAGCTCAAGGACGTCTGCGCTGAGGAGATTTACACCGTCCTCACCACTCCCGTCTTCGGCAAGGATGTTGTTTACGACTGCCCCAACGCCAAGCTCATGGAGCAGAAGAAGGTGAGAAATGATGAAACCCGCTTTCATGATTGAATGCTAAGACAGACCATCATAGTTCATGAAGATCGCTCTTACCACCGAGGCCTTCCGATCCTACGTTCCCATCGTCTCTGGCGAGGTGCGCGACTACTTCAAGAAGAGCGCCGACTTCAAGGGCAAGACCGGCATCGTCGATATCCCCAAGAAGATGGCCGAGATCACCATCTTCACCGCCTCCCACGCCCTCCAGGGCAGTGTCATCCGCAGCAAGTTTGACGAGTCCCTCGCCGCTCTCTACCACGACCTCGATATGGGCTTCACCCCCATCAACTTCATGCTTCACTGGGCTCCTCTCCCCTGGAACCGCAAGCGTGACTACGCCCAGCGAACCGTCGCCAAGATCTACATGGACACCATCAAGGAGCGCCGCATCCTGGACAACGATGACAGCGAGCACGACATGATGAAGCATCTCATGAACTCGACCTACAAGAACGGAACCCCCGTCCCCGACCACGAGGTCGCCCACATGATGATTGCCCTTCTCATGGCTGGTCAGCACTCTTCCTCGTCCACCAGCTCTTGGATCATGCTCCGTCTCGCCCAGTACCCCCACATCATGGAGGAGCTCTACCAGGAGCAGGTCAAGGCTCTCGGTGCCGACCTCCCCCCTCTGAAGTTCGAGGATCTTGCCAAGCTCCCTCTCAACCAGGCCATTATCAAGGAGACTCTCCGCCTCCACGCTCCTATCCACTCCATCATGCGCGCCGTCAAGTCCCCCATGCCCGTTCCTGGAACCAAGTATGTTATCCCGACCTCGCACACTCTCCTGGCCGCCCCCGGTGTCAGCGCTTCCGACCCTGCCTACTTCCCCAACCCCGATGAGTGGGATCCTCACCGATGGGAGGCTGGCTCGCCCAACGCCCCTACCATTGCCCGCAACAACGCCGATGAGGAGGAGAAGATCGACTACGGATACGGCCTTGTCAGCAAGGGTTCCGCCTCCCCCTACCTGCCCTTCGGTGCCGGTCGTCACCGCTGCATCGGCGAGCACTTTGCCAACCTGCAACTGCAGACCATCGTGGCCGAGGTTGTCCGTGAGTTCAAGTTCAGCAACGTCGATGGCGGCAACACTCTTATCGGCACCGACTACGCTTCGCTCTTCTCGCGACCCCTGGAGCCTGCCAACATTCGCTGGGAGAGGCGCCAGTAGATTCGAGATTTGACAGAAATGATGAGAGAATATGAAAACCACTTGTATATACGCGACAATGCGATGGGCGCGCTGAGGAGTTGAGAGCATAATGATTGGTTTGGGTTAAAAAAAGAACTCATTTGCCATGCAATGCCGGCAAAGCTCTGGCAATAGATTTATACATATTTAATAAGAAATGGTTAAACTGATGTATTTTTGGTTTCTTGATTGTTTTCCATGGATGTTGCTGTTGGTTTTTCGAATGAGACGATGTGTGTTGGATGAACTTGCCTTGGAAATGTGAGCTAGCCCCCACTGAGACGAGAGCCTTCATCAATGACGATTACTAGGGGCAAGTTGACGGATGTTGATGGTTTCATAACTTGCCAGGGACATCCTCACGCATTCTCAACAGATCTTGCTCCTATTCTTCTGGATTCATCCCAGATACATCCTCAGTACTAGCCAGCTTATCAAGACTCATTTTCTTTCATCCCGACAAAAGCCATTCTCAACTTCCTTATAGTCCATTTGTTTAAGGCGAACCTATCTATCGAGGACACCATGAGCGAGTCATATGGTCCTCTTGTTCGCCTTTGGGGCATCCATCCGTCCAAACTCCCACCTGCAGGAGCCAACACGGAGGAACTCAAAGTTCTTCTCGCCTCAATCCTCCTTGAGGCTCTCCCCTTTATCAGTTCCGTACCATCCGAAGGTCCAGCCACAGACCATACCACAGAGCTACGGAGTCCCAATGAGCTATGGAAGCACAAGTCAGTAAAGACATTTGACGGTTCTACGGCTCCCGTGCATCTCTTTGAGCGCACTGTCGACTCGGAAACCCTCGACGCACTTGCCCAGACTCATTCATTGTTGGGCATCAAGCCGGGCAATGTTCAGTCAGAAACGTGGGCATTGCGCCGGAGTACTCATGTTGGGAAGAAGGAAGAGGGGACAGCAGATTGGGACGAGTTTGTGAGGTGCTTCAAAGAGGAGCATGCAGAGGCGGAAACGACCTTTACGCCAAGCGTCTTGAGCTCGTCAAGGCTACAGGAGTGGGATTGTAAAGGAATAGAGGTCGAAGTTGAGGGCACGACATGGACGGACTGGACGCTTCGTCGCGAAGAGGCCGTTCATCAACTCCCAGGCCCCCTCACACGCCGCGTCTTTCCCGTCCTGCAGGCCACAACCTCGGTAAAGGGCCAGAGGGAGTTTCTTGTGGTCCAAATCGCCATGCAGGCAGGCGATGGCGCTGATGAATCTACGCATAAGGGTATAGTACCGGCAGCATACACGAGTGTCGAGAGGGTGAGGGAGTTGGCAGATGGGAGGATAGAGTGGGTGATGGGCACGGCATCTGATGCAAGAGGTCTGGTGCCCATGTGGGTGCAAAAGTTGGGCCTGGCGGGACAGATTGCGAAGGATGTGGGCATGTTTCTGCGATGGATTGCAAAGGAGAGGAAGAAGGGGAAGGATGCTCAAGTTATTGGGGACTTGGAGTAGGGGGAGATCAAAGTAATAGTACGAGTCTACATGTGTATGAGTTTTGGAGAGTGAGAGGGAAATCGAAGGTGAATATTTGTACATATTATATGCGCACGACTAAGTCTGGGGGTGTGTCAATAATGGAATTCTCTGGACTTTTACTGTCAAAAGTCATGTTGTTGTGACGCTTGATGATGCTGTCTTGAGGGTGCCTTCCCTCAACTGTGTAAGTGGGTTCCATGAGCTCCTTCCTCGGCCACGCCCCTTCACCTTTTATCACGGGCAGGTAGCTGGGTGGCTCTTTCCTCTATTATTGGCGGTAGAGAAAGAGCTTGCTCCTGTTTCCCAAGCCTCGTTCAAACTTGTCCTTCTTCAACATCCATCACATCCTCTTCCTCTCATTTATCCTCCTTGAATCTACCTGACTTGCTTCATCCAACTCATTGACGACAATCGTCATACACTTGGCATTGGAAGTCTCCCCACACAACACCGCAGTATCTCGTCCCCAGGATGGCTCTCCAACGCCGCCGCTCCTTCCCCGTGCAGCTGCTGGTCTCCCCTGAACCAAGCCAGCCCCGGTCTTCACCACCGCTATCCCAGCTATCGTCTGATTCAATGCCGGGACCAATAAGCAAGCTGGTCAAACCATCCAACGAGTTTATGGTCAAGGCCGAAGCTCTGGCAAGCATGAACTTTGAGCTCGGCCTTCGTCACGCCCACGCACATGCCCTGCGCCTCGAGGCCCAAGTCCACCGCGTCGTCGCGAAAACCGCCGACGATCAAGATTATAGACGCAAGCATGAGGATCGACTGACGATGGTAATACGAGAGGTTGAGGCGGTCAAGTTGCACATGGCTCGCTTTGATGGAGAGCCCGTTGTGACACGGGCTGAAATTGATAAGGTGAAGCAAGAGATACTTCAGGAAATGCAGGATTGGAGAAGGGAGTTGAACGATCTGAGAGCGAAACTGGATGCTATGAAAGCAGAAGGGGGGATAGAGACACCCAAAATAGAAAAGGAGCCGGAGGTCAACAGCCCGACGCAAGGTGCTTTTATCCCCTCTCTCATGTGTCCTCCCTCTGTGCCCTCCCCCTCGTCTCCTACTCGGACTCTGCCAGCAGGGAAACCATCCCCAAGAAGGGAGACTCGTGCAATGCGTCGAGAGAGGTTGGTCAATCGGCAACAACGTAAGTATCTCCAATCTGCAAAAAGTACCATTGCTAGTTGCTAACTCTTGATCTAGAGTTTGTCCTCTCGTCGGACTATGAAGATCGAATCACTGAAACCATCAACTCGACCAAACGTTGGAACCGAGAGCACAAAGTGACCAAGTGCTCAGACCCCGAGTTCATTGGCAACTATCTTATGAAGCAAGGCCGACGCGACCCTGGCATTGCCAAGGTGCTTCAACAGGCGATCCAGAAACGAGCTTTCCGAGCCATCAAGACGGCAACTGGAGAGCCATGGCGTCCTCATAATCTCACGGAGCTCTGCCACAGCGTGTCTTGGCGGGATGTGATTGATGCAGCGACAGAGGTATTGGTTACCAAGAGACACCGAACTGTGCAGGTGTTGAACCAGATGTGAAGCGGAGTTGTTTACAAGGGTGGATGAGATGTGACGAAGATGAGCATCTTTTCGAAAGGGCCAAGCCGAATGTATATGGAGGAACAGGTAACTTCAGAGAGCTACGATGGATGTAGGCGGGGAATACTCTGGGACGACGAGGGATACGTATTAATAATGTTGATGTAATTGAAAGTGGTATTTCTAAGTTGATAAACAAACGTCCGTATTCCCAAACCTTGGGTGACACCATACGCCATTCTCCAATCGTGTAGTCCTTTTTCCAGTATGACAATATGTCACGGGTAGAATGCGTAGCCCGTATAAGTCCGCTCTCCATGATGCTTATTCTCCATCTAGTCATCAGTCTCGATGCCGATGGAGGAATTCTTGAGCTCAATCTCGGACTTGAGCTGCTTGATGGTCTGCTCGATACGAGTACGCAGGATCTTGTTCTGGGTTCGAGCCAGCTCAGCCTGCTTGTTGGCCAGCTGCTTCTTGAGGTCATTGATAATATCCTTGACTCCCTGCTCTTCGTCTCGCTGGGCACGGGCATCGTCGTCCAGGTCCTCGTCGTCATCGTCATCGTCGTCATCATCGGAGACCTCTTCAGACTCGTCTGCCTCGATGCTGTCCTGGATGGCGGCTGGGGTGTTGACCTGTGTTGTTGTGAGAGGCGTGGGCGCATCCATGCCGGTCGCGGGGGTCTCGGCGAACAAATCGTCGGCAAAGGCAGCCTCGAGGTCGGCTTCGAGATCGTTGTCCTCGCCAAACACGTCCTGGCTCTGGAAGTAATCCATGCCATCGTCCATCTCGCCCTCAGCATCCTCCTCTGCTCCGTATTCGTCCTCCTCCTGCTGCCTCTCGTCGACCCACTCCCATCGCGTTGAGCCAGCCTTGGCGTCCTCGGCCAGCAGGCGCTCGACCTCTGCCTCCTTGTCCTCGATCTCTTTACGGCTGATGGTCTTTGCGAATCTTCGGTTCACACAATCGTGCATGGGTGGTGTTAGACCGTGCGGCCATCGGAAGTGCTGGTCGATCATTGACGGTAGAGGCGCCTGCCTGGCTTCGGCTTCATTAGAGACCTTTTGGAAAACGAGGAGCATCTGGCAGATGTCGGCCGACTTGAGGAACGATTTGCGGTCCCATGTCTTCATGGCTTCAGTAATAGTAGGTAGATCGACCATGACGGCGGCAAAGGGTTGGCCCTTGACTGTCATGACGGCGCGCCGCGTGTCCTCCTCGAAGAACTTGAGCTGGACGTCGGCTCCTCCTTGGCCGCGCGGGACGCCCATCTTTCCATTCTCCATACACTGTCGTACATATTCGCAGTGATCTCCGGGTGGCATCCTCAAGATAAACTGTTCCTCGATCGAAGGATCCTTCTCGCGATCGCTGGCCTCTGAATCGTAGCCGTCGCCGGGAGGGTGTACGGGGGCGCGCCCCTTTGGTTTTACGACCAGCGTCGGCGTGACGCCAGACTTTGACGCCTTGAGCTTGATCTTTGTCGCCAGGTGCTGTTGGGACGAGGCGGCGAGGGGAAGATCGTCGTCCAGCTCGTCGTGGGCGCGCTTCTTGCTCTCCACGAGCTTCTGGGTCGGCTTGGTCTGCCTGCCTGCCTTTGTCTTTGGCGCCGGGGGCTCCGCTGGCGTCGTCGGCTGCGACTTGCCAATCTTGAGCTTGACCTTGCGAGGGCCGCCGCCGCCGCCCTCTGTGGGAGTCCCTGCGGTCGACGAGGTCTTCTTGGTCTTGGCCTTGGCCTCGACGAAGGATGAGGACCGGCTCACGTTGATCTTGAGGCGAGGCTTCGGGGGCGCTGCAGCATCGGATCCGGGTGCTGATCCAGGCATGGCAACGACGGGGGGAGCTCTAGGCTCGCGGTGGGATCGTGAACGAGGTAGGCTGTGATGAGCTACTCAACCAAGCGCAGACCAAGATGGATATGTCGAGGAGCGGCTGTCGCGATTCGGTCGGTGGTATCTCGATCGCGTTAGAAATAGGATAAAAAAGCGAAAGGCCTCAGCAAGGCGAGGCGATGCTGAGACAGTGGCCAAATGCCGTGAGCAATGTGTCAATGTTGGAGCTCATGTGAAGCACGAAGTTTGTGGATTGGGACGAGTCCATGTCGAGCCGCGCCTACGCGGAACAATGATGATGAGCGGAGCGCAAGAGTGAGTGGACTGGACCCGCTTTTATCCGCTCTGGTGCTTGAACAATTGAATAAGAATTTCATTCATAAAGACAACACATGCAGTTTGTCTAAGTGCCTGCATAGGCATATTAATCAGAAATTCATCCGTATTCAGAATTCATTATCGATTACTCGATTTGATAAAAAAGCTGGACCATATCAAGGGCTAACATGTCAGGGAAGAGTGACATAGCGCTAACCCACTCATCACATCCATGAAGCAAGTAATGAGTAGTTTCACCATGTGAAATGAGGGTAATGGTTTGAAATTTAGAATATTTACTTCTAGAAGACTCTTTTTAAACATGTTCAAGTGCTTTTTTTTTTTTCAAAAGTAAAAGTATGAAAAGGGAAAAAGATCGGTATCATGCTGCTTTCCAGAATCAACGCCGACCAACGCCACCCAATGCCTCGCCTCATGAAAAATGATAGTGGATTACGAACTCAAAGATGGATGAAAGAGAATGTTTGGGTGACTGTCATTACCAGTCAATGCCCGTCCATCCATATGATCCATCCACGTTCTTCCAGCCATCCTTCTCCATGGCATCTTCCCACCCCATCATGACGGCTAGCAGGCGGCATCCCATGGCACTTACTGCGCACACAATCTTGTCGCTGGACTCGGAGAGTACAGCAAGGTCCATCATGTACGCACGCCCAATGAGGCTTCGCAATCTCAGCGTTTCCTCTGATGGTGGCGCCATGTGTCTGGCTTCTTCGTTCACGTCCTGAACGTTGACTCCAGCAGGGGCTTCGGCAGCATTGTTCTTGCTGTCGACTCCAAGGTTCCAGAACATGGGGGCAAAGAATCCGCCCTCCCAGCCAAACGTCTTTTCAACAAAGTTGTGGAGCAGCTCTGGGCTACCGTGGGCCTGGTCGATGGCTCCCTTCGAGGCCAAGCGGATTCGGTCCTGAGAGAGGATGACATTCGAAAACTGGGGCTCTTCCTTAACTGTTGGGTCGTCCGAAGCGAGGAGGGTGATGTAGTGATGCTGCTTGGGGTCTTCGAGTTCGGATGCGTTGTAGTGTTCGTCTACAAACTGTTCGACCTGCTTGAGGAAGACTTCAGCCGGAATGTAGTTGTCGCGATATTGGAACTCGAGCGGATGCTGGTCGCCATGGCGAATGTGAAGACCAACAATGGGTGCACGAGTGGTGAGTGTGTCTCCCATCTTAGCCTTAGCCTGAAGGCCAACCACACGGTTATCGACATAAGCCTGGTCGTCCTCGCTCAAGGAGAAAAGATCCTCGAATCCAGTGCGTGCTAATTGGAAAAGGTCCTTGACAGGGTTGTCGGTGCCAGCAATACGGTGGTTCTTGGCCAACAGCGCCGGGAAGACTTCCTTTGCTGTAGCCGCCGAAACGACCAAGTGACGGGCCTGGAATGGGCAAGGAACCATGTGGTGTCGTGGAGGTGGCCGGCAGTCGGGAACAGGGGGAATGTCAAAGATCTCAGTGTAGGGACCATAAGCCCAGCGGGAGTCGACGATGAAAAAGTCTCGGCCTTGCTGCTTGGCGAGTCCGTAGAAAGTCCACAGCATCATGAGCGTGTTTCCAAGGCCGGCATCCGAAGTCTCAAGCACAAAGGTCATGGAGCTCTCGCAAACAGGCTTGTACTTCATGTGCTTCTTATCCAGCCCAACAAACTTGCCCTTGCCCCGAGTCCGCATTCCCTTGCCGGGTGGCAGCAGACCGGACCTCTCAGCCTCGTAAATGTCCACAAAATAGTCGTCTTGAGCATCATAGTTCACGATCTCCTGCTCGGTGATAGGAGCCTTGCGGTGAAGGTCTCGGGCTCGAGAAGACACTTCTCGGCACTGGCTACCCATCTCGGCGTATTGTTCCATGGTCAGGGGGAAATCGTGCTTTGGGGGAATGGAAATAGTCCACTTAGAACGGCCCTTGTTGTCACTGATGAGGATAGGAGTCGGGAAGTCGGGCAGGTCGTATTGTCCAACCATCTCAAATTCCTCTTGGCCAAAGTAAGGCCAAACGGCGGCGGGAATGGCATCAGGGTTCTGGAAGGCCAGCCCCATGACATAGATAATCGACAGAAGCACTCCGAGGAGGAAGAGTCGTCGAAACACTCGGCTCGGCCGAGTAACCAGGATCTGACTCGAAGTCCTCTTCGGGGGTCGAGGCACCAGCGCGGGGAGAGCTGGCGAAGGTGGTGGAGAGAAGAGAAGGTGGTTAAAGTTGAATCTTGAAGTGGTAGAAGAAAGAGGTCCGCGATCCTGAGGGTTGTAAGAGCCAGCTCGGCGCAGGTTCAGCGCCGGCGGCACAACCAACATCTTGGACTGAGTCGGGGCCGACATGATGAATTCGTTTATAAATGAATGTGAGTGAACCAAACAATCAAGTTTGGACGGTTGAATGAGAGTCGAAGGTCGAGGAAAGCTCAGCGAGGTCGCAAGATATGAAGGTCAGGATTCCGGAGACGGCAAACCAGGTCGTTCTCGAAGGGAGATCTCTGACTGTAAAGGAGTGACAAGAAATAAGAGGGGGGTGTATATCCGATGCGAGCTTCAAGCCGTTTGTGCAACCGGAGCAAACACGGGTAGAGTTGCTGATAATGGAGAGAAAGACGGGAGCTTAATCTCGTCCGCGCCGATACTCAGACAATGGAAGGTAGAAGAAGGTCGGATACGGCGGGAGTCGTCGTCATGAACGGGATCAGGGTCATCAATTCGTTTCGCAAGCCCATCCAGCGGTTTGTTTGCTACAAGAGGCGAGAAGCAGAAGCGTCCAGTCGGACACACACGAGTCGTTCGTTTTGTTGGGTTAGAAAAAGGGCGGTCCAGAAAATATCACCGAGTAGGCGACGGAGAAATAGGACGGGGGGTTGGAAGGAACGTATGAAGAAGCAGATCAAAAAGGGCGGTTATAGTGAATTGAAGACGTCAAGCCTCCAGGCCGCGCATGAGAGAAGTGAAGCCAAAAAGCAGGTGAGAAGGGAAAGGAAGAGAAGGGGAAAAAAGATCTCGAGTCCCCAATGTGTATGGATATTGGATGTTGCTCAAGAGTGGAAGGAAGAAATCTGGCGAGTCCCAAGATGGGGCTGGCAGGGTGCATCCCGGATGGGAAGGAACCTCCGAGGCATGGTCTGCTTCGAGATG
Source organism: Fusarium euwallaceae (assembly GCA_002168265.2). Classification (NCBI taxonomy): domain Eukaryota; kingdom Fungi; phylum Ascomycota; class Sordariomycetes; order Hypocreales; family Nectriaceae; genus Fusarium; species Fusarium euwallaceae. The sequence goes on from NHTE02000041.1 coordinate 3,676,300, forward strand.
CTCTAGCCCAAAGTGACCTCACTTCACTCAGTCAGATCCATGGATTAGCAGTAAAGCTAAGGCGTGAGCAGTCATCATGTTACCTACGTTACCTGACGCCGCAGACAAGGCGTGACAATACCTCCTCCTCTGTATGGCTTAGTCGCGTCAAGAGGCGCGATCCGACTCTTACATGGACATGTCACCGTTAGCCTCAATCCTCGAGCATCCTACACGCCAAATAACCTTAGTAACTCATCCGCTTCTCAGCCCATATCACCAAGTAATCAAAGCTAGACCTGTGAGCAAGGTCGCGCCGTGGGACTACAGTCGAGCAACAACACCAAAAGGGAGTAGCCGTCGCAGGTTGATTGCGCAGGGGGCGGCTGGCTATTGTGTATGGCTCACCGCACAGACTTGAGCAAGAAAGAGATGTTTCTCCCGCCGTCACAGCATCGACGCCAGACCGTGATCGGGAGACACTGCATGTTGCGTTTTCCCGACAATCAAACGTCACCAACTGTTACAGACAGAACATTCGACCGGGATGCTGTCGATCATCAAGTTTGCCCACTAACCCGATGGCAAACACCAACGCGAATGAATGTGACTTTGTCAGCGGCAACCGAAACAGACCTCCTCTCCGCTCATCGTATCTCTAAGTTGTCATGGGTTCACATCACCGAGAACTTTCGTCCTCGAGGACGACGACTCCCGTCAACCCTGGTCTCGCGCTTCTGCAAGGTACAACTCCTGGCTAATCTTGGCCGGGGTCTTTCAACTTTCGCTAATTTCTAGACCTGTTTCACATTGGGCAATTCTCAACGGTCTAGACCAATCAGCGGACGTCCTAGTCTTGGTCTATCTAACGGCGCTCCCCCAATTTCAACGACATTGTTGACGGCTAGAAGCTCTCTTTCATCTCAACTCTGCCCGATAATCGATTTGAGGCTCTCCAAACCGTGTCTATCAGTGATATCGTCCACCATCATGAAGTAGAAGATCATCGACAACATATTCGTACTCCCTGCAACAATACCCACCCAATCACGCATCCCCTACCCTGCTTCCCACCTCCCGTGTTTCGTCCTTGTCCCAGCAAACACGACTCGCTTCCTTGCATAAACCATGTGCCAACCTTTTCCGTGCCCGACTGTCTCGCCATCCTGCGTCCCAGTTCATGCTACAGTTGCTCTCCGCATCAGCCATCTCCCGTTCCAGCATTATCCATGTCAGCCCATCATCGTGCTCTAATCCCTCCTCCGAGTTTCAACAACCACTGCCTCTTCAAGAGATGGTTGTTTACATTCGCTGACATGGGCCTGGTGAAACCAAGCGAGCCAAAACCTTGGTCTCCGAACCATCGTGACATGTCAAACCAAGCCTCACTTTGCTCTGCACGCAAACAAACAAACACTTGCATCAGGAATTTCTATCATTCTTGTTCTTTCGAGTTGGTCTTCTCTCATTCCCCGTCATTATCTCTCCACAGCAACTCGACCGTTGCCCGTTGCTTTCCGCCACCAGGTTTTCTCCTACCGTCCATCATGTAGTAGTAGTACAGACAATGCCTCTCTGCGTTAAGCACCAAACAAATTCTACCAAGGAAAATCATGTCACAGTATAGACATAGACATCTGGCCGCCTGCTTCGCTTCCTGGTCGCAATAAATTAACTCACATAACACAATGCGGGCTGTCCTTCCCCGAGTCCCGGAAATGAACAACGCAGGCGCCCCACAATACCAAAGAAAGAAACAATCAAGTCCTCCCAGACCTGGCCATTCCCGTGTTTCCTTGCCTATGACAAACGAAAGTAAAATCGGGTATAACGCAAACAAATCCCTTTTCCCCTAAGAGAATAGTATCCCGCCTCCTTAACGCCGGTGTTAAACGCCTCTTCACTCTGTTCTGTTCTGTTCAAAACACTCCCATCGCTCTTGAATCAAGGAAAATACCACTCGTCTCTCTACATCCCCATCTATACCTCTGCTGGCACAGCCTTGGGCTCCTCGATTGGGCTTGGTGTCGGGGTTCGTCGTAGTGGCTCCATGCTGGGTTCTGCTAGCGAGTCCATCTTCGGACCACTAGCCAGACGCAAACTTCCTCGCTTGCCCCGGACCACTTCTCCAGACTCGACTCGATCTTGGAGCATCTCATCAAGAAGATTGTTCATCTCATCAACACCTCGGCTTCGCTTCTTCTCGCCTTCTGCTGGCTTCGTCTCAGCTGGTACCTCAGGGTGCGGTTCTTGTTGCGGAGGCGGCGAGCGAGGCTCAACTGTCGCCTCAGCCGTGTCCCGGGATCGAGCTGCACTCTTCAATGCAGCCAGCATCCTATCCTTGTCGTCCAGTCTTGCTCGCAGATCGGCAATCTCGTTGTCTTTCTCTCGAAGTGCCGCAGACACGCTATGGTCCTCTCCGACCATGATGCCCTTGTTCGGCGCAGCGAAGCCCACCGACGCTCGACTGGAGCTTGTACGACGGGCTTGGAGGAGTCTCTTCTCCAATGTCGCAATATACCGATTCTTGTCCATAAGATCTGCCTGCAGGGCACGGTTCTGCGCCGTCAAAGAAGCTGTGCCATCTCCAAATTCGCCGGCACTATCATCGTCGACCTCGCCCATCTCGTCTCCGAGTCTCTGGCCGCCGCTAGATCGACGTCCAATAGTGGACGATGCTGAGGTCATCGATGATGTTCGCTCCAGGAGCGACTTACCGCCCACAGACGTAGCGACCGATGAGCGGATCGATGCCGGTAGTGAGATCTGGGAGAAGCGAGCATATTGTCCAAGAGAGCTGATGGATCCATTTGAGTTGACACCGATCGATTTGGAGCTGAGGATGAGTCGGTTCAGGTGGTCGATTCGCTCCTTGAGTGCTGTTCGGGCAAGCTGCATCTCGAGAATTTGTTCCTCGTGTCGTTCTGCAGCCTCAACTTCCCGCGCCTTCTCCTCCACCTCGTTCTGGATCTTATCCTCTTCCGACTCCTCCTTCTTTTTCTTCTTCGCTTGGGAATCCAATTGCTGCCTCAGTTCCAGAATCTCCATCCGGTAGCGCTCAAGCAACACCCTCGCGCCTCCTTCGCCACCAGCTCCAAGAGCTTCCTCGGCTCTCTTTGCGTGGCTAACAATGTTATTCTTGGCCCTCGAGGCGAACTTGAGGGTGTTGATCGTCTCCAGAGTGTGGTTATTGGCTAGCACGGCGCTGTTTCCGGCACCGATCTGGATGGTGCAGAGAATACTGACGAGTGAGTTTCCGGACAAAGCTCCTTGCAAGAGTCGAGTAAGTTTGCTATCACGGTAAGGAAGATGCTTTCCTTCCTTGTCTCCACCCTTAGCCTCCTTCTCTTTCAACTCTGAAAGCTTCGAGATGACGGTTCCTAGGGTGAGCAAACTCTTGTTGATATGAGCACCCTCTTGTCTTCGCTCTTTTGACTCGGCGGCCTTTTCAGAACCAGCAAGATCAATCAAGCTCAGTGTTGACACGCGGACACCACCGGGAAGAAGGCCAGATCGCTTGCTCTCCCCAGCTGAGCTGGCACCTGGCATACGCTCTCGGCTCTCAACCACAATTTGAACCACGGCATGACTTCGGGAACTGCGTGCGTTGAACTGCGTGCTGGCCGTTCTCCGAGCTTGGTCACCTCGGGCAATGACACGTAGAAGCTGGGTAGGACTTTGCACAATCTCCTCCTTGAGGGGAGTAGCATAGACACCTCGCTTGCTGTCCTCGCGGAGCTTGATTTCATCCTGCTGCCCGCCGCCACCGATGCCGCCTGCAGTGGGCATGCTCAGCAAGTCGTGAATCTTTTCGTTGTAAATCTCAAGGTAGCTGACTCGCAGCAAGAATTCTCGCGAGGGTGTTTCTCGAATGTAAGAGAAAATATCAGTGATGGCGAGGGGGATCACGCCTGGTGATGAGGCAGTTCCTTGCATCGAAAATGTCTTGCCTGTACCGGTCATACCGTAGGCGAAGACAGTACCATGATAACCCTCCATAACTCGTCGGACTAGCCGTTTTGCGATATGATCGTATACTCGGGAGTTGTTATCGTGAGTCGTAAAAACGTTGTCTAAAGTAAAGGAAGGTTAGTGATGCTCGCAGCCAGCCACCCTCAGGAATTCACATACCATAGAAATGATCCCCGCCATCTTTTCCTCTGAATGAAATAAGAGACTTGCGCCCATCAACCATCCATTCGCCGTCCGGGCTCCCATTGTTACCATTAGCATCCGGTCGGACTCGGACGCTCACCACGACGTTGCCCTTTCCATCATGCTTCGACGCTCGCTTATCAGCAGTGGCATCGGGCTTCTGACTCGAGCCTTCTACGGGATCATCATATGTCGTAGCCGAGGTTGAGTATGAGTCTTGTGCTGAAGAACTCCTGCTCTGGGGTGGAGAAGAAACACTGATCAGACCATCAGACATGCGCACACTGGTGATGGATTTTCCATCGGCACTGCCGTTGAGGAAACTGGGAGTGCTCGAGCTAAATGTGCTATACATCGAGTCCTTGTTGGCCTTGGAAGGTTTCCTAGATGTTCGGTTCTTGTCGACGGGTGCTCGCGGGCTGGGTGGCACACGAGTATCGCCTCTGGGTGGTTGTGGGAATGAGTTAATGCTAACGCTCTTTCGGATAGTCTTTCCCGCGCCGTTTACACCAGGAGCGAGCTTAGACTGTGGGAGTGCGGGTGATGGACTGGGAGGAGCGAGGCTCAGAGTTGAGGGTGTCCGGAGTCCTGATCTGGGTGTACCAGGTGCTGACCTGCTCGAGGTCGATGATGAGGGGATATTTCCAGTGCTCTTGCGCGTCTTGCTCACGGGCAGAGCGGGCAAGGCCATGTTCGGTGGCCCGACCGAAGGCCGCGATGGCCGCGGCAACGTAGTCGTCATGGCAGCGTGTGTGATGAAATGAAGTGGGAAAAAAGTCAAGAGAGTGAAGGACTCGCAAGCTCAGGGCTATTAGCCCGGTCGAAAGTCTGGTTATCCGTTCAAAAGGTCGGTCGGTCCATGAACTCCCTCGGACGATGACGACAAGTCGAATGATAGCTCGATTGGATTTAACGCCAGTCTCGATCGCGGAGGGCGCTCGATTCGCAAGGGACAGAGAAAATTCGATAATGCTTCGACAACGTCCTGCGCAAGGGTAGACTTGTCTGCGGCCGATCAAGGGAGGAATAAATCGCTGGAACGCGGGTAGACGGGGCGGGCTCGGGAGGGTGTTTCTCTCGCGGAGGCTGGATGGATTGACCTGGGGTCTGGTGGTCAGTGACTTTGGGGCAGTAGACGGGACTAGCGTATGATAGCGACAGGAGGCAGGTTCCTAGTGAGAATACAACAAAAAGGATGCAGGCTGGACAGAATGAAAGCAAGATTGAAAGAAAGCTAACCAGCAACGTACTGAGCCGTCGAGTATGTCGAGGGAAGGAATTCCCAGTGTCCAAAGAGGGATGTAGTTGAAAGGGGGTGCGGCGGCGTTGAGGAGCGTTCCAGGTGCCCTCGTCCAAGTGAGCGACACAACAGGAGATGAGGAAGTGAACCCTTCCCCCCTTCGTAAAAAGCAAAGACCACCACGAGAGAGCAAGGTCCCAAGTCCAAGTCCAGGTTGGGAGCTAGACTAGCGTGGGTGGATGCTGCGGATGATTGTAAGTGACCTTGTTCGTCTCTTTTTTGCAGACTGGGGCACGGTGACGATGCCGGGTCCTTCTGGCGTCTTCGGGGTCGACTAACAGGACCGGGACAAGAAAACACGGATCAAGATCAGGACCTGGCTGGCTGAATGGCTGGTGTACTGGCGGCCGATGGTGCGTGATCGATCTTACAGGTGCGCTGTAGTGTTGTATTGTATTGCCCGCGTGTGTTGCACAATGGTAAGCGCTGGGTCGGGATTGATGGCTACCTACTACGTAGGCTGAGCTGGGCTGAAGCCAGAGAGATGGAGCCGAGGTCGCCTGGATGCCGGCGTCGATGCTAGCAGCTGGGGACAAGATGAGATGACGAGTGATAGTCCTAGGTATGTATGTATGACACAGTCCAGCTGAGATTACCGCAAAGAGTGCCGCTTTCTGCCCTGCTCTTGGTGTTGATGAAGTGGGGAGGAAAAGAATGAGAGCCTGTCGAGGCGAGTCTGGAGGGAAAGGAAGGGCTGGGACAACTGGGATGCAGTCCCACACGCGTGTGCAGCAGCAAGCGCAAGCACAGCACAGCACAACTGATGGATTGGTTGTGGGCTTCTGGGCGTGAGTGGCGTGACGTCGCGGGTCTAAACGGGTCGCAGGAAGGAAGGACTTGGAAGAAGGAGCGACGAAAGGAGTGAGAAAAAGAGGGAATGGGATTGAAAACGAAAGTATGGTGAAACGAGAGATGAATGGAATCAAAAGTCGAATGTGTGAGTGTTGAATTTCGAAAGCGTGTTTGTTGCGTGCTAACGAGCCTGGTTAAGGTAACTCTGAAAACGGCTCTGCTCTCAAGCAAAGCACCTGAGCAGAGAGAGAGGCCTGACCAGACCTTCCAGGTATCGGTACTGCAACACCAAAGGCCGGCGCCGGTTACAGTGCGTACAGCACTAGCGTTTTAGCTGGAAGAGAGGCCACTAGAGAAGGTACCAGTCGACGACACGTCTTCACGCTGGACATCAAAGTACCATTAAACTATAACGCGAAGACGAAACACGCCGAACAGCGGCATCACAAGGCGCGAGGTTGTACTTTACAGGGCCGGTAATTACGATATGCAAGCCGTTCATATTCTCGGGTTACATTGGGCAAAAGAGGTCGACCCAGCCTCCGGGGGGGGCCACGGCCAAAGCCGCCCGGGGTTGTCGACAGGGGTCCAGGCCGGGACCACTCAGCGAGCCTGAAGGCATCTTTCTTCCCCGGTCGTCCTCCAGGAAGGTGGGGTGGGGGGCCCGCGGGCAGCCAAAGAAAGGAAAAAGTGGAGGGGGTCAGAAAAAAACAAATAAATTTGGAATCCAAGGAAGGAAGGGTTCAGGGATCGAGACTCTTGTGAAAGCGTAGCATGTCAAAAGAAAGGCCATCCAATTGCACTACATGGACCCAAGTTATTCCACGCTCTCGCCTCCAATGCTACTGCAATAATACCCGTCAGATAAGCTGCCAGAAGACGGGAGCCTGCTCAATGACAGTCTGACTCTCGGCCGGGCAACCTAACCTCGAATCTCTCCACAAGTTCGTCCGTCGGCTGGTTGCGTCAAGATCGATCCCGTTCCGTTGTACAGTAGTACTCGGTCGGTCGGTCCATCCATCCTCTTGTCAACTATGGATTTGAACTAATAAGGTTGCGTACCTTAGTTCCCGACATAGAGAAAAAACCTCAAACGTAGTGGAGGAAAGCCATGTCCGAGAATGGTCCGTTTCAAGCAACGTTGTGGTTCGAGACCAGACGCCTCCATCACCTTGTTCTCTTTTCTCTTTCTTGACCAGTACGTACGCCTCTTTCATCTCATTCTGCAATGCGTCAGTTAGTGAGTGATACGAGTTCACCCTACCCCAGGCCCCTTTCTTCCGAGAACAGCTCTCGTCTCCGAGAATTCCAAGCCTTCTTTCTCTGTTAGCCCTGCCAAGCCAGCCCTCGCTCCCTCTTACAGTTGCATCCCAATCAATAATTCAACCAGTAATGGCAGAACATTGGGAATAAAATAGAAAAAGGAAAAGCTGACATGTCTCATACAGCTGGGCTGCGTTGCGTTGCGTTGCGTTTCTCGCGCATCTGCTCCCCTGCCAACGCCCACCCCGACCCGATACGGCTAGGCTAGCCTCGCCTCGGCCCTGATGGACGCCCCTTTTTGTTCCTTGTCGATGGAGCCCTCGTCCAACACAATCATTGGATTCATCACATCCATCACACGCCACGAGGCTCACTCGCCTGTGCAAACTTTGCAGTAGAGACTTGCCTCTCATCTGCAGTCGAGATGATGTTGCAACTCAATGTTGCTTTCCTCATGGCATTCTTCATGCAATTCCATGCAAAAACACATCAGCATCTTCAAGCCGTGTCACAGACTTGTCCATGATGCGTTCATTATTAGTCGACATTGCATGTTTGTGCCATGGATGCAGATCCAATCCGTACCTGCATGCCCCTCCAGAGACCCTCGCCCCAAAAGATTTGCACACTCACTTGGCATGCAGTGCCTGGCCACATGCTATCGACGCCCCCGGACTTGCGGAGACGGCGATAGCACGCCTTTAATGGAGCACAGAAGAAACTGTGATGGACGCGTTATAAGCGAGGCGACTGTGCGTGCGTGCGTCTGCCGAGCCATGACCAGAGCGGCCCGAGAAGAAGCTCATCGGGAGGATGCAATGCACAAGCAGGCACAGACAGAACTGTCTATCCGTATACTCCACCGTCAGCATCATGAACAGAGCACGAACCTACAGTCAGAGACGGGCTGAAGCCACGATGCAACGCAAGATCGTAAAGGCCTTGAGAAACTCCGAATCGACGGAGAACATCGTCCTCGATTACTCATTAAGACATAGCAAAAGAGCCCCATGGCTTGTCTCATCCAGGCCCCCATGATCAAGTGAACCAACTGGTCGTCTCTCAACCCGCCGCCTCGTCATCCACCATTGGCTCGAGTCCTAGCCTTGCTGTGGATGCAATTTCAGCAGCCCCCCAGGGCTTGGCTACTAGCACGGTTCGTCAATGGGCATCTCGAGTTGTCAAAAGGCCTAAAGAGGGGACCCCTTGTCCGTGCCCCCTTTTACCAGGACCCAGCAACCCAGCCATGAAGGAAAAAAAAAGAGATGGCCTTCGAACCACCCGACCCCGATGCCAGAGCCTCGGCGAAAAGGATCTGGCAGGCGAGGGAAAACTAGTAATATCCCATCGATAGCTTCGGCATTGCATGTCATGTCAGCCCAGCTGTGTGGGACGAGGCGACCAGATCTCGTTGCTCATCGCTAGGAGGAAAACTCGCCTCTTCTCTCGCCCTGGTCGACATGGTTCATCAGAGACAGCTTCCGCCGTCTCGGGTACACTATCAGCCCGCTTCACTTGAGGCTTTGTCTACCTGCAGGGGTAACAGCTTCGTCATGCTTTCTCGGTGTGATAGCGACGCTCACTTGCTTCAACATTCGCACTATCAGTAAACTACTGCCGTCTCCCCTGTTGTTATGTCCTCGAATCCTTCTTGAGTTGGCTCTCTGCTCATCTTGGTCGCTGAACACCATTCCCGCCTATCACGAACCTCAGCAGCACGTGGCGTCGTCACCTCGCCCACTACTAACCGCGCATTAGTGTCTATGTCCTGAAGACGCTCCCCAGTGGTTAGGATATGCAGCCTGAGCAAGCTGACGACCGAGAAAGCCGGGCGCCCTCATCGACTATGCCCTCTGATTCGCTCTTTCGCGGAGAGTTGATGTCAAGAGACAGGGCAAGCCAGAGGGACATACCAGTCAATTGGAGGGGTTGCACAGCATCCATCACAACCTGAACCTCAGCAAGGGTCATGTTCCTCCCCCGAGATCGACATCGCATTGCCGACATTGCTTTTGCCCCTCCCCCCCTTTCTTTCTTTTCCCATGCAACGGCCTGGCTCTTTTGACTGTGTGTGTGTGTGTGTGTGTGTGTGTGTGCCTGAGCCGCCCCAGGCGCGACAGCCCTTGCCTCGAATCGTTTCCGCATGGAAAAACTCGAGAGGAATTCGAAACGTGCGCAACGGGCTGGCAACGCTCGCCAAGACATTCCGTGTCCGATCAGTTGCATAGGGTTGTCACATGTGCAAGGCCCCAAACAGCTCGATATCGAGGCCGTGCTTCTTGAGATCGGCATTGGTTATCATGTCGGTTCTCTCGTGTCATGTATGTGCGCACGCCAAGCACATTAATACCATGCACATACAGTAGTTCGCACCCGTGCAACTCAGTGGTTGCCTCCCTCTTTCCCCCTTGTCTCCTCGCTGAACCTAGACATTCCTCTCAACAGGGGGGAGGGAAAGGGTTACATCAATCCAACCGTTGAACGGAACAGGATATCCCTTGTCCGCACAAGGGAATCGAAACCTTGGCGGGCAAAAAAGCAAAGACGAGGCCACCGTCCCCGGCCAGAGTTCCACCTCCGCTGTATGATTCCCCCCGTCTCGACGAGTTGCTTAAGCTCATTGAAAACGGAACTTGGTCTCTACAAGCATTCCGTTGTCCGAGTCAACTTGTCTTGTTGGTTGTCCGTGGAGTTTTGCCTCTTGAATATCCATATTTTTTCGCATCTAGACTCCAAGCCAACATCCCTCTTGAGCCGCAACCGGCCTGAGTCTTGTGTTCATCCGGGAGATTAAACTCGTACGTATCGGGGACTCCTCCGAGCTCTCTCTCTCTCTTACGAGTTTCAGACGGTATTCCTCGGTATGGAGTATGTGCTTGCAGTGAGATTGTCTTGCTGAATCCACCATTTCGCTTATGAGGCCTTCAACTCTGCCGCATGAAGGAGGCTCTCGGTCTTATCCGAACATAAGTCGATTCAAGCTTGGCAATCTATGCATGATGTGTCTGTATCTATACATTTCGAGCATTTTCATCTCAACTCAGCTGCCGTGTTTGCCTTTCCCATGATTAACGCCAGGCCACATGCCCATCCAAGAAACGCCCAATGCAACTTGCCCATGGCATACGTAGATGCCCTCTCACCCTATGCCCCCAGGGCTCTCACACCCCTCCCCACGCTCCCCGTCTCAAACACCTCGACAACTCCCAGCCCAACAGCCTCCCCCAGCACCCACGTCCACTCAACACCCCAAAACTCCTTCCAGCGCGGGCCGTATAGACCACCGCCCTCGAACCGCTCCTTGAGCCAGCTCTCCGGGGCCTCACCCCAGCGTGTCCGTCCCATGGCATCCCGTACCCACTCCACAGCTGCTGATGCCAGCTTGAGGTGTCGGCCGTGGCCAGGTATCGCGAGGCGAAGGTCGGATCGAGACGTGGACGAGTGAGTGAGTGTCGGGGAGCCGCCGCCTCCTCCGGCAAGATGGATGGCGTTGCGGCCGCCCACGGCTGAGACGGTACCAGAGGCGAAGCGTGAAACGTGGTGGATGGAAGTAAGCGTCGTGCGGTCTTCTGGCCGCATATCGAGAGTTCCCTCGGGTGTAGAGGGTGTAGAGCTTGTGAGAAATCCCACCCTAACAAGTTCGTCCGCTTGCTTGCTATCCAAGACGCCATGTGGCAAAGTCTGCGTAGTGGTGTTCTCCTTCAGGAACACTCTAAACTTGTTTCTCGTATCCTCGCTCAGCTTTGCTCGTTGTAACATGTCTTCGAGGTCAGCCATCTCGATCAACGCCTCACCCATCCCGCCCCGTCTCTCAACTCTGACTTTACGCACGACGCCCTTTGCCGTCAGCTCTGCCAGTTCCCTTTCTACCTTTCCTGGCGAGCGTAGCACTGCGTTTAGATGTCCCACTGTGACGAGGGGCGACGTCGTGGCGCGGTAGTTGAGCACTTCCGCTGTTCTTGTCGAGTTGAACCCCGTCGAGGGAACCGGGCTGAACATGTGGGAGCGGATGTAGCGCATTGCCTGTACGACATCTCGAAGGCTGAGGTCCTCCTCTAGTAGTTTCGCCAGTCCCAGATCGTCAAACTTGTCCTGAAATAGTTCCGCATCTTTATCTTTTGCCTTTCGCGCCGGCCTACGAGGCGACGGCGATGAGGGCTTGCGAGTTGCGGGTGGCCTGAACGACTTTGTAACTCGTCCTGACTTGCCGAGGATGGATCTTATAGTCCGCGGCATGTCTGAATATAGCGATGCTTGTAGGCAGGAAGTTGTCTGTTGCAAGTTCCTCGGTTTTGCAACTTCGAGGATGATATGTCGTTGTACGCCCTTCGAGGTGGCAAAGCAGTGGAGACACCAAACCCTCAAGTTTCTCCTCAACGATTGGACATATATGCAGCAACAAGACGAAAACACTAGCGGATCTGCATACGATATTGCTGCCGAAGCGCAAAGACAGGATGATAGTAGAGGATGTATGAAGGTTGCTGCCTGCAGAGATATGTCGAGAAGTGGATTTACCCTAGATGTCGACGTTTCAACCTCACTGCTGACTAACCTGGCTCATGACTACCTAGATCATCAACTCTAACATTCCACAGCCAACACTTGTCAATGTGAAGCGTCATATTTCCAAAAACTAATCTTGATTGGTCATTTTATAGTCCAACATGCGGCTTAGCCCGCCGTCGTCAAGATATATGAGGTGATGGCAGTCATCCTCTCACTAGTGAGCTTGAGCGATATCCTCAGCAGCTCCCGTCCAACATCCGGCTCTTGCTTCTGGATCTTGGCCCAGTTATCCCTATCCATCAGCCAAACCACGCAATCCCGCTCAACGACTGCCGTGGCCGTTCGGTCAGTCTCTGAAAAGAAGGGAAGTTCCCCGAGCGTCGTTCCAGCCACGATGCTCTCGCACAGCCAGCCCTGCGGAAGATCGTACTCGGCGCGGACGATGCCTCGTTCCACCATATAGAATCCGTTGGCTTGCTCTCCCCGTCGAAATAGCACGGTGCCCGCTGGGAACTCTCGTCGTGTAAAGTAACTCGTCGCAGGGAACCAAAAGTCCTCATTCTTATCGCTTAGCCCCTGGAAAATCTGAAGCATGAGCCGAAGAGGTTCCTTAAAACCCTGCCACTTGGTAGGACGCTGAACTTCGAGGCTACTCAAAGCATCGCGGGCGGCTTCTGCGAGATGGTTGCGTCGTGGCGAGTTGAAAGGTGGATCGAAAGACGATAGGCCCGACGTCTTGGCCGCGGGCACATCCAGGTTCTGGGCCGATATGCGCTTCAGGGAATTGAGCTCCTCCTGTCTTGCATAGAGGGTCTTTAGGAGTTCGTTCTCGCAGCTCTCCAGGGCAGAGTTGAGGTTTGGCAGCATCAGGACCTCAATACCATCACTCCCAAGTCCAACGGCCCTCAGATTGCGACCAAGCTGGCTCTCAGCGTCGACGCCACTAAGGACAAGAATGACATCCTTGTTGTCGAGCAATCGGCTGATGGTGTTGAAGGCCTCACCCGCAGAGTAGTCCAGCCCAGTGACGTGCCACATATCCAGGATCAAGAACTTGATCGGCTGCTTGGCAAACGTGCTGTCCTCCAATAGGCCCCGGATCTTCTCCTCCACGCTGACGATGGTTCCAAAGAAGAGGTAACCTGTAAGCTTGACAATATAGATCTGCTTTCCCACCTCATGCAGATAGTGGTGCTGTGAGGGGTTACGTCTCACAGTCGAAGTAACAATGTCACCGGAATAGTTCCCACGAATAGCAGACACCCGCGAAGTCTGTAGAACGAGTGACACAAAGGCCAACAGAATTCCAACTCCAATGCCCACAACAAAGTCGTGAATGCCCATGACCAGGACAATCACCACAACAGTTAGATACTCGGCCAACTTGAGCTTCTTGCGAGGAAGCCAGAGAGCCTCGAGAAGTAGCTCGAATCCGAGATCGTAGATCAAAGTGCCCACCATCATGACAGGAATAAAGCCGATGAGAGATGGGCCAATGACCATAACGCCGAATGTCGCAGCTGCCAGCATATAGCCAGCCAGACGGCTGTTTCCGCCTGATCGCATAAAGAAGACGGTGTTTGCATACACCAGGTAGTTCTGGATGCTACCGAAGCACCCAGAGAGGAAGTTAGAGTAACCGTGAAGTCTCAGCTCCTTATCGAGGTCGGCATGATCCTCTCCGCAGTTAAGAGCCAATGCAGGAACGTTGATTGGAACATGTAGAATGCCGAAGAATGTGAGGGCAAGCATGGCGGGAATACATTCCGCAACAGCATCCCATCGAATCAGTTTAAACTCTGTAACCCAAGTTAGCAAAGACATTGAAAAGAACTCAAGGAGTGCCACTCACTGTACAGGGTATAGAAATACCACCAAGGCTCGCCAGAGGGAGGGCCTTGGAATATCCATCCATGGTCGCGTAGATCATCCACGTCCAATGCATCGAGCGCAAGTACAAAAAAGTAGAAAATGAGGGGAATCGCCAGAATAAACAATGGCAGAAAGAACTTGGACGTGATTTTGGACTGTCCATAAAACAAAATAATGGCCAAGACAAGGGGTGTCACCCATAGTGGTACAGTTGCAGGGTCTGTCAGCTGCTTCAGTGTGTCGAGGTTATACTGAAGACTGCCATCGAGACGCGCCGAGACTTCAAAGCCAGTTGCGATCAAGAACCAGCCGACACCACCAATGCAGCCAATCAAGATATGTCTGGGAATGAAGCCCACCATGTAACCGACCTTGAATCGGCCCATGAGATAGAAGACGAGACCGGTCAACATGGCGCTGACCGAGAATGACACAATAGTGGTGGCGATCACGGCATCGGGGTTGTCTTCCCCAACAACTTCGGTGATCTTTGCAGCCATGTTGTGAAAGAAGGGCACCACTTCGATCTAATCAATGTTAGCTATTAAACTGAAAAGTCAGGATAAAGGTACTGACCAGCTCAGAGCCAACAGCGCCCTTGAAAATACTCCCGGATGAAAAGGCAATCTGCGAAACAATGGTGCTAACGTAGAAGACTGAGATGCCCGCTGAACCAAGATGAGAGAAGATTGGCTTTCCTAAAGGGAAAAGAATCATGCCTGGTTTCGTTAGCTACTGCCTGGCAGCTTCAATGCCTCTAAAACTCACCATAAGATAGAGCGTCCAAGATGTTAAGAAGGAGTCCAACGGCGACAGCAGGTAGGCATGAGGCAGGGTTGACCACCACCGAGTTCCAGAGCGCACGGTAATCCCATCTACTTGGGTTGACAGCGACGGCAACGCTATGGGTCATTCTCTCTTCCATCTTGTGACCGACTCCTACGAGGTTGGTGATCCATGGCCGTTTCGTAGGAGCCTTTTGCCCCTCGAGATCCGACATGTAGGAACGCCGACCACCCGACATGATCCGTGTGAGCAGAGGTGTTTGCTCCGTGGCATCGTCCATTGGGTGATCAATTCGAGACTCTCCCGCCTGCGTCTGGTTGCCGTCTTCATTTTCGTCGCCATTGTCGGCGTCTTGTTGATCGTGGGCGACTGACTGCGGAGGGGACCTCTTGAGTAGGTTCGCTATCACCGACGGCCCGGCATGCGCCTCTATGTCTGCATCTTCGCCCTCTGGCGACGGCGGTTCCGAGACCTCGACGATGGTCTGCGAGGAGCGCACGTTGTCGAGAGTGGACGCATCATCGCCGGTCTCGGACTCTACAGTCTCCTGGTAGGAAAACCTTGCCCGCTGGAGAAAGGCCGGGCTCTGCAGGGTCTTTGGGTCGGAGAGCAAGTACGTCGCAAGCTCTGCAGTGTCTTCGCGAACGGTTCGGGCATTCTGGATACTGTCGATCGGGACTGCAGTGGAGAAACATGAGTTTCAAGATCGAACAAGGTTGTCTGAAGCTTTGGCGCACTTACCCAAGCTGTCTCGCACAGATCCATGGATGAAGGATCTGATGGGCTCTCTATGACCAGGAACAGAATTTATCGACGACGGTCTCGGAGTCGCAATTGGGAGATGAGAGCTGTGGCCGTGATGATGATGAGGAGGACTCGATGGCTCGCCGCCTCGCAATTGCGCTTGCGCCTGGTCCTGATCGCGCTGCGAGGTCGAACTGAGAGCCCTCCTCCTCCATGGAGTGAAGCCCAGCGGCGACGACATGATTTGCTCCCAGCCGGCTTGGGATGCAGCTAAAGAGCTAGCTTCGGGTGATGTTGCATGAACATAGAAGAGCGACAAGAGCAAAAAAAATAACAAAAAAACAAAATCTTCAAGGCCGACAAGGGAGGCTCAGACACGATTGAGAAAAGATCATGGAAGCATTCCGAGCCAAGTGCAAATGCTCACGAGAAACTGGGATGGGATGGCGAGGATTTCGTGGGGAATCGAGTGACGAAATTCAATGACGGGACTGATCCAAGGTGGGTCGTATCATGGATGGGATGGCACTATCAAAGTTCAAGTCCGTTCAGCGCCCGCACACACAAGACGGACAACGGGTTATTTACTGTACAGGTGAAAGAGCATAATCTCCTGACCAACAAGACAAGGAAGACTCTTGCGCTGGGTTCCATTATTAGGTTGGGTCCAGAAACTCGCCTCCCTCGTGCTACTGACCAGAAGGCACTAAGACTAAACTGAAGCAGTAGTTCTTCTCTGGATGGATCCTTGGCTTACAACCATGCGACATGATTGACATGCACAGCAGCTTCTTCTCGTGCATGGACCCGCCTGGGGACACCGAGAAACCCACTAACAGCCGCCACGGCCCAAGGAGAGCGCAACCATCACGTCCCAACGGCCGCCCAGTTTGGCCGGGCGGGCCGAACCTGTGACTTTAGCGTAGAGGTTCGCTCGGACATTGCGCTGTATACTGTATACTCGGTTACAATTGGGGACGGAATATTCAAAGAAAAAGGAATAGAGTCAAACTACAAAATGTCACTCGGTCGGGCGGGAACCTGGAATGAGCGGCCGAGGGGAGAGGGGGAGAGAGAAGTTGACCATGTTCGATGGCGGGTCAACCTGGTTCCCACAATCCAAGCAAACATGATACCGAGACCTCACGACGGGCGTCAACAGGCACTAAAACCATTGCCCTTCTGCCGGGGGTAACCAGAAATGCAGACGCGTTTCATTTCGCTTGACGAGCGGCCCGTTGGAAGATTCCTGTGCCCAATTGAAGCCCCGTCTGGTTAGAAACATCCATTGCTGAAAGAGAGGGCCAGACTGTTGTTGTTCAACCTACCTAGGTACCTACCTTTGCCCAACGGCAAGATCTTTGCGTACCTCTGTCACTAGCCTAACAATTGCCTCTCCTCGCCTCATTCTTCACACGGAAGATGACGCAAGCTAGCTGCGTCTTGATGCCATGTTCGCAGAATAAACATCACACTATGAATTGATTGCCTGACATTGACGTTTAAGTCGTGATGCTTGGCCTATCCAGTTGCACACAGTAGCAGTTGCACCATCCAGCCAGTTTCAGTCGCATTGGAACCTGTGATTCGTCACAGATAAGCAGCATCAGTCGCAACGTGTATTCTTGAGACATTTCCATTCGTTATCGAAACATTGACTTCTAGAACATGAGATTGCCTCCGTCAAGCAGTCGGGTTCGCCAACTCCCTTACTCACTATGATGCGACCCCTCGTGCTAACTTAGCAGCTGGATCTCTCAACAAAGTCAACTCCACTGCCTTGTGCTTAGCTTTGCTTTGAGGGGAATGTCATATTCTCCACCGTAATGCAGGACACATCTTGCCTGGTGAATACCAATTCACTGTAGAGGGCTGTGGTTGTTGGAAACGGTCCAGCCTGTGATTCCTCACCCATTCATTGTGAGGAGGTTGAAGATGTGGCTCGTTTGGTGGCATCTCTACCCCATACTGTGGCTTGTGAACCTCCAATGCAACCTGAGCAAAGAGACGAGAGAGGGCCGTTTCAATAATGGATGTGACATGTGATGATGGTATTCATAGTCGTTAAGCACAGGGTATAATAAGTAACTCGAACAAAATGATGGCTTGCGCTATTGTTTAAGCTTTGGGTCGAATTAACCAAGCTTATGCAGATATCCCTGCGCGATCAGCCGTTCGACGTCTCCCTGACGTACGTAGAATTGACTGTTCTTGGTCAATGTAATCGCGCTTCAGTCATGGTCAGTAAAGATCCTATCACCCAAGAGGTATCAGTACAGCACTCACCCATACTCCGTCTGGATCTCGCCAGCATCTTTGAGTACCCGAACGTCGATGAACAGATCCCGCGGTGGCTCCAGGCTACCTGTGAGATCGATATCCGTCCATTGACCCTTGTATGCTGCCAGCAGGTCGCTATACTGTCTGACGTACTCCTCCTCTTGCGGACTCAAACTGCTGGTTGGGCCTTCGCTTGGTCCAGGACCTCCTGATGTAGAGTTACCGTCTCGCACCTGCTGGCCAGAGAGGTCAACCACGTCTGCTCCGTTCCACACCAGCTCCTCCAACTTGTCCGTCCGTGTTCGATGATATGCAAGTAGGCATCGCTTATTCCTTCGCATCGAGAGGTGGTTCACGAGCAATGTGCAGGCGACGGCCTGGTCAGCGCTGGGGTCGAATGAGCCTTGGAACGGCTCCAGGAGTTCGGCCACATCCTTGTCGAGATCCCTCACTTCTCGTGTTACGGCTCGAACGATCTCGGCTTGATATGGGGGAAGATGTGTTAGGTTCTGGGTTCGCTTGGCATGTTGGACCTGCATTCAGTGTTAGCGACTTGGACGACCGACATGTGACGGAGATGATTGTACCAGCTTGTTGCCCAGGTCTCCGTACATGGTGCAATTAACAACACAAACAAAGTACGTACGTGAAGAGCCTGCTCGAGTGTTCACTAGAAGGAAATTTGGACAAGGGATGGGCTTTGCCTATATCTCGAGCGATGGCATTCTCATCATGATGCAGCAAAGATTTGGCGTCGCGTAATGCAGCTGACCGCGCGCCGAGTGGGTTCCATTCATCGCGCGTCCGCGGATTCAACTACCCCGCCAAAATATGGTCTACAGCGATACAACCTGATATGTGCACAATTACCCCTCCTTCACGAGAATTGTTTGTGAAGAGCTGGCGGGGCTGGACTGGCTTTGAGAACCTTGATGTTGGGATGGTACGATGTCAGGATGACGACGTTGCGATGCTTCACAGATGCTTGGGATTCAGAATCTCATTGACGATCAATGGTGTTTTTTTTTATTTCATCGTCTATGGTCGGTACGAGGGGTAGGATTCATGACTACTTCCCCCTTCATGTGGCTCATCAAATACCGTCCATCATAAATCCTCGCCGTCGTGCTCATCACATTCGTGTCGACTCAGCTACGGGCAACTTTTTACAGCTTCTGCATGGCAGCAACGTCGGTGGACTGGACGTAGTCCTCGAGCTCCTGGATCTCCTCCTCAAGATCGCCAATAGAGACCTTCTCGTCCTCGACAACGAGGTTGATCTGGAGCTTGCTGACACCGAAACCAACGGGGACAAGCTTGGAGGTACCCCAGACGAGACCGTCCTTCTCAATGGCACGGACACCGGCCTCAAGAGCCTTCATGTCGGTCTCATCATCTGAAAGTTGTTAGCAAATGTTTCACAGCGTCAGACAAAAGAGTTCTTACCCCAAGGCTTGACGTCAAGAATGACGACGGACTTGGCGATGGTCTTGGGCTTGGCCTCCTTCTTCTTCTTGTACTCGGCAAGGCGCTCCTCGCGGACGCGTGCAGCCTCCTCGTCCTCCTCCTCGTCATCGCTGCCGAACAGGTCGACATCGTCGTCATCACCACCCTCAGCCTTCTCAGGGGCCGCAGCGGGGTTGATGGTCACCTCGGCGGTCTCAGGGCCGTAGGTGCTGTAGGGAGCAGCGGCATCACCGGGGAGGGTGGCGAACTCGCTCTCGTAGCTGGCGATGTGCTTGTACCATCGGGCAGCGTGGGGGTACTTCTCGGCGTCAGGGGCAGAGGAGAGAGCCTTGAAGACGGCGACATCAGCCTGAGAGGCGCTCTGGCTATTGACAATGTTAGTACATTGTTTCATCTGGGTTTAGGCAGAAATATTGGGTGTGTAAAAAACGACTCAGAGATGCACAAGTGCTTGTTGCTTCGTCAATCGGCGGGTCTTGAGGCCGCCTCCGAAACACGGACCAATTTGTCTCATCATAGAGGTGTCGAAGGGAGAGTGAAGAGGTGACTTTGGGGAGAGAGCGCGAGCAGGAGGCATACATACCCGACAATGTAGGAGCGGGTGCTCAACCAGGTGTTGAGCACTGATCAGCTGTCAGTGACTGAGGTGCGAGAAAGCTGGGCGCTAATGAAGCCAGATAGAGACATACCGGTAGCTCCAGCATCAGTGAGGAGATCGGTAAAGCCCATTTTGAAGAAGGATGAAGAGTTTGGAGAGGAAGAAGAAAGAGGTCGGGTATTTGTAGAGCTGGGGGAGATTGCGAGGAAGAAAATGGGTTGTCTGGTCGATGTCCAAGGTGGGGTTTATGAGATTTTTCACCCAGGCCCAAACCAAATTGCTTATAATGGGGCAGGGGCGAGTGGCATCAGTTGCTGAGGGGAACGTGGCGGCACGTGGCGGCGGTGAATGGAAAAACGTCGGGCCGAGAATGACAGTCCCTCTGCGCCACAGGCTGGCAGGGGTAGCCTAAGCTGAGCTCCATTGTGCTCGACGACGTAAGAGCTCCTGCAGCCTTGCCAACCAAGAGGCTCCCGCGACTTCAAGCTTCACACGTCCACCTCTGTACTTCATCTCCTTCAACATCTCCCAACTTTTCCCCTTCTAGATCACAAATTCATCAACCATGCCAATTGCGCCGATCATCACATTCAAGGCCGGCCAGTGCGAGGTCGATGTATGTCCTACGCCATCGTTGAACATGCCCTGTGGCACGCACTGACTTGCCTCGTCTAGACCTCGACCAAGCCTTTCAAGGTGAAGCCGCAAGCCGAGCCGGGCTATATCTATCTATACTCTGAGGATGGTTAGCGCATGATGTGCCGTTTACCCTTGTGATATGGCTGATAGTTGATATAGATCTCGTGCACTTCTGCTGGCGGAAGCGGAGCGACCCGCTGGACCAGCCCGAGCTTGATCTAATTATGGTGCCTACCGACGGTAGCTTCGTTCCCTACGAGTACACTACGACCCCTCAGCCTACATCCAAGACCGACGGCCGCATATTCGTTCTCAAGTTCTCTTCTTCCTCTCAGCGATACCTCTTCTGGCTGCAGTCGAAGCCCCAGAGCCGGAACGGTGACCCAAGCTACTTCAGCCCCCGGGATCGCAAGATTGGTGACATTGTTCACCGTCTGCTGCAGGGTGATGAGGTCGATGTGACCAGAGAACTTGCGGCTGTTCGCAACAACGACGACCGACCCGATGACGGCGACGAGACCATGGAGGACGTCGAGGGCCACCGTGACCCTCATGACCACCGCGGAAGCGGCAGCGGCGGTGCTGGCCCCGATGCCACCGGAGGAGATGTCCGAGAGGAGGGCGAGGGCTCGCGAGAAGGAGGAGCTGACGGTGCGAGAGCGTAGGTGATTCCCTTTGCATGGTCAAACAGGACGGCGCGCGCGATATGGGACTTGATTTGTATATCACTGGTCTGGGACAGCGGGTCAAACAGTGTAAAACTAGATTTCCTGGCGGTGATGAGAAGAATTGGGAACTAGTGTCCACGCGCTGGATCTGTGGTGTTGGCCCGAATCGTGACAGCGCTGACGTCGTTTCAGGGCCTCTTCATCAGCCCCTGATGCTGCTGCCGCCGTGAGGAACTTTTTGGAATCTCTTCGAGGTCAGTCTGGACTTGCTGGGGGGCAGCAACAACGTGGCGGTGATAAGGCGTACCCATATCTCAACCACCTGCTGCCGACCTCGACCACAGTGCCAATGATCGACTCAGCCACCGAGGAGTTTGCCGATACTCTGATCAGTTATCTCCCGCCTACCGTCGTCGTCCTCGCAAGCGGTTCATCCGATGTTGATGGAAAGTCGGACCCTTCAGCGGCTGCTGTAGAGGCGGCCAAGGCTTCCCTCTCGCTGGACGATAAGCGCAGCCTGCTGAAGAAGGTTCTTCGAAGTCCCCAGTTCAACCAGGCCTTGGCAAGTCTGACCATGGCTATTCGAGATGGAGGTCTGCCAAGCATTGCAGATGCACTTGGAGTGAAGGTCCAGGATGGCGGATACCTGCGTGGAAGTGGAATGCCAATGGGTGGAGGCCAGGCTGTCGAGGCCTTTGTTGAGGGTGTCAAGAAGACGGTCGAGGAGGAGAAGAAGTAAGGAGTTATGAGGAACATTCTTGTACAGGGTGCATGCACCTGGCTATGCTTCACGACTTTATGTTGATGGAAAAGCACATAGACAATGTCCGGTGTTGACAGAGCTAGCGGCGCAGTCATGAGGATTTACGGTGCTCTTCAGCGCTGGACAATGAAGTAGCATCAAATCTCGGTTCTTTGCACGTGTGCTGTACACTGTCTATTATAGAGCATCGTATTTCATCTTGAAAGTCGGCTCGTAAGATGAACTCGCTTTCCACCTAAGGTGGGCCATTCTAACTTGACATGCATGCCCAGTGGACATGAAGCGGCCCCACGTTCACACTGACGTACCCGCGCCTCAGGTTGTACCTGCTTTAAGCTCATCAACACTCGCCTCAATTTCTCAGCGCGCCTCGTTTCAACTCCATATTCCACGCCCTTTACACTCGGCGCATTCGTCAAAATGGAGGCCGTATTCCCTACAGACCCTCGCGAATTCGATGGCGATGACCGTATATCGTTCTCCAAGCTCGACAACAAGTTTATCGCGGTCCACGACGATGGCAACGAGTACGAATTCGACGCTGATCAGAAGCGATGGATCCTAACGGACGACGAGCCATTGGAGCCCGAACCTTTTGACACACATGAACTCCTTGGGGGGCACACATCACAAGGACCTCAAGATGAAGGTTCAAGGAAGCGCAAGAATGGGTCAGGCCCAGGTTCAGAGGTAAGCCTCTACTTCCTTCGATCGCAAGACCGTTGCGCGACACTCAGAGTGTTGCCTCTTACTCAAGATCCCAGCACGCTAACCTCTATACATTAGACTACAGAGACTCCCAAGCCTTCACGGCCAAACAAGAAGCAAAAGGCACCTCCACAGCCCAGACAAAATACTGCAGTCTATGTCACCGGTCTCCCTGCCGACACAACAGTTGAAGAGGTGCACGAGCTCTTCTCCCGGAAGGGGGGTGTCATAGCCGAGGAAATCGACAGCGGCGCACCACGTATCAAGCTCTATACCGACCCGGATGGCAACTTCAAGGGTGACGCTTTGATCGTCTTCTTCAAGCCCCAGAGTGTCGAGATGGCCATCATGCTTCTCGATGACACAGACTTCAGAATCAACCCGAGCGGTACGCGCGAGGGCAGAATACGAGTCCAGGCTGCAGACTCAAGCTACAAGAAGGTCAAGTACGACCAGGATGGCGCTGCCTCTGGGGATAAGAGCAACGGAGGTGCAGAGCGGAAGCCTCAGAAAAATGATCGTGACCGGCAAAAGATCATTAAGAAGACGCAAAAGCTGGACGCGAAGTTAGCTGACTGGGATGACGATATCCCATACGCGGGGCAACCTGAGGCGACGACAAAATGGGACAAACTAGTGATCCTACGGCACATGTTCACATTGGAGGAGCTCGAGGAGGATCCAGCAGCCCTGCTGGAGATCAAGGAGGACATCAGAGAAGAATGTGCCAAGCTAGGCACAGTGACGAACGTGGTACTTTTTGATCAAGAGCCCGAAGGCATCGTCTCGGTCAAGTTTAAGGATGCAGACTCGGCGCTCGCATGCATCAAGCTCATGCATGGAAGGAGTTTTGATGGACGGACGGTGGAGGCTTTCCTGGCATCAGGAAAGGAAAAATTCAAAAGGTCACAGCAGGACCAGAGCGTTGAAGACTCGGACTAGAAGCTCGTCCATGTTGAAGTAGGAGTCTTGATTGAAGTGTAAGATACCCAGAACCCAGAAGAGATAGGGACAACGTAGACAGTCCCGGCGGCTGCAAGACGTGCATTCATTCGTTTTCCCTTTCCTTGACTCTTGTAATCTTGGCAGGGTCAGGTAGATTTTAGAGGTGTGCTCATTTCGATGTCCTCGGCGACTGTATACCAGATGGCAGCCTCGATAACATTGCAGATTACTTGCAATTCTTCATCGTCTAGTTGTGAAGCTATATTAGCCAGTTACTGATTAACGTGCTCACGCTACAAATCTCACCTCGTGGTGCATAGATCATGACAAAGTCGGGTGACACCGGGCTCTTGAGGAAGCGGCTTCTCCAAGCGAGGGGGTGTCTTTGGCCCCAGCCCTTGTCCAGCACCTCTTTTATATCATCGGGGTGAAGGCACATGTGCATTGAGTGATCTGAGTCGTGAACATGGCAGATCTCGCCCTGACAGTTTGTCTGAAGCGGGTGTCTCGCAAAGAGGGCTAAGCCGTGCTTCTCAAGACACGATCTCTCAGTGCCAAATTTCTTAGGGATACGACTCGCCAGCTTCTCCATGGACCTGCGGACGGCACGGTAGCATACTTGGGAGCCATGTTGGTCGAGTTGCCTCTGGGGCGCGATACCTGCGACGATGGGACGTGGTCCCGCGCGGTACGGGAGGTGATATCGATTGAGAATACCAGATGTTGGGAGACGGGTTGGGTCTGCCGCTGGCGGAACAAAGGGGTTACTGAGAGACCACAGACGGAACCACGTTATGCGGATGTAACCAGCAAAGGTCGAAGGTGTGCCGCCGGGACCCAAGTTTAGGAAGTTCTGGTAATCGTTCTGGATGAGCACCACCAGAGGAACGAGCCCAATAAGGAGCTCGGCATGATAGGGCTCGAGGAAATGGACGACAAGAAGGAGCGCAAGAGCAGATAAGAATATGGTAGGCCCGTCGAGGGTCACGGAGATGGGCTGTTGACGGAGGACGCATGAGATGTTGAGCGTCTCGACCTCTACTTCGCCCTGGAGACTGGGGGGAGGCGAGGTGAGGGTCTCGGCCGCCGACGTGACGGCGATGGACATTGCAGTGAGAGTGTGAAGTGATTATGGTGTCGTATTGTAAGGTATTTTTGGGTAGTAGGTCGTCGGCCACAATGCCACGATGAAGTTCTTTGTAGGCGACGCCCGTGTAAGTGTGATGAGAAGCCAATGAGAGAAGCCTAGATTCAACGCCTTTTAGGCATCCCAACCCTTCCGATAGAAAGAACCAGGCGAGAAGGTGGGCTTTAATATTTCAGCGGATTTCCTAATTTATCACAAGAGGCGGGAAAGGAGCTGTGTGCAAGAACCAGAGGAGGGGATCGTCATATGATGCCCGGCAGGATCCAACCACACCAAGCAGAGCAAGCCCCGACGCCGACAGCCCGAAAGAATTGCAATTGGGCCTCCTGTGCACCGTCACATCAGCCGCACAAGCTTTGTCCTACGGCGGGGATCAGCACTTGA
Source organism: Fusarium euwallaceae (assembly GCA_002168265.2). Lineage (NCBI taxonomy): Eukaryota > Fungi > Ascomycota > Sordariomycetes > Hypocreales > Nectriaceae > Fusarium > Fusarium euwallaceae. Next base: position 3,701,299 of record NHTE02000041.1, read on the forward strand.
GGCCAGCACCTGCAGTGTTATTGTGCCTCGTTTCAAGCCCGGGCGCTTTGCTCTTCCCTCCCCCGCGCGGGGTTGATTGGCGTTGAGCCATGACGTTGGGTTGAGGTTAACTGAGCTTTCAGAGAGAGCGGATCTCGAGGGGTGACGACGCCGCATTGGATCATAATACGGTCTAGCTTGATGGAAGCGGGACGGGAGGAGATAGGACACAAGGTGTGAGACGAGGTGAGTGCTACCCTGGACACAAGGTGAACTGGGTGGTCAGCATATCTAGGGGCGCCCGGTACACCCTTGATTCGAGTAGAGAGCGGCCGATCAGTAACGAATGCTTGGTTATCGAACCTGGGCTTCCTCAGCGAAGAAGTTGTGTCACTCAGGCAGGTATGGGTAGCACGTGAGGAGGAAATATCCTCACTACTTCACCCAGCATAACCGAAACCATATTCAAACCCAAATGCACATGCAATCCTACCCGAACCCCCCACTCAACCCGCCGGCTGGAGTTGTACAAGTCAATGAATGCCAGGACTCTCGGTGACTGGCTGGTTGCGGGATGCATGCTAATTACCGGATGCCATGGAACAATGGCCGGCCGAAGTCGAGGCCAAGCTCGCCTGTTGCCCCGCAACCGCATTGTCCCTAACAAAACAAAATGGCGAATGACGACGCATGCATGGGTCTGGGTGCTGCAGCAAAGAACTCTGTCTCGGCTAGGATTGGAAAGGTCTCCTTTTTTTTTTACTTCTCTGTTCCTTTTACGACCTCTCATTCTGTATAGCCTTGACGATTCCTTTGACGATTCTTCATACGCCGACTTTATACGTGTACACGTCCATTCCAACTATCTGAACCCGCCTATAGACGTCGCTGGAACCTGAGAATCTGCCCAATTTGGGCCAAGGGAGCTTCACTTGCTGGTCAGTCCCGAGACATCGCATTCCACCTGCGATAGCTCACCAGATATAGGACATTATAGACCAGCTCCCACCATGGGTTTGCTATCAAACCCTCTGCGGCCACGCGAGCCGAAGCTGCCGCTTTATAAGAAGATCACCTCCCCGACCAAGGAACGATACTCGGACGACGACTACTCCACCGATGACGAGGATGACGAGCCTTACTCTCCTGGCAGCTCGTCGCCGGGCTCCTCAAGACACACATCTGGGTCTGCTTCGAGTGGACTTTTGATGCTGCCCAAGCACAAGAAGAAGCCACTACCTCTAAGCCGGAAAATCGCCCGAGTGTACCCATATCGACTACCCACAAAGGTCACACGGTACCTGTTGTGCTTCGTAATAGGATTCATCATTGTCCTGATCCTGACTCTGGTGCGAGCCAGCCAGGTGGAGAACTGGAAGGTCGCGAACGGTCAGGTAAAGAGTCGGCCACCGCCTCCTCCTGCCTGGGAAAAGTTCCCCTTCCTGGAGAGATACTATGGAGGACTCAAGACTTTGGTTACGATGGAGGAGATCAAGCCCGAGTGGCCCCACGTTAAGGACGAGCCCTCCATGCTGGGAGAAGGCAACGAGTGGAACAACCAGAACGAGGTTAAGGGCAACAAGGACAGCGACGAGACCGACAAGGCAGCCACTAAGGAAATCGAGGAGGAGGCTGAAGGCAAGCCTAAGTCCAAGGAAGAAGAGAAGCCTGAAGAGGAGTCCAAGGCCAAGCGAGACCTCCCCGAGAGCCACGGCTGGAACGGATACCCTGGACGAAGTGAAGAGATGGATATTCAAGAATGCTTCCTCGACGGCGACCGCACAGTCCGAGTTCCTCAGCTCCGATACTATAACGGCCGACCCCAAGGATTCCCCGAGCACGCCGTTGGATCTTACGAGGTGCTGGACTTGCCCGAGAACATCTGCTTCGACCGGTATGGCCGCTACGGACCCTACGGCTATGGTTATTCCTCGAGGAACGGCGGACTGAGTGTTGGAGAACATGGTCAGAAGGAGGGCTCTGATGCCGTCTGGGACAAGACACCCAAGGTCGACTATCGGCAGGTTGACTGGGCTGAGGTCCAGCGCCGCTGCTTCAAGGCGAACCAGGCCCGTTTCAAGGCACTTCCTCCCAAGACTCTTACCCCTCACGGCTTCTTCATCCACGAACCCAAAGCGCTAGCGCCATCTCCCTCTCTCGAGCGTCGCGGCGTGGAGGAGGAAAAGACCAAGACTGGCAAGGAGACTGCTACCCCTGAACCCGTGGTTTCCAAGAGCGAGAAACCCAAGACTGAGGAGGTCAAGTCCGAAGACTCCAAGTCCACACAGCCTGCACCTACCGAGTCTAAGGCCGTCGAGTCCAAGGTTGCTGAGTCCAAGGCTGCTGAGCCCACACCTGTGGTATCCAAGGCTGCGGAGTCAAAGGCTCAAGAGTCCAAGACCGAAGAAGCCCACGAGACCAAGAGTGAGAAGTCGAACGCTGCCAGCACCGAACAGCCCAAGGCACCTCAAGTTAAGAAGGCACGCACTGCTGTTGTTGTACGCTGTTGGGATGAGTACCACTGGCGGGAAGATGACATCGCCAACATTCGATCTCTCATCACTGAGCTCGCTGTGACATCTGGCGGCCGTTATGATATCCACTTGCTTGTTCAGATCAAGAACGAGGCTGCCCACCCCGTTTGGGCTGATCAAGACACCTACCGGGAGCGAATCGAGGAGACCATCCCCGAGGAATTCAGGGGTTTGGTGACACTCTGGTCAGAGACTCAAATGCTGGCTCTGTACCAGGGTATCTACGACCACTTCTCTCGTGGTCCTGATCTGCCCGTCCACGGCGTTTACCGCGGCCTGTCAATGGCGATGCAGTACTTTGCCTACATGCATCCCGAGTACGACTACTTCTGGCAATGGGAGATGGATGTGCGCTACACTGGCCACTACTACGACCTCTTCAGCAAGCTCGAGAACTGGGCCAGAGACCAGCCTCGCAAGGGTCTTTGGGAGCGCAACTCCCGCTTCTACTTCCCTAGCGTCCACGGCAGCTGGGAGGACTTCTCTCAGATGGCTCGCGTCCAGAGCCAGATGGGTGTTGTTGGTGCGGACAATGTTTGGAAGAAGGTCCCTGGCCTTGATCTTGATGGCAAGTCCCCTGATGCCGACACCAAGGGTCATCGCACCGTCTGGGGTCCTCTGCGTTCCAACGATGACAACGACTGGTTTGAGCCCGGTAACGACCCTGTCGCACCCACATCCTACGAGAAAGACCACTACCAATGGGGTGTCGGCGAGGAGGCTGATTACATCGCTCTCAACCCCATCTTCAACCCTGAAGGCACTTCTTGGGGTCTCAAGGACGACATCACCGGTTTCAACCGTACTGAAGGCCTACCCCCTCGCCGTGCCAACATCATCACCACTTCGCGCATGTCTCGCCGACTTTTGACGACCATGCACAAGATGACAGCTTTCAAGAAGCAGTTTGCCTTCCCAGAGATGTGGCCTGCTACAGTTGCTCTCCACCACGGCTACAAGGCTGTCTCGGCGCCTCACCCCGTCTTTGTCGACCGATCCTGGCCGACGGCGTACATGGCCCAGGTCTACAACAACGGTCGCGATGGATCTAGTGGTGGTTCTCGAACGAGCATCTTTGGAGACAGGGAGCACAACATGCATGGACTCTCGTGGTTCTACAACTCAGGCTTTGCGCCCAACGTGTACCGCCGATGGCTGGGCCTCCGAGTCAACAATGACGGAGGTGAGGAGTTTGAGGCGACTGAGGATAAGAGTAAGAAGGGCAAGGGTGTGGGCAACATGCGCGGTGGTGAGGGAAGAATGTGTCTTCCACCCATGCTGCTGCATCCTGTGAAGGAGGTTGACCTGCCTGTTGAAGCCCCAAAGCCCGGCACTGACGGCCAAGAAGGTCAGTCAGACCCAGGTGCATAGATATGTTTTTCTGTTTTTCTATTTGTTTTACTCTTGACATTTGTTTGGAGTTGCGGATGGCGTTAGGATTGCTTGTCTGGTCGTCTTGTCTACGGGTTCATGTCTTGACTTTGAATGAGACGGGATGATAATGAATGACCTGGATGATGCCTTGGATCTTTCAGATGGTGTAGTGTATACATACATATCGCATATATATGGGAATAGACTGGTCAAACTTGATGGTTACACATTCATGACTCTTGGTGGTTTAGTTGGTGATGATTAAAAGTCGCCGTCTTCAGACATAAATTTTGTACACTTATTATATCACACAGAGCATATTCCCGACCGCTCATTCGTGTAGCATCCCATCCAGTTTCCCAAGGCTCTTTGTCTTTCTCTCCCAGTTTTTGCGCCGGTGTACGATTTCCTCGCAAAATCGCGGGTACTACTAAATCAATGTGCGTCTCTCAAAACTTCCCCAATCTATACCACGCGCTTGACCTCGAAGAAACGTCGCAGCCACCAGACCTGGAACAGGGACTCGCCAATGACGACGCCAATGACAAACATGTTCCACCACTTGACTCGGCTGTTGGTGCTCTCGGCGGTGTTTCGGTGGGTGCGCTCGCGGATGATGATGTACTGCTGCTCGTCCTTGACCTGGGCGAGGAGGTCGGAGAGCTTGCGGACTGGGAAGATTGTGTGAGCTAGAGGTTTAGTGTACACTCTTTTGTAGGGATACTAACCTTCGCGGTCGAGGGGATCGGCGGGGAGATCAGACTCGCTCACGTAGACGATACCGTGAACGTTGAACGACACCTCCTTGGTGTTGGCTCCCCAGTTCTCGTTGCCGAAGCAGTAGACGTACTTGCCGTCGTGCTTGGCGGTGAAGGAGTAGTCGCCGTTGGAGACACTCTTCTCGTTGGCCTCGTACTGGCCGGCGGGGTTGTTGATCTATATCCATCCATAGTCAGATCACATTCTTGTTCTTCTTCTTCTTCATGCCCCCCCAAGTGGACACGTACCCAAAAGTCAATGTCGAGGTTGCCTGCGCTGCCAAACTCGCGGTCGCCGACCTGGAAGGTGACGGTCATGGTATCATCCTTGTGGAGGGTCTCGTGGAAGCACTCGCGGCCGTGGGCGGGAAGGACGATGTTGTGAGCGGTAGCGGCCTGGAAGATGGCGGCGGCGAGGAGGGCCCTCGCGGCTGTGAAGAAGTGCATGATGACTGTGTTATTTGTTGATAAAAAAAGCCCGAAGGAGTGTAGGGTCGTCGGTGTGAGAAGGTCAAGGGAGTGTCGTGGTTGCCTGCGGGAGGATCTTGATCCGGGCGATTACACTGTCAATGTCATCTACGTATCAAGTTTCCCCTGGTTGGAGCTACGGCACATGGAGTCGCGAATTGACACCTTTCCGCAGCGGCGAGCACCAGCCTCGGTTGTGGCTAGTGCACACCCACCCCCTTCCTTGTCAGCCACACAACTTTTGCTATCCTGTTGGCCTTCACACAAAACAAAACGAACAGCAAAGCCAATCCCCGAGGTGGTCCAGCCTAAAAGGGGGAAAGTGGGTTCGTGTGGATCTTTTGTCTCTCTCTCTCTCTGTGTGGCTTGGGAGGCACGGAGGCGAGGGCGGGATTGTTGCTTGTCGATTATCTGTCCTTGCGAACACCTCAGAAAGGGATGAGATGGCGGGACTGATAAGCCAGGGGCGGGTCACGATTGCGCGGCATCTGGAGTGTGGCATTGAGTCGAGCATGGTAGGATATTAAACGAGATGCGAATATTATGGGAGTGAATTGAAGTATCTCATTGTATCTATTTACAATTCAATCATCAGTCTCTTGCTTCTTTTTCTTTCTCGCCTTCGTATCAAAGCAAAAAAGTCCTGACTGTGGCGGTGCACACACACACATGTGCTGCTGTCGTACCCCTCCAGTCTGTCTCAGCTCCCCCTCTCCCCCTGAACGGTCCTAGGAATCCACTGTGAGTAGGTAGCACTCCGTAGCTTACGGCCAGGCTAGTACCTGCTGCTCGCCAGGCTCCAGAATTCCCTGCCTCCGCGAGCCAGTAACCTGCCCTCCGCCAGCACGGTCCCCAGTGGCCCCAGCCCCAGCAGCAGCCCAAGGCCGCAAAAAAAGCCCAAAAGAGCCCGCCACAGCCCAGCCATCAACGGATCTATCTTCCCCTCTGTTCCGTTCTGTCCTGTTCTCTTTGCTCTTGGACTGTTCGCTCGACTTCTTACACCGACAAGTCCCCAAACCACACACGACAGCCGCCGCACCCCATCGTCGCCGTCGGTTTTTTTTCCTGCACCACCACCCAAACGGACCGCCCCACGATCCAGTAAGTTCAGTTCAGAGTCATTTTTCCATCAGGCTGAGGCCGTATCCTGCCCTCGCTGCCGTCTCGAGCTTTCCCCGTTTTACCCCCCGCTGGCGATGGCCTCATTGTTGGGCTTGTCTTGCGCGCTGCCGCTCCGTTGTTCGCCGTCGCTGCCGTTCAATCCCGCCCGCCTGGCTCTCAGCTGGTCCGCCTCGTGGCCACTTTGAGCACCTGCACAGCACAGCACAGCACAGCGCAGTACACCTGGCATCAACCGGCGAATACGGCAGCCTGGAACGAGATGTGCCTGATGGTCCAAGGGAATTCAAGGATGACAGTCGGGAGATGATGATGGCGAGCACCATGATCGTTGCCTCGACCATCATCATCTTAGGTGTCCTTTCGCGACACTCGCCCATAAAGCGAACTTGTCCCGCCTCCTCCTGCATCATCAACTCCAACAATCAAATCAATCAATCACCAGCCTCCTCTTCCTCCCTTGTCTGCCATCCCTCCCACTTCTGTCTCAGCCTGTCTTGTCTTGCCTCTTCCATTTATCTAGCCTCGTCCCCTTTTGCCCCTCGCCCCGTCCTCCTCTTTTGACACACCGTCTTCCAACCCCCGCTGACCTTGCGCCTCTCTTCTCCAGATCCCTCTACTCTATAGCAATTCACACAGGCGTCCAAGCCTCAAACCGCAAACATGGGTCTCGCCTTTTCGAAGCTGTTCGACCGACTGTGGGGGAAGAAGGAGATGCGAATTCTGATGGTCGGTCTTGATGCTGCCGGTAAAACCACCATCCTGTACAAGCTTAAGCTCGGTGAAATCGTCACCACCATTCCCACCATCGGTATGCTCTACCCCCGCCCGCTCGCTGCGATCGCGCTAGAACGCTGACACGTTGTCTTTCTTCACTTCAGGCTTCAACGTCGAGACCGTAGAGTACAAGAACATCCAGTTCACCGTGTGGGATGTCGGTGGTCAGGACAAGATCCGACCTCTGTGGAGGCACTACTTCCAGAACACTCAGGGTATCATCTTCGTCGTCGACTCCAACGATCGCGACCGTATCGTTGAGGCCCGAGAGGAGCTTCAGCGCATGCTCAACGAGGATGAGCTCCGAGATGCCATTCTCCTTGTCTTTGCCAACAAGCAGGATCTTCCCGTACGTCACGACCCCACCTTGACCCCGTCTCTCCATTTTCTCCCCCTCATCCATCCATGTAACCGCGGTAACTTTGAACTGACGTGATGCCTACGATAGAATGCCATGAACGCCGCCGAGATCACAGACAAGCTTGGCCTCCACAGCCTGCGACAACGCGCCTGGGTAAGTACAAGACGGTCGTCTCCCGATTTCGATTGCACCATCTCGAGAGATCGGGCAAAATCTCGCCATACCAAGTCACATGCTAATCAGGTTTCACCACCCAACAGTACATCCAGTCCACCTGTGCTACCTCCGGTGATGGTCTCTACGAGGGTCTCGAGTGGCTCGCCAACACGCTCCGAAAGGCTGGCCACCAGTAGAAAGACTGACGAGAAGTCTCCTTTGAACAAAACCCGCCTTCTCCCTCCAGCTCTCTGCCACATACTCTCACATGGCTCTTTTCTCGACTTTGATTATTCGAGGTTTCGGTTGTAATTTGCAAAGTTATCGGTCAACCAATCGAAGATGATCCTTGAAACAAACAAGTCGCGTCTCAGTCTTGACGTTTTCTGTTAAAGCAACCTCTTTTCCGCGTTCCCTCTTTCTCAAATCTCTCTCAATTGGTGCTTCCTCCTCGTGAGCCTCGCCTCGCCTCGCCTCGCCTTTCCGTCCGGTCAATCAATTCCTGCTCGCACGAGCGAGTCGCCCTCTCGCCAGCTTAGCTTAGCTCAGCTCACCCCGAGGAACACAGAACGTACTTTCTTTTTTTCTTCTCTTGGAGGAAAAGTCGGGTGATGATGGGAGGCGTCTTTTGGGGAATCCCGGGATATTTGTACAGTCGTCAATCGGGTGTCGTTTGCTCTTTGAAAAGAATGCATCCTCACAGATCTTACACCACACACGCACGATACCTAGTCTCTCACACCGTGGCGCACTGGTTTCTTTCTTTCATCTTTGTGTGTCTTTTTTTTTCATCATGAGGAAGCATGGCCACGACTGGACCCGAGTAACGAGAAACGCATGAATTAGGAGCTAATGCGAGACTGGACTGTTCTCGCAGAGACGTCTGTTTTTTTCACATGATGCTGTGCTTGAAAATAATGTGTAGATGTGATTGGAGATTGAATGTAGAGAATCTATTCCTCACCATGATAAAACTGTTGACTTGAAAGAGTATGTTCATGATGGGTGTCCTCTCCAAGATTGGGCTAGTGTGAGCAGTCCTACATGATTACTTACCGAGGTCAGCTAAACGGCTTGGCGAGGGATTCGTCACTGAGTTTTAGGACTGGTGAAAAGATAAGGGGAAAACATGGGTTATGTTGTCTATCAGATTTCAATGTCAGACAGGTAGTGGACTGTTAGTCAACTACCCAACAACTCTGGCATCTTGGCGGACTATGAGGGATAACTCCCCATCACAGGGTGCTCACCAAAAAGTAACACTCCTCACTGCAAGACTGTGGAGAGAGAGACAACGAGATGAATGTGGAGTCTCGATTGGTGGGTGTGCATTCATCATGATGTGACCTGCAAGGCCTCACGAAACGGGGAAAGTGGTGCTGCCATTCAGGCCTCAACACGCCATCATGGTGGCGGGATATTCCATCTGGCAACAGTGCACATGACATTCGACAGGCATTACTTTTGAGGTGTTTTTGAATTGGGTATCAAATTTGGTTATTCTACATTTTTGGATCCATGCCATCATGATATCCTGACTATCTTTTTTGTTTTTTCTCTTGCCGTTATTTACAGTGGGAGACTATGCTATACTATTGTACAAAAATACTATACATGTGATTAAATAGACATGGAACACATAAACTCGTTAACCAAGAAACTCCAAAGACTGAGGACAAGGTCCCTTAAGCATCAGCAGCAGCAGGGGCTTCTTCCTTGGGCTTGACGTCAATCTCCAGACCCTCCTTGTCGTCACGGATCTTGACTTCAGCAGTCTCACCCATCTTGAGCTGGCCTTTGATGATCTGATCTGCCAGGTGGTTGCCAATCTCGTTGGTGATGAGCCGGTTCAAGGGACGAGCTCCATACTTGGGATCGTAGCCGCGCTCCGCGAGCCAATCTCTAACCTCGTTCGGGACAGAGAGGATGATGCGTCGGTCGTCGAGACGCTGCTGGAGCTCCTTGAGACGAATATCGACAATGTCGCGGATCGCACCGAGGGCGAGACGCTTGAAGACGATGAATGAGTCGATACGGTTGAGGAACTCGGGTGGGTACGCTGAGCCGACAACGTCCATCACGGCCTTGCGGACTGAAGGGTCAATGTCTCCGTCAGGTGTCTCCTTGTAGGGGTGGAGGTGGTTCTGGCCGACTAGGATATCGGCACCCAGGTTGGATGTGAGGACGATGATGGTGTTCTTGAAGTCGACCTTGTGGCCCTGGGCGTCGGTGAGATAGCCTTCGTCGAGGACCTGGAGGAGCAGGGCGGAGATATCGCGATGGGCCTTTTCAAACTCATCAAATAGTAGCACGGCGTATGGCTTGCGGCGGACTGCCTCGGTCAGCTGGCCAGCATCTTCGTAGCCGACGTAGCCAGATGGGGCACCGATAAGTCGAGAGATGGTATGCTTCTCCTGGAACTCCGACATATCGAAACGGACCACCGCCGACTCTGTCGAGAAGAGGAAGGCGGCGAGCTTCTTGCACAGCTCCGTCTTGCCGACACCGGTAGGTCCGAGGAAGAAGAAGGACGCCAGAGGCCTGTTCTCGCCACTTAGACCGGCTCTCTGCAGACGGACTGCGTTGGAGACGGCCTTGATGGCTTCGTCTTGACCCTTGACGGCTTCCCTGAGGGTGTCTTCCATGTGAACCAACTTTTCGATATGTCCGGAAGTCAACTTTGATACTGGAATGCCAGTTATGCGAGAAACGACATTGGCAATGTCGTCAGAGGTGACAGAATCGTGGATGAGGGTCTCTTCAGCCTTGGACTCCTTCGACTCTCCCTCCTTGGGGAGCTTCTGCTCAAGACTGGGGATGACGCCGAACCTGAGCTCCGAGGCGCGGCCAAAGTTGTTTTCTCGCTGCGCCTGCTCGAGCTCAAATCTGGCCTTGTCGAGATCCTCCTGGACCTTCTTGACCGACTCGATCTCGGCCCTCTCCTTCTCCCAACGGCTGTTGAGCACCGAGATTTCTTCGTTGTACTTGGCGAGGTCCTTCTCTAGCTTCTCCCTACGCTCCTTGCTAGCCACGTCTGATTCCTTGCGGAGACTTTCCAGCTCGATCTGGATGGTCATGATCTTGTGGTCGAGACGCATAATGTCCTCGGGCTTGGACTCGTGCTGAAGCTTGAGGTGGCTAGCAGCCTCGTCCATGAGGTCGATGGCCTTGTCTGGGAGGAATCTATCGGTAATGTATCGGTTTGATAGAGTCGCGGCAGCCACCAAAGCGCCGTCTGTGATCCGAACACCATGGTGGACTTCGTACTTGTCCTTGATACCTCGAAGGATGCTGATAGTATCTTCGACCGAAGGCTCGCTCACAATGATAGGCTGGAATCTTCGAGCCAGTGCAACATCCTTTTCAATCTGTCGGTATTCATTGAGTGTCGTTGCACCGCAGCATTGAAGCTCGCCACGAGCCAGGGCAGGCTTCAATAGGTTGGAAGCGTCGATGGAGCCTTCAGCCTTACCGAGGCCAAGAAGAGTATGGAGTTCATCGATGAACAGGATAACTTCTCCCTCGGCCTTTTCAACCTCCGATAGAACCTTCTTCAACCTCTCTTCAAAGTCACCTCGGAACTTGGCGCCAGCAATGAGTGAGCCAAGGTCGAGACTGATGACTCGCTTGTTCTTGACGCTCTCGGGGACATCACCACGAACAATTCGGAGGGCGAGACCCTCGAGGATGGCCGTCTTTCCGGTTCCAGCATTTCCGATAAGAACCGGGTTGTTCTTGGTTCGTCGTGACAGAATCTGAATCGTCCGCTGAATCTCGGCATCTCTCCCAATCACGGGATCAAGCTTGCCGTCCCTGGCCCGAGCAGTCAAGTCGATACCGAACTGCTCCAGCGCAGGCTTCTCCTCCTCGCCACCACCCATGTTCATCCGGTGAGTTCCACCGGGAGGGTGCGGTCGGCCATTGGAGTACGAACGAATGGCCAGACTGGGGATCAATCGCAGAGGAGTTGGACGGAGAGGTTGAGCTGCGAGTACTCGTGTAAGTGGTCGGGTAGATCGGGTCCGCGCGCCAGCAGCAGCCAGGCGCTGGGTGGAAGTGATCAATTGTCTGCGAGCCTGCATCTTGTGCACTCGATTACAAAGAAAAGAGTAGAAAAGAACGATCGTGGAAAAAATCAAAACAGGATCAAAGATCCTATCTTGGGGGGGAAGCTCTCAATTATCTACTCGGCACAGAGCCTCGGCCAGCAGTCTCATGACGCCTGGAGCACTTTCTCGCATCTTCGGCCGCCCATCGGGGGACCCATACTTACGACTTTCTTCTGAGCTCTTATCTTATCAGCATCACGTGCAAGAAGCCCCATGTCCAACTCTCGGGTAGCACGTACCATTTCCCCATTGGGCTAGCGCCAGAGGGTTCACATTTTGCTTCCCACAAACTCGTTAGCGGCCTTCACACAGAATTCCAACATTTCGGGCGCATCAACACCAAGTGTCTTCCTTTCCTTCACCACCCAACCCAAGTCACCCAGCCAGGAGAGTCACCATGTCGGCGAAGCCCACATCCAAGACGTTCGGGAAGACGACCCGGGAGGTTCCCGCTCCCTCGGAGAAGGCGAAGAAGTGGTACCCCGCTGACGACGATGCCGAGAACAAGAAGGTGAGTTTCTTCAGGCGGTGATGATGATGATGATGATGGCTCTTCGCGAGCGACTGCACATTTTCCTTTGGGAGGCGCGCGGATTGGGGGTTTTGGGAAGGCGGATTGAGATCAGCTCGACCGTTGGCAATTTTGCCATGCCGGCGCAGAACGACCACAGAGAGAAGCGACAGGGCTTGAAATATTTCAAATCCCACGATATCGAACACACACACACACACAACACAACCAGCAACTCTCACGACCACACACCGATTGGCGACCACGCACATATTTTATATAAAAAAAGCAGCAACCTCTAGCATCAGTCGCTAACAGGTTCAAATCACAGGTCCGCAAGGCCGTCCGATCGTGGACTCCTCGCAAGTCCCTCCAGCCCGGCACTGTCCTCATCCTCCTCGCTGGCCGCTTCCGTGGCAAGCGTGTCATCCTCCTGAAGTCCCTCGACCAGGGTGTCCTCCTCGTCACCGGCCCCTTCAAGATCAACGGTGTCCCCCTGCGACGAGTCAACTCCCGATACGTCATCGCCACCTCCTACAAGGTCGACATCTCCGGCCTCGACGAGAGCAAGATTGAGGAGATCTCCCAACCCAAGTACTTCACCGCCGAGAAGGCCAAGGAGAAGGCTGGTGAGGAGGCTTTCTTCAAGCAGGGAGAGAAGCCCCAGGTATGCAGGACTATCAGAGAGACGAGATGAGATGAAAAATAAACTGACACTTGGGTTACAGAAGAAGGAGATCAACAGCAGCCGCGCCGCCGACCAGAAGGCTATCGACAAGGCTCTGATTGCCAACATCAAGAAGGTGGACCTGCTGGCCTCCTACCTCGCCAGCTCCTTCAGCTTGCGGAAGGGTGACAAGCCCCACGAGATGGCCTGGTAAATGGCGTCCATCTTGTGCCGGGGCGGCGGGAGTACCGGGGTTGCGACACACGACGGGTTCTAGTAGAACGGGAAGGGTCTCCGAAATGGGCTGGTTTGGCCAATTGCATTTGGAAGTCGACGGCATCGGTCACATCTTGGCGTCTGTAATCAGGTTTTACAGTCAAAAAACAAACGAGCATACAAAAAATCTAGAGGCTTCCGGTGAGAGGCCGATGATGATGAATTCCACTTTGGATTTCCCGTCTACAGGGTGAAAAGGAACGAAAGAGAAATGAAAAATGCAACTCCCGGTGCTTCTGTCTGATCCAAGCCAAGATTGATCATTTATCTGTCGTTGGTGGGATTTGGAGTTCAAGTTTTAAATTGTGTGCGCGGTGCACCCTGGGCCTCCTAGAATGTCTCTCAACTCCGCAACCAAGGGGAGGACTTCTCACTGTGGCCTGCCTGGCTGCCGACACACCATGTTTTGTTCTTGCTTCTTCTATTCTACAGATTCTAGCCTCTACACGATCATGACTTGTTAATGTTCTCATATCTGTACATCATCATGACTTGTTCTTCATGTGCTCTCCCCGTTTGTTCATATTTACAGGTCACGGTCCGCCCAACTCTCAACCATACCCACAAGCGACGCCTCGTAGTGCTTGATCGAGACCTTGCCAGACGCCTCGTCCAACGAGGTGTTGGCCTGAACAAAGACTTTGCGAGGCTGCTTGTTCTTAAGAACAGTGTCGCGGACCTTCTTGCCCCAGAATTCAGGGTCGACAGTCGTCATATGGACGTAAAAGTCGGTACCAGTCTTGACATCAGCAGTAGACTTGTAGATGTGAAGCTTCTGGAGGTACTTGGCAACAGCTGAACGAAACATATTAGCACAACATTCAGGGTAGGGTCAACGGGAACTTACCATCTCGGCCGGCCGTAAGAATCTTGGAGCGGTCCAGCTTGATGGTCAAATCAGAGAGATCATCCTCCTTGTAGTCGAGCTTACAGAAGTCGTCCTCAGCCTCAAGGAAGCACTTGAGAATAGAGAAGCGAGCTTGGCTGTGAGCCTGGCCCCATTTCTGGCTCTTGGGATCCCACATCTCGAGGGAGGCAAGTCCAGCCCGAGCCATGGAGAGGTATGAAGCATAAAGCACATCACCAGCCTCGCCGTTGATGTCCTCTGAGCCATCTCCAAAGCCAAAGATCTTGAGGACGGGGAACTCGCAGCTCAGGTGCATAGCGACAAGCTCAGCTCGGCACTCCTCGTATGACGCAGCAATGCTACCAAAGACGGAGCCCCAGGTCTGACCAGGCTTGTACCATGTTGTGATGGGCTTGTTGGTGACAGGGCTGACAGGGGGGTTCTCTTTGTCAAAGTTGAAGTTACCAGGTGATGTCTCCTGTAGGAGCTTGCCGCAACCGTGACCAGTCAGTTCGTGAAGGCCAACCTGGACCTCGAAAGAAGCGTCACGCTGCTTCTTGTAGACCTCAAGGTCCTCGTCGCGAATGAAAGGAATCTTCTCATCAGGGGCCTTTGCACTCATGACGTTTCCAAGGGAAACGTTCTTGAAGCCTTCAGTCTGTCGGATGTCATCGTAGTTGGGGATGTTAATGCCGGCAGGGATACCGGAGCCGGCAAAAGTCAGGACCTCAAGAGAGGTGAAGTCAGGGGACAGGAACTTGTCCTTCTCGAACTCACTACCCCATGGCAGCAGAGGGATGAGCTGGGGGGCCTTGGCCACAAGCTCGCCAAAGGCGCGAGTTCGCTCAAGGTTAACGATGGAGGCGAAACCTTCCCACTCGCCACGGATACCGGCAGGGTCTCGGTACGTCTCGATGAAACCGATGTTGGACTCAACCATGGGGCCCTTGTCCTTGATCCAGAACCGCTGGCTGTCCTTGAACTCCTTCAAAGAACCAGACTCGAAGGACTTGTTGTAGGCAATATGCATGTTCTTCTGGGTATCGTTCTCGGCGTTCTCTGCAGCTCCGTTGATGAATGTGGCAATGTTCTTCATCTCGGCCGAATAGTCGCCGTAAACAAGCTTGATGGTCTTGCCCTTCAGATCCCCGTCCTCGATGGCGAACTCGGTCTCCTTACCAATATCACCACCCTCGGCAGGGATGTTCTTGACGGCTGAGGCAATCAGAATCTCAAAGTTACCATCCTGGAGCTTTCGGAGTCGGTTGTTCTCGGGCAGGAGACCCTTGGCCTCCATCCAGTCCGAGACGGCCTTGATCTCGGCCTTGGTGATTTGAGGAGAGTCGGGATAGTAAGTTGTCATGTGGCCATCATCGGGGTAGCCAAAGTGCATAATAGCGGGGTTGTCAGCGCTGAAAATACCACCCTTTGTGGCCTCATAGAACTTGGAGGCCTCGGGGGAGGTGGCAGCCAGAGCAGCAACGGTCTTCTCGCTGCAGCGGGGGATGAACTTGGCGTCGCCAAAGCTCTTGTAGTTGCCATTGTTGCCGAGGAACATGGCAGCGTACTCGAGGAAGCGAGTGACCTCATCCTCCTCGACACCGGCCTGCTTGGCCAAGGCGTTCCAGTCGCCCTTGGCAGACTTGTGAAGAGCAAGAATCAGATCGTAGATGTGCTCAGACTCGGGAGAGATCTGGCGCAGGACGATCCTGGTGCCGGCAAAGGCGGCCCTGGGGGGCGGTTAGCATGGAGGCACCCACGTGATAGCTTGCCGTTAACTCGGGCAGGTTGAGTTTGGAGCTACCACCGGCCAGAGATGACTTACTTGCTGATAAAGTGAGCATAGCGCTTCTGCTTGTCAGTGAGGGGCTCGAAGTGCTTCTCAATCTCAAGCCTGACGACCGAAGGCGGCTGGTCAGCGAGGTAGTGGGCCAGCTCGTGCGAGTTCATGACGACGGCAGAGGCTGAAAAGGCTCGAAGGGTCTGACGTCCAAAGGAAGCTGTAACGTGAGGGAGGGGTCGTCTGATAGCGGCGATAGAAGGTTTCGATGCTGCGGATCTCAGTGAGGGCAATGGCAGTCTTCGAAGAATGAAAGACGGTGAGATGAAGCTGGGAGAAGGCATGCCGCTTGTGCTCACGTCACGTCGGCCAATCGATCTTTTTGTAACAAACGCAGCTGCCAAACGTGTCCAGGCAAAACGCGGGGATCTTTGCGTGAGGCGGCAGCCAGTTTCCAACCAGGGCTAGCACCTACTGTAGCCAGGCGTGCCTTCCCCACCATGACACCTACTTAGGGCATCATGGACGGATGCCTTTGAACTTCAACAAGACAACAAGATCCAATCACTTACAAAACAAAGTGAGGCTGTGATACGCCCGATAGGTTTTTTAAATGTTCTTCAGCCTTGTGCAACTTAGGAGTTGAAAATCAAAAAGATTGGATCAAAATCACCTGCATCAGAGGTGGCAGTCACAGTCACATCCACATCCTGTGCGTCAACCCACATGCGTCACGCGGAATGTGGCATTCCAGAATTGCGAGAGAAGAAATAACTCCCGGGCAGTGTCATTTGCACGTGAAGCCTTGTTTTGCCTGATCATGACTTTTTGGATGCCAAGATGATGGCTATCATGACATGGCCCTAGTGGTGTACCTCAAAGGAGTATATCCATCGGGTAATCAAGTGGCTCCTACGTACAAGCGTGGTTGCTTTCGCATTCTTCCATAACTTCCAGATTGGCTCTAACTCTTTCACGCAATGTTGTCAACTAATGTAAGAGTGCATATTCTCTTGTATTCACCAAGTGACGACCTAGCCTTCCGTGATACATCCGCAATTAAGCGCGGCTAATCTCTCAACGACACTGCATCACTATCAAGGCCAATGACATGTCTTAAGACTGGGTATATAATGCCTCATAGTCTCGATCTAGCCAAGATCTAATGACCACCGCATAATCTAATTCTTACCTCTTTTGCCGGCACGGTATAGCTCACCATGGTGCTCTCCCTATCTCAAGCCGGGGCAGCATAGAATAGCAAGTCGCAGCTTGTGCGAACGGTCTCACGAGGAGGTAGCTAGCAAGTTGAAAACAAATCCATGCGAGAATCATGAGCATCCCGCCGTGTCTGCCCAAGTTAGAATGCCCGATTTCACAAGCTTCCTGTCGGAGAGCCAAAAGAGCCGTTTATCTAAAGTTCATCGCCCCCCACGGCGACGGTACAAGACTGGAAGTTCAAACGGCGAGCCGAACCGAGAAAGTTCCCGATCTCCTTCCCGAGGGCTTCCTCGCCTTGATATTACCCCACTGGCCAATTCAGAGTCTTGCATGAAGCTCTGGGCTGTGTTGTACATCCGCGGCATACACGGTGGTTTCGGATTAGATGAGATGCATATCATGTCATGGATGGCCGAATGTCGGCCAAGAGAACTCGGGCGCTCAACACACCGGATGCTACCCTTGGAGGTCACATTACCCACGAGTCCTCGTAAATTTTGACTGGCCAGGGCAGCGCAATTTGGAGACGCAGCTTCACCGCGTTGCCATGTGGGACATGCCAGGGACGGGTGTAGACGGAGAGACGGTCCGGGGCTCCATCGCCAGGATTCGAGAAGGGTTGAAAAAGCAGGTTTTGAGAGGCTGACCGCTGAGTGAGGATTATACAGAAGTCGCCAAGTAATGGATAAAAGCAACACCGTGGGATGGGTGGGAGAAGACTATATTGTCGTGCTCGCCAAACGATACATGGAGAAATGCAACAAAATCGGAGACAGATTCAAGCGGTGTGGCGTTGTTGAAACTCGAGATTCGGAGACCAGGGCTCCTTCCTGCACGCAAGCAAGCAAGCAAGCACTAACAAGATCAACGGCGCCGACCCGGTATCGTCCACCGAGCCAGCGCTTCGGAATCTAGACATCCACCCGGGCGGGACGGCCTAGGGGGCGTGGTGAGAGGG
>NHTE02000041.1:3719293-3763262 GCA_002168265.2 Fusarium euwallaceae
GTGAGAGGGTGGGAGGGCGACAGGCAATTGTGGTTGGCCAGGTCAAGGTGGTGATTCCGGCCGGGGAAGCAAAATAGCTCCCCCTATTGAGCCGAGTCAAGCTGAGCCGAGTAAGCCTAGAAAAGGCCATGCC
Organism: Fusarium euwallaceae; assembly: GCA_002168265.2. Classification (NCBI taxonomy): domain Eukaryota; kingdom Fungi; phylum Ascomycota; class Sordariomycetes; order Hypocreales; family Nectriaceae; genus Fusarium; species Fusarium euwallaceae. The sequence continues at coordinate 3,719,427 of NHTE02000041.1, forward strand.
AAAGCGTGCATGCCAGCAAGTTGTGCGTTGAAGCGTTGAAGGATGTAAAGTTGAAGTCTGTGGTTGGGTTGTGATTATATCAGTCACTCAGGGACAGCTATTTTCGCAAAGGAATCCTCCAATTGAAGCTTCATGTCTATGTTTGCTAATTGCAAAGGCATCACAGTGAGCATCTTGTCTATGTTAATAATCAAGTTTATAATCATGGATTGTTCCTTTTGATGAAGTTGGTTGGAATCTTCTGGCTGGGCGAGGCTTCCAGTAGCTTGTGGGGCAACGCCAGGTCCACCACCACCTGACCTGCTCAAGTCTGCGACCCCCACGCTTCAACTCCACAGTCCACGCTACCGCTTTTTCTCCCCTTGTGCCTCTTTTCTTTTCTTGGTTGGGTTGGGGGTGAAAGTCAATGTGTGAGGAGACACCCTCTGCCTTGACGGAGCTCCTCCCTCACGGCAACGGATCCTCAACCGCGGGTGCATGGTTGAATCAGAGCAGACTCGAGGGGTCCCTCGAGCTGGGTCTTCTGCGGGGAAGACAACGCCAGCCCACCCTCACGCGCCCTCCCCATGCAGATGCAAGCTTGTAAGACAAGCATGCAATAATCTGATCAGCCTTGTGTTGGCCGCTGCAACTACTGTCCTTTTGCTTCTGTTGCCGCGGCTCTCACCCTCATTCGAGCATCCTCTCGTCCAGATCATGACTGCCGCCTGAGACGACCTGATGGGCTGTGCTGGTGCCGCGCTGCGGAGGTGCACTACCGACCGATCTGCCCCAGTCTTTGACGACAAACATAGAAGTTTCTCGGCGATGACCGCCCGGCGCCTCTTTCCAAAACGAGACGAGAGGGCGCTTTGCCGTCGTGACCTGATCCCAGCATGAGCAAGGACCGACTTTGCTCGTGCAGTGCCGGAGCAGATGCCGCAGCTATCTAGCTTCAAGCTGGTCCAAGTCCTTGAGCCATTGAGAAAAAACGGGATGAGACAAGCAAGTGGGATAAACCTGGGGCGACATCCCAACGCCTTTGGGTCAAGAGATGGGGAGGGATCTCGTCGACTCGACTCGGCAGATTTGACCCAGCCCCTTGGGCGCGGTGGCGATCATCGGCCATGGTTCAGGTGGTGTTTCTGGACAAGTTGGTCATGAAATCCGGGGTTCGGTTCGTTCGGACTGGCAAACCTGTTGTGCGTGGGCATTGCGTATGAGCTCATCCGTCCTGCCCGTAGAGTCGGGCCGGATGCGTATTGGATCTGCGGATGTGAGAATCTGGTCCGCAGACAGGGAGGATTGGCATTTCTCCTTTTCTTGCTGTACATTCTGCTGGCAACCCGGGTTGGACATTCTCCAAGGGGGGTCATTGGGAGAGAGCATGGGGGCCATTGTTGGGGATGTCGGTGTTTGGGGAATGATTGGAGCTCGTTACACCAATTGACGTTGCGTGGTCGCCCAGAGCGGGCACCAGGGCTGCTGCTGAGTGTGACGGCTGACAGACACAGGAATTGCAAAAAGGCGGGAATTGGGTGGTCGACAAGGAAAAGCAGCCTCCACTGCATGGATTCTTTTCCGGGGGAGTCACTCAGCCTCCCATCCAATCCATTCACAGTTTGCTTTGCTACGTCTGCCCCTACCGTCTCTGCCCGGACTCGGTCTCTGGATGGACGACGTCTGCATGCAGCATGATGCGCGCCTCGAGGCTGAGGTGTTGTCCGCCAAAAGCCGCTTCACACAACAATTCTTGTGTGAGAGGATGATGAATGATTGTGTTGTCTTGACGGTGACATCGAACTGCCGCCAAGCACGGGAGCAAAAGGATGACCTCGTGACCCGGCACGCGCACACAATACGAAAGAGTGGAACGACGAGGGAGGTCAAGTTTCGAGGCTCTGCTGGCATTTTCGAGTTGCACAAGTGAGTAATAAGCAATTTCTCTCGCTGATCTAGAAGCACCAACTGACCACGGGCATAGACTCATCATTTTGACAAATTTGTCCGTTTTCTCGGGTCGGTCTAGGAATCCGTGACGGGCCCTGGCATTCTTTCTCCACGTTCCCACGCACCAAGGTCCCAAACTCCACACTCACTGCTTCACCGCGGTGCTTGGGTTTCCAGGAGATGAGATGGCGGGTGCCAGAGTGGACTCGCAAAGGGGAAAAAATGCCCGGTTCCATCATGCCCTCCCGTCCTCCCTATTTCTCTCAACCTTCCTGCCCTGCTCCCCTCCACTGCCAGTGCCCACACACCTCCCCAAATGCTTGCACACGCCCCTGGAGGCAGGCGGAGGCTCCTGTACCCGGCCCACTGGGGCCTAACCATTACACACTCCCCCCACGTCACTTGGACAATGGAACTGGCAAAGACTGCCAGGCCCAGACTGGCTGTACGAACCAAGTCGTCGTGCCTGTCACGGCCTTCTCCCCGTCTTGTTGAGCCTGAATTGTCATTTTTCCCGTCGTCAACCTTATATAGATCCGTCGTCTGCCTCCCCCTGACCCCCCCGGATTCTTGTCCAACCTACCTACAGTGCAGTACTTCACCTCTTCGTGTCTCTTTGACGTTTGTGTTTGTTCCTTTTTACATCACTCAAAACCTTACGTTACCTTGCATCAATCGCTTTGTTAGGACTAGGCACACATTGGCCTACTACATCTATCACTTGGACTTCAGCCTTTCCTGTACCATTATGCAATAGGCGTTTAAGAGAAGGAAACATACCTCAACACCGATTCTCACTTTACACCTCTCGAATCCTATCATTCTCGACAACTATTTCACGATGCTTTCCTACGATTCCACTCCTCTGCCCATCAAGGCGTCCAAGTCACCAGCTGCCATCGCCTTGCCACCATCTCTCCAAGCGACCCCCACCAATTCCTCACCAATGACGGCAGCACCCCCATCCCTCAACTCTGTTGCCGTCAATGGCCACAACACCAAGGAGCAGCAGCACATCTGGCTAGTTACGGGCCCTGCTGGATGTGGAAAGACGACAGTTGCTGAATATCTGGCCAACACTCTGGGAATGCCCTATGTTGAGGGTGACTCGGTATGTACTAGACCCTTTTTTTTCTCATCCCGCGGGGGGTTCTTGCCCCCACGATTTGCGGCGTCACAACGTCACCACTAACACGGTCTTCAGTATCACCCCCCGGCCAACATCGAAAAGATGCGAAATGGCATCCCTCTGACGGATGCTGATCGTTGGGACTGGCTCACTGCTCTCCGGGAAGAGTCAATTCACCGCCTCAATGCCGGATCCAGCGGTGTCGTTCTCACCTGCTCAGCCCTCAAGCGAAAGTACCGAGATGTGATTCGAGTGGCGGGATACTACGACCATCGAATCCTCATTCACTTTGTCTTCCTCGACGCTGCTGAAGAGGTCCTTCTCGCCCGCGTGCAACAGCGACAAAATCATTACATGGGCGCCAATATGGTCCACAGCCAGTTCGATATCCTTGAGCGACCCTCGAGTGACGAGAAAGACGTCATCACCATCGATGTCAGCCGAACCCTCGAGGAGGTGCAGCAGGAAGCCCTGGCCAACGTATTGGAGACCATGACCAAGGCCGACAAGAGCTCATAACCGTGATGCGGTCTTTCATCATATCATATTACACCTTACACATGGTAGTACACAGGCCCACAGACACTCCTAAACGCAGTGTCGTTACAGCCTACACCAACCGAAAAGAGTTTTCGAGCCGGGAGTCACAGCGTTACGGACATTGAATCATTAACACCGGAGTATTTTTCAAAAGGGATTTTTATGGCGTTGGGAAATCAGGCGCGCGCGTCGTCGCTGCTGCCGGTGCTCCGCCCATTCGGACAGCTATCCGATGCGGTGAAGCCAGCCGCGGCCTCTGACTAGGCAGCTTTGGATCCTTGGTTGCAGCCCCCGCAGACCGTCCAAGTTGGAGCCGACCAATTGTACATAGCCAGTCTCGGGCGGGGTGCGGGGTGAGGGCTGCTTGCTTGCATGCATGGATTGGCGAGAGGGACGGGCATGGGAAAGGGATGAGAAGATCCTTGGTTTGAGTGTGCGTGTGTGTGTGTCTGGGCGTTGTGCTAGGCATGCGAGGGAGACGCCGCGCGCGGGATGGCACGGGGAAGGCAAAAGCTGGGGTTGACGCTCTCGGATCTGGGGTTTGTCGCACATCTTTCAGGAGATGATGACCTCAAGGCAGAGACACGAACATGCTCGTGGTCGTCATTGTTTGTTCGGCACATGGCCAAACACCCCCCAGCCTAAGCCCATGCCCAGGGGTGTCACCGCCCCATCCCCATCTCGGCATGGGTTCCCTTGTCCCCCCATGCCCCATGTCAGGTAATTAGCCTCGAAGCAAAACCCATCAGTCTCTTTGTGAGACGTGGGCGGAATGCAAAAGAAAAAAATTTGACACGAAACGCCTCCATCAGTTCCCACCATGACACGACGCCTGACCAGTGCGCTCCGAGGTATTACGGATCAATGACCAGAAGATCTCCTAACTTGGCTAGGTACGCGGTAGATGGCCTCACGGACTAGTTTGATGCAAGGGCCTTCTCTCCGATGGATGGGATGGGATGTCATGCCCCCATCTGCAGCTTCGTGTCATTCGATGTAGGGTAATACATCATACCCAGGCAATTCATCAAGCACCATACCATGTGTTAAAAAAGCAAACGGTTCAGGGTCGGGCTACACACGACCAACAAAGTCAATGGCCTTGTAGGTATTGATCCGGCTTTTGCTAGCACTGCCTATGTCATGCATGCTACCTTGACCTGAAATGATACCGAACCTACCGGCTTTGACAGCTCATGGCTTCCCTCTTCTACCCATCCACATCACATCGCCAAAACTAGGGACCGAGCACTCGTCGACATGTGAGCGGCCACGTCTCGCTGACCAAGCTTGGGCATGATCATGACTGCTCATTTTCACAAAAACTTGTCCCCAGGCTAAGCCAGGGCGAAGGCGATCCTCGAGTGACAGCCTCCCCGAGGCGGGGTGCATGAACGTATCCGGCGACTTACATGGGCGAGACGCACGGCGAGGTCATGGGGACAAGAGATCAGCAGGGCTCGTCGCGAATCCGGGCAAACAGCCATGTTCCTGCGGAATCAATAAATTTCTGCATTATGCGTTTTCTAGTATCTCGGTAGAAGACAATAGACAAAAGTCCGGTTGTCTATACCTATTGTGTAAGTTCGAGCAGATAGGAACATCGGCCACTTCCAGATGAGGACGGACGAGAGAACCGCCTGCATAGACGAGTATCACAGTCTGATTGATACCCTACTCTTTCTATCTATCTCGTTTACATTGTTTTTAATAATCTGTTTGCTAGTTACATCAACGCTCTGGATTACTTGAGATGCATCACCATGATGTCCGGCTCCTGCACTATCTGTCGCACAACCTCAGCTGCCCGGGCCATAGTTGCACCGTCAATGACACGGTGGTCAGCGCTCCAGCTAAAGTTGGTGATCTGCTTCTTGACGAGCTGGTCCTCTTCGTCGAACGCTGGCACCGTCCGCATCCGCCCGATGCCCAGGATCGCCACCTCGCGCTCCACGATGACGGGGCTGACGTAGGTGCCGCCGATGTTGCCAATGTTGGAAACGGTGATGGTGCCGCCCTGGAAGTCGGCCGGCGACAGCTTGCCCTGGGCAGTGAGGCTCTGCAGTCGTGACAGCTCCGCTGCGATGGACAGGATGTTGAGCGAGCCCACGTCCTTGATCACGGGCACCATTAGGCCCTGCGGCGTGTCCATGGCGATGCCGATGTTGTGCTGCGACCGGTGCACCAGGCACGGCTTGTTGGTCTTGGCGTCCACGTCTACCCTGGCGTTGAGCATTGGGTACTGATACAGCGCCAGGGATACGGCCTTGATGATGAAGGGGAGGTAGGAGAGCTTGGAGGGCTGTCCGTCCAACGCAAGGCCCTGGGCAATTACACGGTTGAGACGCTTGCGCAGCTCTACCAGGTTTGAAAAGTCGACCTCGTCTGCGTAGAGGAAGTGCGGGATAGTCAGGGACCGTGTCATGGTCTTGAACATCTGCAGCTGGGTGTTGGACAGTGGCACAACCGTTTCCGTCTGCACCGAAGTATCTCGTGGCGCAGATGACGGCGCACTTGGGGCACTGGCCTTGGCATCCCTCTCCTTGACGAATCGGTAAATGTCCTCCTTGAGGACTCTACCATCTCTGCCGGTGCCATCAATATCCATGATGTCGACCTTGAGCTCCTTGGAGAGGTGTCGCACAGCCGGTGTTGCCAGGTTTGCGCACTTGCCCTTCTCCTTCACCGGTGTCTCAACAGGTGTTGGAGATGTCTTTTGTGTTTGTTCGGGCTTGGACTCTGAGGTAGAGGACGGTGGAGGTGGAGGGACATCCTCCTTCTCGGGTTGCTGGCTGATCACGGCGTCGACATCTTCAGGCTTGGCCTCGCCTTCGATATCAATGTCGACAAACGGCTTGCCGACCTTGGCCATCTCGCCCGTCTCGTAGTAGAGCTTCTTGACGACGCCCGAGAAGCGGCTTGTGATTTCCACAGAGGCCTTGTCGCTCTGGACCTCGCATAGCGGGGAGAACTCTTCGACCCGAGCGCCCGGTTCCACGAACCACTGGATAACTTCACACTCGACGATGCCTGGTGCGTGTTAGTCGTGCCCTTCCTGAGGTGCATCGCCAGGCGGATAAAGTAGACGATTGACTTGCCTTCGCCAATGTCTGCCAGGAGCACAGGCTTCACAGCCATTAACCTCCTCGACTCGCTGAACCATCTGGGAGGACAGGCATTCATGGGTGCCCTTGACCCCATGGCCATCTGGCCCACGCCTCTGGCGACATGCCATTGCTTTCGCAGCACTCGAGATCCACGCTGAAGAAACATGATTAACTTGCAATTGCACCTGCGAGGAGAAGAATCAAGGAGAGGACATGTCAGAATTTCAATCTCCCAGGAAGAGGAGAAGGCAGGCAATGGCAATGGAAGGCATTGTCTAAGCCGAAGGCTGGCTTCGGTCGGCTCATGACCGTGGATAACCGCAGTCCGGGGGAATGACGGCAGTCTTGAACTAAAGCCCGATCTGACCGAGTCCTCGGCTCTCTCTTCCCCACAGCCCGGCGGCCGTGCTCCTCCAAATCTTATCTCTCAGTGTGGGGACATTGGATGGAAGAAGAATCCTTGGCTGAGAAATTTCCACACTGAAGAGCCGCAATCATCAACCACTCACGCCTCGACCATGGCGTCACGACGATTCGACCTGGCCCTTTCAGGCCTCACCCGCCGGCCATTGACATGTCTCTTCTGCCAGTCCCGTCGCTCGTTTACGTCCTCCGCCGTGCGGGCAGCGACCACCGAAAAACCCGGGTCCGGCGCCTCTCTGGACCCTCAGGCAAATGTCGCCGGTACCCCGATCGAAGCTCCGCGAAGCTACGGCAAGCGGCAGAAGGGTGTCTTCACTCCGAAGCCCCTCCCCCGGCCGATTGGAATGCCCCTCCCGCCCAAAGTTGGTGAGAATACCGGCATTGACCACCGATCAATGCGTCAGCGCCGTGAGGATTTTGTCAACTACGACAAGCACTTGCAAAGGCGAAAGGAGCTGTAAGAACCACTGCTGAAGTGTTCGAATTGACATTTTTTCTTACACCCAATTCTGTAGAACGGCAAAGATATCAAGACCCTATTTCCGAGATTGGGGAAACTTGCAATACCACGAAGGCAAGTCCTTCATCGCGCCCCCGCGACTCTTCAAGGCCGAGCTCTCCCTCTTCTTCCCCAACTTTTACGGCGAGACCCTCCTCAAGACGGACAAGAACCTGCGCGACACCACCCCTCTCCTCTCGGGCAAGGTGAGCGTCGTATCCATCTTCAGCAGCCGCTGGGCCGAGCGGCAGGCCAAATCCTTCACCTCCATGGCATCGAACCTACCGCTGTACATGACACTGGCGCAGCAACCCGACATCACGCAGATGGTTTACATCAACTACGAAGACAATGCGGGCAAGGCGTGGTTGGTCAAGTTCTTTATGGGATCTCTGCGGAGGCAATTCCATGAGAGGGACTGGGACAAGTACTTCCTCGTGCGACGAGGCATCACCGACGACATTCGCGAGTCAATCGGACTGCTCAACAGTAAAGTCGGCTACGTCTTTCTGGTCGACCAATACTGCCGCATCCGATGGGCAGGCAGTGGAATGGCTCATCGCATTGAGCAAGAGGGATTGGCCAAGGGTCTCTCACGGTTGGTGGATGAGATCAAGAGGGAGGCCACCATGCCGGCCACAGCAAAGGAGCAACATCCGGGCAAACAACATCTAGAGGTTCCCAAGCCGTTGTAAAATTAGACGCCTTCCCGTCGCGGAAAAGCATTGTAACTTAGACACCCATGACCCCACCATGTTGTACAATACAAAACACGCTGATACCCCTGAACGCCCGTTTCCCATATGCAAGCTGCCCCAATCCCGTTTTACGAGAGGAAGAAGAACAGAATGAAGCAAAAAGCGATAAAGCCCCCCATGATGATGCCGTCTCTTCTCTTCTTTGCCGATATCCTCGTGATCAGCGTGTTGATCCCTGGCACCTGACTCGCGGCGTGGGTGATTCTCCGGTTGATGCTGGCCAAGGTCTCGCGTTGCAGGTTGAAACTGTCGTTAACGGCATACGCCTGGCTAAGGACACTGTCGGCCATGCTGTGGCTGTTGTCAATGCGGTTGCGCTCTTCGAGCATATAGTCGGCCTCGGCGGCCTCGGGGTTGTTTTGGCGGTATTCATTAATGTCGGAGCGGACGTTTGTCAGGAGGTTGGCGCGGTCGCGGGCTTGCTGGAGGGTCGATCGCAGTCGCGCGAGGTCCCTCTTATGACCCGAGAGCTTCTCGCGGAGGAGGGCAAGGTTGTTCTGTTTCAGGGCGGATGAGGTGAGGGCGGCTTCGGAGTCGAGGAGGCGGGCGAGCTGGTCGATGACAGTTTCGCGCTGGGAACGAGGTTAACACGGTTGACAAAGTTGGGCCGAAGGCGCATACCTTCTGAAGTAGCTCCTCAAGCTTCTTCTCAGTGCTGCGCTCCTCATCTGTGGGCTTTGGAGGGATGTTTGTAGCCGCCGAGAACTGGGAATACGTGTGGAAGAGGTTCTCCGTCTGGTGACGACGTCAGCGAATGCCCTCGGCGCATGATGCCACTCTCTGCGAACCTGGGTTTCTAATGTTCGAGCCTGCTGCCTTAGTTGGGCCCAGCCCGCATTACCCGACGCCGCAGACATTATTATGTGAGGATTAAAAGGGTAGTTGCGACAAGAATACGTGTGTGTGATGGACTCTTACATGGAATGGAGCTTGATCGACCATCCAGCTCCTCGATCAAACTCCCTGACGACAACCGACCGACACCTGGTCCAAGGAAGCGGCAGAATTATTCACCGCCTGCGCTAGCGCCGTTTTGAGGTCACGAGAGTCGGCACGTGAGGAGCAGCCCCTCAGGAGAGCGGGGCCACCCACAGCCCAATCAAAAATTGCAAATCCTCACGAATTATCCACTTTTCCTTCCCTTTTCCAAACCCTAGGGCAATTTTTCACTTTCTCGGCAAACTTCTCTAAATTCCTTACGCCAAACGATCCCATCGCGACACGGACGGTGACGGTCGAGGCTGATATTTTCCCAACACACTCGTCGACACACTTCGCACACCACTTCGAAGCTATTCAAGATGGTGAGTACGCACCTTCTTTCCCCCGTCCAGGCAGACGGCGGCCTCGAGTTGTCGATCTGTTCTGTGGCAGCAGCAGCACCCCTCGAAATTATTCAGCCGACCACACACACACACACATCTCCAACACCCGATCGAGAATACACTTTCGAATTGGCCATGACTCCGACATCACCACACACGCATACACATGGGGATATTTGAGACGAACGGATCGCTGACAGGTTGTTGTAGTCGTCGGGCAAGGTCAAGGCTGGTGCGCTCTGGAGCAAGAACAAGGATGATTTGACGAAGCAGCTCGCTGAGCTCAAGAGCGAGCTCGGTCAGCTTCGCATCCAGAAGGTCGCTTCGTCCGGCACCAAGCTGAACAAGATGTGAGCACACCCACCTACGACGATTTCGAATCGCGAAAGGGGGAAAAAAAAATCCTTTGACGAGACCACGCGAGCTAATGCGTCTCTCCCTATTAGCCACGACCTCCGCAAGTCGATCGCCCGTGTCCTTACCGTTATCAACGCCAAGCAAAGGGCTCAGCTCCGCCTGTTCTACAAGAACAAGAAGTACGCTCCTCTCGACCTCCGACCCAAGCAGACCCGTGCCATCCGCCGCCGACTATCACCCGATGAGAAGTCCCGCGTGCTGGAGAAGGCCAAGAAGCGCAGCGTTCACTTCCCCCAGCGCAAGTTCGCCATCAAGGTACGGAGCCAGCCCCGAAGCCATAAATGAGATGGATCTCCACGTGGTGAATTTATGCACGGATATGTGTGCTAACAGTCAATTGTAGGCTTAAATCAAAAACCACTTGCAGTTTTCGGGGATGGCGGACATCTGGGTAGAAAGGAAACGGGGTATGGAGGGGCGTGGCGTGCTTTTTCTCTGAACAAAAGGCTTCGAAATTTGCATCGCATGGCTCAGGGAATCTCGGTCTGACTTGTACTTGTTTCCCGGTTTTGACCTCGTTCTGGGACGGGATGTCTATGATGGGCGTGCCTGGTCAGGCAGTCTGTTTAAAAAAGAAAAAATGAGGTCATGATCAAGAATGTCCATTGCGTGCACGTGCAGAGTTCCATGGATCCATTGTCTTGGAGGCCAAACTGCCTCGATGAATGGTGATATGAATTAGATCCATCCATCCATTTGATAGGGTGCTTGTTCTTACAGTGTTACAGTACAGCTGGTAGGCACTCGGGTGTGGCTGCCGAAGCACCGCTGGCCTGGTCCAGCGAGAGCCGGTGGTCCTCCCGTAGTGTGTGCCTTTGATGCCTGAGTTTATCAATCAAACGATCAACGTCAACCTCAGGCACCAGGAAAAGCACCTTGAGAGACAGCCAAGTCACCTTCCACACATGATTCAGAAAAGCCCAAGCTCATGAAACAACTTCCCTTGAATGAATTTCGACCTCACATCAACCTTTGACATATTTGCACAACCAAGAAAGGCAAGTTCTGGTGACCACACCCAGGCGGAATCCATCTACGTATCGGTCTCCAGTGAGGCGCCTCGGAACGGCCAAACCCGCGTCACCCCACCACCACCCCCCAACGACATGCCTCGAATCGGACAAGGCAAACGGAAAGGAATCTCGCCTCCTCTTCACTTTTCCCCTCCCTTCTTCAATCCCGAGCCCTTCTCGGCGCCTCTGCCTTTCGCTCTTCATCGTCCCTTTCATATGGATGATCCCGTCATGCTCAATTACACCAACTGGATGATAGTCGGAGGTATCGGACATCCAGCATCAGGAACCCCGCAACGGCGACACTGGGTGCCTTTGTTGTACAACAGAAATCGATATCCGAGCCCTAGGACCCGAGGACAGGAAGAGAGGCCATGGATTTGAGAGGTCATGATGCCAGTGCATCACGCACCTGCCCCAATGGATGAGGACTTTGAGTGGAAAGCTCGAACTAGATGCTGGTGGCTTTGACCTTCCGGGTGGGATGCTGCCGGTTCTACGACTATTCACCTTGGATTTCATCGTCTACTCATACCTTCTCAGAGCTATAGGCTTTACCATTCAACAGAGACTGCCGGCTTAAGCTCACGACTGAACTTCGAGCTGATCCTAGTTCGCCGAAAGGAACAAATGGTGGGGACGTATCGACAAAGGAACGATGAGACGTCAGCAGGTTTCCCTTCACGTCGACGTGACACACCATCACGAACCACTACACCGACAACGACTTCCTAAACACACAAGACAACAGGCCATGGACCAGGATATCCGCCACACCCAAGATAACTACCAGAACCATGTGATCCTAGTTGAAGATGTTGTGCTCTCATTCTGCTGTCTAGGACTAACTTCGTGACCCCCGCGTGGGAGGTTTCCTCTCTTATCCACGACGGCAATTGGGTATCTAATGATATACGACTTTTCGCCCGATCCTTGTTGCACTGACTTTCTAAACACCAAATCCGACCTAAAATCAACCCTGACATGATCAACGATGACGCCCAAAACACCGATGCCGCTTTGAAAAGACACAGAAGAACTCCGTCCTTCAGGTACGACTTGCGTCGACGTGGCACCCTTCGCCCTTCTTAGGCGGTCAAGAACTCTTACTCCCCTTGCGACTACCGTCGGGAGCATGCGTTTGCATGTGCCGACGGAGCTGGTCCAGCCGATGGAAATCTTTCTGGCAGATTTTGCACACATGGTTCCCCCGGATGTTGTGTGTGCGACGGTGCTTGGAGAGATTGGATGATTCGCCAAACCGCTTTCCGCAAACTTCACATACCAGTGGCTTCTCCCCAGTGTGGGTGCGCATATGCATAGCTGGGGCTCAAGTTAGCATGGTATCCTGATCTCGGTGGTTTGCGGACTTACTGAGAGCACTCTGTTGCTTGAAGCTCTGAGTACAACCGGGATATTCACACTTCCAGGGCTTTTCGCCCGAGTGGGTGCGCATGTGCTGCTCGAGGGATTGCTTTGCCGAAAGGTAGATGCCGCAGATCTCACACTTGACGGGTTTGACTACTGCGATTAGCATACGTCCGGTGGTCGAAGAGGGGAGTATAGGCGTGGCATCACTTACACCCAGTATGCGTCTGCATATGTCTTTCAAGCTTGCTCTTTTGCGAGAAGGGTCCTGGTCGGGCACAACCCCACCATGTGCAGCAAAATCCATTGGGGCCCTTCTTCAGGTTCTTGACATGGTCATTCTTGCAGTGGTCCTGAAGTTCTTTGTTGCTTGCGAACTTTTGACCACATGCTATGCCATCCAGACAGAGCCAACGGCACAAGTGCTCGGCGTTATCTGTTGTTGGCTGCTCTTCTTGTGGTTTGGACTTCGAGGCAGAGGGAAATGTGGGCACGACAAACCCGCTGGCCTCGTTCAAACCTTGGCCAGCGTGGTTCTGGGTGAGCTGATGGTCAAGTGACTGAGTGATTGTCGGACTCAGGTCATTAGTGAAGCCATGAGCCGAGTTTAGGTCGCTTGAGAAGGGCTGCGCGAAATGTCCAATGGCTGATTGGTCGAAAGCGTCTGGGGTTATCTCTCGTCCGGGCTCGACAGGACTCACGAGGGCGTTGACGATAGGCTCAGGCTCGGCAGATGGGGTGGTGACGGAGACGGAAGCAGGAGTGCCCATGCAGTTGGCATCTGTACAAGGAATCGATGCCTCCTGGCATGAGGAGTCGAGACATGGCTCGAGGGAGGCGCAGGTGGGCTCGAAGCAACACGCAGCATGCGACATGTCAAGCTGAGCGCAGCAGTCATCGTAGCAGCACTGGTCGTCGACACCTTCTTCGCACCGAGTCCAACAGTTGACATCGTCGCAAGCGGAACTACAGGCAGCCGAAGCAGCGCCCCCGTAGGGCGGCCACTGCATGGACATACAGTTGCCCGCCGCCGTCGGATCCATGATATTTGTCACCCATGTTGGGTTGAAACAGTCGGCACAATCAGGGCTGCTGAGGGGTTGCTGGAAGTGAGTGGGAGTCGTATGGAGGTCGGTGTGAAAGTTGAGCTGGGGAGTCTGAGCAAAAGCATGGAGAGCAGTCATGGGCTCGATGTTCTGGCTATGCTGGGCATGATGGAAGACCTGAGGCGAACGCATCTGGTGGACATGGTGCGACTGGTGAAAATCGTGTGGTTGCGATGCTGGAGCAGCCTGTCTCTTTCGCTTTTGCCTTTGCCTGTGTGCTCCTCTGATGGCTTTGGGGTCGGGGTTCATGTTGGCAGTGCCAGCGACGCAGGTGGACCGAGCCGAGGCCTTCTGAGAGTGAGTGTGAGGATACGGTCTCTGCCGGGGACTGGAGGGAGCGTCAGAGTTGACGTCGATGCCGAGATCCAGGGCGGTATTCGGGGTCGAGGAGACTTTGCCATAGTGGTCAAAGCAGCGCTGATCGAGACAAGCGTTCTCGGTGTTATTGCAAGTGCCGAGCGAGTCAAGGCCGTGAGTTAGCGAAGCATCGTGGCCAAGGTGATAGTCGAAGCCGTAGTCGACTTTGTCGGCTGAGGACTCGAAGGAGGCGGCATGATGATGGGCAAAGATGCCCGATTGATCCATGATGAAGACGACGCAAGGGGAAGGGGCTATCCGATGGGCGAGTGCTACTGCTAACTTATGTGTACTGGTATCCGTACAGCCACAGCAACTGCCACTGACTTGACTTTTTGTGCAAGAGAAAACGGCGATGGTTGCGCGGATGGATGGCTCGGGCGGCGGCCCGAGTGGGATGTTCGAAAGAGAGAGGATACGGACCAGTGAGCGCCAAGAGGTGAGAACCTTGATGGCCTGGAGGCTCAATCCACGGGGGGAGACCAAGGCTGAGCGACAGCCCCAGGACTGAGGGGCACTCACAAGCAAGTCGCAGGCACTTTGTGACCTGCAGTGGACCACTGTAGGCAGGTTCAGCGAGCTTCTACTGGTCGGCTTCAGTGGACGGGACCACTGTGGATGGATGTGGGGGCCCGGTTGCCAAGGGACGGCAGCCGCTGACGAATCACGGGCTGGGGATTGCCTCGACAGTGAACCATGGCCAGCAGGGCAAGAAGCAAGAAAGGCACCACCACAATGGGTAAGTGGGGGTTTGTGCTGTTGGCTGCCTTGTGGTCTTTGTCTTTGTCTTTGTCCTCGAGTGCCTGGTATGCTCTGGCCTGGTTCGGTTGTGGGAATGAGACCACAAGTTGTGCCTTGTCTCTGTCTTGTCTTCTCCCCCACTCAGAGGAACTTCTTCAGTGGTGAGGGTTCACACGAGGGAATGGGGGGAACAGGCAAGGGACTGTGATACCATGTCAGAGACGAGCCATACGGAAAAAGAGTCAGGGTTAGTGGATACAACGTGGGATAAAAGAACTCGGTGGTTGACCGTCAGTCAATCCTGATTCGATGCTGCTGTCATCTCGCGTGGGAGATGGTTTTTCGTTTTGTACTAGCTTGTCCGATGTAGGTACCTACATCGGAGGAGCGACCCTGATGCCCTTTGCTGCATCTCCAGTCTTTTGTGTGCCAGTTAGAGTCTGCGTTAAACTCTGCGGCTTGCAGCTGAGGCGTCAACCTGAACTGGCGTCTTTTTTCTGAATTTTGGTGATTTAGGTAGGTCACTACTTATGAGCCCCCAGCCACGAAAGCGAGGTCCTCATCTCATATGCATACGCGGGACGGTCTCACCGTGTGTCGTTGAGACAGCGAAAATTCAATTAGGGCAATCCTCCGAGTGAGACCCTATCGAGTCTGGTCGTAGCGTCCATCCTCCTGCGGTCAAATCGCAAGGTAGGTGGTGGTGTCAGTTGACAGGCACAAGGGCTGTTGAATTTGGCCGTCTTACCCTACACGATGTCACTGAGATGACTTTTTTTTCTGTTTCCCGTGTAGTCTTCTACCATTCCTCGTTAGTTTTCCATCCCCTAGGTATGCGAGGATTCAGTGTCTTGCTTTGATGTGTTTATTTTGACGGTGAGGCGGTGACGATTTCACCGAGTGCTGAACTATGCTGAATACATTTGTCCACCAACAAGGTCACTCTGGTGGGCTTGCAGCGGCTCACCCAACCCAGTACCACCCACAGATACGACGGAAAATTGCAACTCTTGAGCCCCGACCATAAATTATGGCCACTACCCCCGCGATACCAATGCCAATGATTCCTGTTTAGACGGACGGCGGACTTTTCTTCCCCCATCGCCGATGCCGACCCCGTCGACGCGGAGGGCAGCCGGACCTCACCCCGCTCTTCGGACCCCACTCGCCGAAGCTCCGTCAGGAAACACATTGTCTCGGGGTATCATAATGGATCAGTTTTTGTTACTCGAGGGCCGGAAAAAAACAAGTGATACAACTGGACTTGTCCATTACTGTTCTGCCTGATCTTGCGCGTGATTTCCTACTCCTGCTCGTCACGCGCACTTGTATCACAGGCCCTGCACCGTGACGTCGCCAACCACTGGGCCTCACGGGGGGGCGCAGCAACGACCAAATATCGCTTCCTGCTAAACCCCAGCATCCATTCGCATCGCTCCCTCTTCCCCTCAACGTCGGATCTTGGCAACCAAGAACGAAACTCGAACCGTCAAAGGCCTCGCCCGTCGCGGCGACGCTGTCCATCTGCAAAAGTACCAGCTTCATCGCCATATATCCAAAAAAACATTATCGGTTCATTGGACTCGACTCGAAGTGCTCGTATCGCATGATCCGAAAATCGCACTCACCGCATCGACGACTCGCAACAGGTTGCGCACCGGTAGATATAATGGGTAACTGCTGTGGAAAATCAGAGTCGGAGGCCTTCTCGCAGCCCGGCCGAGTCTTGGGCTCCGCGCCTCCCCCAGCCTCAAGGACAGCGTCAGTTCCGACAAAAGTGGGAGGTCCGCCGCGGACTCTAGGAGGAGCGGCGTCGGCAGAGGGGTCGAGCGACGCTGACGACGCGAGGAGGAGAGCTGCTGAAGCCGCAGAGGTCGGTAGACACGAGTTGATTCGATGCGCGCATGCTAACTGATGCTTTGCGACAAACAGGCTCGAGCAAAGGCATTTGCGAAACCGGGCGGGAAACTGCAGACGCAGTTGGCGGCGCAGAAGAAGCAGACACGCAATGACACGCTTAAGGATGCCAGCCAGGAGCAGCTGCGCGCCCGCGACGCCGATGAAGCAGCTGAAGCCCGCAACTGGGCGTGACGCGCGTACTACGGAGTATGGTTTTTTTTCTCGGACAACGAATGCATGGAGAGGCGAGTGAGAGAGCATTGTATGATGGCGCACTCTATCTAGGTGCGATCGATGATGATATATGGTCCGATACAGCTCAGGGAACAGGAGGAGCTTGAATGATGTCGAAGCAACGGATGGTGATTTGGTTTCATTGTAACTACTCAAGCGGCAAAGTGACTCTACAGTCAGTATACAACTATGAGATGTCTCCGCGAGGAGACTAGAAAGTTTTATAACCCGTATGTGGCTCGTATTTACAGTGGTACTTCCATGGGTGCTCTCTGGCTGGTTAAGAGAATGGAATGGCCATCGTCACATCCGAATAACATCAATTGCATCATAAACACCCATGTCAATTCATCGACTGTTTAACCCAAGCAAGACTCCCAAAATCTGTTGCACAGAGTCCTGATCTCCTACAAACCCTCCCCGCAACGCCCCTTTTGGAACAATTTAGCCCTATACAAGTACACTTACTTCTCATCCTCATACTGTATGTAGAATGCAGTCTGTCTCTGTATCATCGTCGTAGCCATGCTCAGCTCTAGGTAATGGTGTATCTGCCGCTTGCCGGCGCCCTGTTGTCTGCATCCGCAGCCGCAATCGTTCCCTCTCTCAGCAGACGTGTCAGCTCGCTCAGAGCGGAACCAACCACAACCTCGGTGTCGCCCTCGATGAGGATGTACAGCTTCGGCTCTCCACCCGCGGGCACCTCCTTGCCCGGCGGGTAAAAGTTGCCCTTTGTTGTTATCGAAGTGCCTGTAGCCTCCAGAATCTTGGCCACGTTGGTTCGGTTGGTGACGGCCCATCGAGCCTTCTGAGGGAAGTCGTTGATCTCCAGAGTAGCATGGAAAGCACCGGCATCGGGGCCCTTGTTGTCGATGGGTTGGCCAGCACGAAGCTGGCCGGCCTTTCCAAGACGGCTATTGATGGCGCTGACTGCCGAGCTGACCTTGTCCAGCGGATCCTTGGACTTGTCCTTGACCACGTTGGTGTTGATGGTCTGTGTAGGCTGCTTGACTTCTGCGCCCTCAGCCTTCTGTGCCTCACGAGACTGAACGCCTGATGCTGCCGCTCGGATTGCGCTGAGAGCCTTTTCTGCCTTGTCATCCTCCTCCTTCTTGTCCTCCTTGACTTCCTCTTCCTCACCCTCAGCCTTGTGGGTCTTGCGCTCACGAAGACGAGCGGCTTCTCGTTCCTGATCCAGACGGTCCAGACCCTTGCCACCGAAACCTGACGTGTCCTTGGCCTTTCCAGACTTGACCTTTTCACGATGTGCCTTTCTCATCTCGTTTAGCCTTTCAGGTACTGGTTGTCCACTCTGCTCGAGCGCCTTGGCAATGCCCGGCGCACAGTTCTCCTGCTCTGGTGTCACAAACGTGACGGCCACACCAGTGTTGCCAGCGCGACCTGTTCGACCTGCTCGGTGAACATAGTCTTCCAGATGGTTTGGCGCGTCGTAGTTGATGACAAGCTTGAGCTGCTTGACATCAAGACCACGAGCCGCCACCGATGTTGCGATCAAGATCGGCACAACACCTTTCTTGAAATCCGAGATAGTTGAGTCACGATCAACCTGGTCCTTTCCTCCATGAATCGACATGCATGGGTAGCCCTTGATCATAAGCTCCTTTAGCAGATCATCTGCCTTCTCTTGACGCTCAACAAAGATGAGCGTACGAGCGTCCTCGTCTCTATCGTACAGCTCTCCAAGGAGCTCAAGAACACGCAAGAATTTGCTGGCTTCTTCTCGAACTTCGACAACCTGCTCAATCTCCTTGGCTACAACACTTCGCCCACCAACCGTGACCTCGATCGGGTTCTTGAGAACCTTCTTGGTCAGCGAGTCGATGATACGAGGCATGGTTGCCGAAAACAGAATTGTCTGCTTGTCCGGTCGCATATTGGCAAAGATCTTCATGACCTGAGGCTCAAAGCCCATGTCAAACATTCGGTCAGCTTCATCGAGCACGACATATGTCACTCTCTTCAGGTTGGTGACTCGACCCTGGTTGGCAGCAAGTAGATCGATCATGCGACCTGGCGTGCATACGATAACCTCTGCGCCTCGCTTCAACTCGGCAATCTGCTCTCGGATCGGGGCACCGCCGTATGCGCATACAGCTCGGAGGCCCATCATCTTGAGGAACGGTTTGCAGTCGCGATGGATTTGAGTAGCCAGTTCTCGAGTCGGAGTCATGATCAAACTGATGGGACCATCTGTATCCTTCAGCGGAGGCTGATCTTTGATGTGACGGAACATGGGGAGTAGAAAAGCGACAGTCTTTCCAGAACCCGTCTTAGCCACGCCAACGACATCGCGACCAGACATCAGAGCTGGAAGAGCCTGCATCTGAATCGGTGTAGGCTTCTCATATCCCAAGTTGTCAATGACATCCAGAGTCTGTCGGGTGAGACCGCATTGCGCCCACTTCTGAACTGGCTTGGGCACATCCTTTCCGTTGACCTTGATCCCGTCCAGTTCCAGGCGTAGGTCAGTAACTTCGGCTTCTGTGAGTTGGCTGAGTTCAGCCGGCTCCACCCAGAAATTCTTCCTGATGGGTTGAATCTCAACTTTGGTGTAGTCGATTGTCGGGATGTCCTTCTTCTTTCGCTTGGCCGTCATGGCCAACAGAGCATTGGGGTCGCCATTCTCCTCTTTGTTGAAGTTGTACTCGTCATCACTAAAGTAGGCCTCGGGTTCTTGGACCTTTTGTGTCTTCGATGTCTTTGCCGGCTTCTTCACCTCTGTCTGCTTGAGATCAGCCATGAATGCGTCTAGTGGATCCACATCATCCTCCTCGTCGACTTCCATCTGCTCAGGCACTGCGGCCTTGTCGGCCGAGTTCTCCGCAACAGCGTCCCCATTGGGTTGTGTTTCTGTCGTGGTGGTCTTATCCTCGTCCTGGTCCATCTGGTTTTCCGCCTGTAGTCGCCTTTCGTGCGCGGCGCGAGCTGCGGCGGCCGCTTCCTCTTCATTCTCGGCAAAGTTGTCTCCATCAGACTCCTCGTCATCCTGATCAGCATAAGGAGTATCGTCAGCCTCAATGGGGAGAGCGGGAAGCTTAGTGAGCTTCCTCTTTGTCGTGTCTTCCTCGTCCAAATCAAGCTTGCGCTTAGTGGGTAGCTTCTCGTTTTCCGCATGGCTCTTGACAAAGCCAAACCCGCTGGCTTTAGCTCGGTTCGCGGGGAGGGCCGACGCTGCGCACATCTCATCAATCAAATTCAATGCGAAAGGAGAGGATCTAATCATACCGTTGCTTGCTTGCTTAACAGGAACCGAAAGTTTCTCAGCCGGGCCTCCAATAGAGCCCAGAACTGGCTTTGAAGCATCGTGTGCCCGTGACGCGGCCGACTTCTTTGCGATAGCCTTTGGATCGAATTTTCCGGCATAAGGAGTAATGGGGGATGCAGTGGTTGGCGTTTGCGCAGGTGAAGCGGTAACAGAAACTGACGGAGACACTGTCTTTGACGACGCACCACTAGCCTTCTTATCCATTTCAGCCAAGAGATTTCTTGTCTGACTCGGATTTACTTCCTTTTGCTTCTGACTGGCGCTCTCTTTCTTCTTCTTCCACGCCTCCAGCTTTGCCAGTCGCTCGGCCTTCTTGTCGACCTCGGCTTGCGCAGCATTCGTCTTGGACTTCTGAGCCTCGTTGGCAGCGGTATTCCCATTGTCGCCTAGCGGTGTCCTCTGGTTTCGGCCATCCTCACGGTTGCTGCGAGCAAGGGAGTCAGCCGTACCCTCACCTCGACCGCGGACACGGTCGCGGGAGTCGTCTCGCCTTCTGAAGTCCCGATCGCTTTCCCGGCTGCGGTTTCGTCGACGGTCGGGCGATCGATTTCTGTCATCGAAGCGATTTCGCGATCTTCGACGGTCTCTATCTCGAGGGTCTCGTCGTCCGCCGCGGTAGTAGTCATCGTCGCGTCGGTCTAGCGAGCGGTCTCTGCGACGATAATAGTCCCGGTCTCGGCCGCGGTCTCTGTCTCTATCACGATCGCGGTCGCGGTATCGGGGCTGGTCACGGACAATCTCGTCAGAATAAAGGCCGCCGGGGTTGCGGTGTTGTCTTCTCACATCAGGGCTGCGCGACCTGGTGCGCCGGCGATGGTCCCTCCCGTCATCGCGACGATCACGTTCCCGGCGATCGTCATCTTTGCGGTGACGGCGAGAACTGTGAGAGCTGCCTGCAGGACTTGGTGAGCGCGAGTCTCTCAGCCGAGCCATTGTTGGTGGTCTCGCAGGCTCAGCAGGACACTTCGTTGGTGAGTACTACTTTTTAACGGGGATCGAAGCCTTGGCAGTGCCAACGGCGCGTCGTAGGTAGCGCAGAAGCTGACACCCAAGGATGAGAGTTGCCCAGAACCAGAAGAAGCTTACAGAGAAGCTTGGGATGATCGTCGACGTGGTTTGGCGATGGAGATTATAAGGGTGACGCCGTGAGGGGTGGATTTTCTAGAATCAGAATCTCAGGCACAGTTGTATTGTCCCAAAAAGATGATGGATGGCTTAAAGTCTGGGGTGATTAGCCCGAGGTTTTCCCCAAGGCGCCAACGCCTTGAGGCTGTCAGTCACGAGCAAAGGAGTAGCGCTAATCCCAAAAGAGTTCCAGATTTTCCACCTCGGCCCCACACACTTTACATCTGCGCTCTCACCCAGGCTGATTCTTGGCTTCTGTTTTATCGCGACAGTCCAAAATGGCAGGTCTTGTAGGATACGCAAGCAGTGATGAAGACGAAAAGATTGAGCAGGTCGAGAAGCCTGTACCAGAACAAAAGGTATGTCTTGAAACTCCTCTCACGAATCAATGGCTGCGATAGTTGGCTCACCTGCCTCGTTTCCTTAGGCACTTGTGATAACTGCAGTCGCGACTGAGCCGAGGAACCAAGAAAAGGAACACGCGACTTCCTCCACTAATTTACCAGGTATGGGTTTCTCCCAAAACCCTCTTCTAGAATCCTCTTGCCACCTCATTCCTCATTTTTACAACATGCGAAAGTCTCACGTCTATTACTTGCTCACCGCGATACAGAACCCGCACCCACATCTCAAAGCAATGAGCCTGTTGCTATCGGCCCTGTTCAGCAGAATGCTGTCCCCCTAGGGCCATCACTTCCACCTATGGAGGAAGCTGTAATTGATGACCAAGATCCAGCGCAAAGGCCCTCTTCACCGTACTCAGCAAATCGTGCCCTTTTGCGCGATCTCACACTCCCGTCAGCACCCAATCTGGATATCCCACCATCACCACCTGGCTCACCGCCGCCAGGAGCCAACAAGAAGTTCGAACAGTTTCTTGAGCTCAAGAAGAAAGGAACGCACTTCAACGCGAAGCTGGAGCAGTCATCAGCTTTGAAAAACCCTAGCCTGATGGATAAGTTGATGAAATTCGTCGACATTGATGAGCGGGACCAGTATTCGACCACTCTGAGCACTGAACTATGGGATCCCGGTGCCTTCCCTGACTGGGCGTTCAAGGACAAGCTGCGGAAAAGCCGTGAGAAGCTTGCGAAAGAGAAAGAGGCGGAAAAAACGAGTGGTAGCAGGACCGCAATCGACTTCGTTTCATCTACCAACGCATCGAGTGACAATTCAGCAGTGGCGGGTGGGCTTTCTCGAGGTGAGAAACGGAAAGGCGGTTGGAAATAGGTACAGGTCACCAGACACCCGAGCTCAACTCAACTCAGACGATATATCCCTTGACCGAGCTAGATGAGCCAACAATGATACCCGACGAAAAGGGAGAGTTCGACAGTTAAATTTGATAGTCCTAACCGACATACATGGTGATCCGCATCAAAGGTATCATAATCCGCCATACGCCCTTCCTCCCAGCACATACCCTCATATTATTTGCCCGACGACTTATACCAGCGGAGGGTGGAAGAGGCTTCACAAGATCCCTGGCAGTCCCCTGCAGCTTTCATGGCTGGCGCGGGCTTGCATGCTTGGTATACAGCTCCTGCAACTACTCGTCGCTATCAGAAGCACACTTGACATCATACTTCAAGTCCTTCTTGAGGATAGCACCGATATCGATCTCGACGGTCTGGTTCGAGCTACCCAAAGCCGCGCCAAAATATGTGAGGTTCTCACCATGGTTTATCACCGACTTGCCCAGGAGCTTGAAGGGGACAACACCTGTCTTGCAATAAGCCTCACTCCGGACAGCCTTGAGAACTGCAGTCTGGTCCATATTCGCGGAGATGTTGACAATGTTGCTTCCTGGCTTGAGTACGAGATCCTGGATATATAGGGTACCAACTTCTTCGTCACCGATAAAGTTGGTGAATGTGACATTGCCCTTTGCGAGGATGGTAAGCTTGAGTGGACTGTATGGGGAAACATGACTTACGTTATCCAGGGTGAAGACGGAGGCATTGGGGATGTTGGCGGTGCCGTTGAAGTTGCGACCATCCTTGCCACTGTCCAAGGAAATGTGGCCGTCGGTAACCTCGGTACCGTCGAAATGGTTCAAGCCCTTCAGCTCGACAGTCTTCTTAAAGTCGACGCCATACTTTCGGGTTAAGCCACTTGGCTTGACCTTTGTCCTTCCGTTGATGGTGACGCGCACAGTTTCGTTGTTGTGGAACCAGACATTGAACCGGGTGAACTCCTGCATGTCGGTGATTTCGATATGCTGACTGACGTTGACGACTTGGTGCTTGTTGGCGTTGGTCTCGGGGAACTGAACTCTGGCGAAAGGTACATGGGGCGGCCAGTCTTCGAGATACATCTCACCCTCGAAGGGATCGACCTTGGCATGGATCTTGCCATCAGTGGTGATGGTCGAGTTGATCTGCATCTGGTAACTTTCGGGTTCGGTCTCGAGGATGTTGACGCCCTGGATCTCGAGCTTGGCCTTGTTCATCTTGTCTTGTGCGATTTTCGGGACAGCAACGAAGATGCTATCGAATACAAGTCAGCCACCCCGTGGTGAGCACAGATCGGTTATGACTTACATCAGGGGAACGACGAGAACAACAATACAGCACAGCACGATCAGGTAGATCCACCAGAAGCGCTTGCAGTGTCGCGCACATGTTCTCTTCTTGGACCCAGCGATGGGTCCATTCTCCGTCTGGGAGAGCTCCTGCTTATCTGACATGTTGAGTTCGGAAGTCTCGCTTTGGGTAGTTGTTCACAATCTCTTGTGGACGAAGAGAACAGCCAACTCCTGCCTATATATCAAAAAGGACTTGCGACAGGTTTAAGCACGGACAGCGTGGTGGAAGCGAATGAAGACAAAGCAGCCATTCAGCATACAACAAGGATGGAACAAGACCCGAGTTTAAGTAGGATGGCGTCGGGGTTGATCTGGCCGCCCATGACCATGACCCAACGGAACGAGAGGGGGTTCAGCATCTGCGGTACATCACCAGTGCGCAGACGGCGCACCCTCGACACACACAAGCACGGGGACCAGATCGCCATGATCTTGTTACTTTGCATCTGCCCCCGGGCATTGACTGCCAAAAGGGGAAAGTGGCCGACGAGACAGTACGGCGCTACTCCCCAGGTTTGCCTTGCATGGAAACGAGGGTGTAGAGGGTGGGAGGATGAGCACTTCTCGACGTGCCTAGTCGCAAACGAACCCTGGTCAGACCCTCAGGGCCCTTGTCGTTTCCTTGCCAATCTATAAACTGTCCCTCGGCAGCTCGTGAATTTGACGAGCTGATGAGATGAAGGAATCTTCAATTGCAGTGGCCCCATGTTTGGTCATTGATGAGCTCGGAAGACGGACGATGGCCGGCAGGCCGCCCACCCCTGTTGCCCTCGAAATTGTGGGGGACGGGAGAAGGACCGAGAAAGGAAAAGAGTTGTTCAAAGAGAGACAGTTGTGAAGTGTCTCCTCTCCTACGCGCTGGCCCCGAAAGCTTGGTTTCCCCGCATATTGACGGCAAAGGGGTGTTGCATTCCGCCGCCTCTGACTGGCACATGAACATGCACATGAGAAGCAATAATAGCAAACTGTGCTCATGAAGTTCTGTCGCCACTAGGAGGGTTGTCAATTCTCGGGCGTGGCGGTGACAACACCTGCTTCACAGACACCCTGCGTTCAAGACCCTCTGAGCTGTTCCCACCAAGTTTGTTGTCTGGTGATGGACGGGAAGCGATTTATAACGGTGAGCCTTTGCCATGGGCGGCTCTGCGACCGAGCTTTGGGTTAACATACGACGTCAAAATTCTGGACTGTTGGGTTGACACGAGACATTCAGTGCTCAGGGACCCGAGAAGGAAATGCGTATCAAAAGCTGTGCGTGCTGTAAAAGCTGAAGGATGGAGGAGTGCACGCGACAGACCGAGGGTTGCCAACACGAGCCAACCACGGACCATTGCGAACAGAGCCAAGCCAATACAATTCAATTCCTTGACCCTGGCATGGGTGGTTGATCTCCCCTTGTGGAGCGACAACGCAGCTAATCCTGATCAGTCGACCAAGAGATGGAATGTTCACCTAACAGAAATGCATCCATGACGGCGAGGGTTTTCTGGTTTTGCGACAGGATTTTCGCCGCCAATTTCTCCTGCGAGGTTAGAGTTGTGTAGTGGCGTGCCATGACAGCCAACCGATTCTGTAGCAAAAGCTGACACCAGACGCCGCCACCTTGGACGTTGATGTTTGAGCCTCGGAGTGGCTGGTTCAAGGAGAAAAAAGTTCACGGCCTCCGGCCCTTTCAGCTTCTACAGTACGTCCGACCGGCAGCTGTGGCACACCATCTCGGCCGGGACATCTATTGTGGGATAGTCAACTTTCCACCTTCCGGAGCTTGGACAGGATCAGCATGGGGGGGCGTGAGGTGTTGTTTGGTGCAAGCCCTTGTCCCTGCAGATGAGAACCACCGACAATGATACATTGTGCAACATTGCAGCCAATCTGCAGGATGCTGATTCACTGTTGTTGCCTCTTGACGGCCATACGGAATTCTCAGCGTTCGATCACAAGCTTGTCACGTTCAGTCTCGGTTCCTTGACTGGTTCTGAACCCTTGACGGCCAAGATACCTCACATGGGACTGGGTTTCATGCCGCTGCTCCTCAGATTTGATATTCGACTTTCAAGTTAAATTTGCGCTGAACAATGTGTCTCAGCCATTCGGTACCTTGATACATGCGTCACCCAATGCCCTCTGCTCGGTGCCTTACAGTTCGCAACCTCCTTGGGATGACGCCGCGCGAGTCCACCGTGTCCGTCCTTGCCAATTTTGTATTACAGTATCCCACCCAGAAACAAAAAGTTCCAAGCCTCTCCGCCCGGACATGGCGCCAACCGTCGTCCCCGTCCCCGTCCCCGACCTTGCCGCAGCCCAGTCCAGCCCAGCCTGTCTCGGACAGGGGTACTGAACTGGGGAAGGCGGGGCCCCAATTGGGGTAGATCTCGCCTCTTGAGCCGAGGCCTCTATCTGACATATGAATATCTCATGATGGCTCCTTTCACAGCTTGGATCTCGTCCACAAGCCTCTTCGGTCCAACCCCGCATCGCCATCGTAAATATCTCGTTCCACCTGTCGAGCGTTCACCTGCCGACCCAGTTAGTCGAGATCGCCAAGCGGGTCTGGGGTCTGGGGAAACCTGGGGAGATAACTTACAAATCTAGGCCCAAGCTCTGAGATGTTCTTGGCTCCGAGCAACCTCATACACGTTGCTGTTTCCGCCTCGAGGACTGGTTTACATGTGTTAGACAGGGTTCGGACATGTCCGGAATCGCGGTTGGAAGGAACTTACTCTCGAGAACCCGTTCGACACCGGCTTGACCTCCAGCTCCGAGGCCGAACAGTGCGCCACGGCCGATGCCAACAGCGCTTGCACCGAGACACAGCGCCTTAACAACGTCGGTTCCGCGCTTGATACCTCCATCGACCCAGACTTCGATCTTGCTAAACACCTCGGGGCAGTACTTCTGGATCTCTAGGAGTACATGGATTGCTGGAGGCGCTGTGTCGGCAGCTCGGCCGCCGTGGTTGGACAAGATGATGGCCTTGACCTGAGGAGCGTACTGAGCTGCCAAGTAGGCATCTTCGTGAGTTTGCAGACCCTTTAGCACGATGGGAAGATCTGTGTGCTCAGCCAACCACGGCAACGTCGTCTTCCATGTCAGGTCGGCGGCGGTACCAAAGAAGAGCTGCTGGCCGACACCTCCAGCACCAGGCTTGCTCTCACCACTTGCGGGACTTGGCTCAGAGTAGTCAAAGTTGGCCTTCTCATCGAGCTCACGCTTTCCAGGGACAGGCGCGTCCAGAGTCAGGCACACAAACTTATAGTAGTCACGCATGGAATTGATGCGCTTGAGCATGGCCTCGCTCTTGTGTCGCTGGTTTTGGACATATAGCTGCCAGCCAAAGGTTTGGCCAGGCTGGGCGCCTTCAATAACTTGCTCGGGTGTCATGGAGGCGTTGTTGGATACTATTTGCATGGCGCCGAAGCGTGAGCATGCCTTTGCGATACCTTGCTCGCCATCGGGATGTGCCAGTCGGGCCATGGCAGCCGGAGCCACAAAGACAGGAAGGCCGACCTTGTTGCCGATAAGGGTTGTGGTGAGGTCGCAAGCTGTGCAGTCGACAAAGACTCGCGGGCGAAGAAGGATCTTTTGATAGATCAAGTTGTTGTAGCTCTTGGACCAAAGGTCGTCACTGGCCGAGAAGTAGTAGGCCCATGCCTTTCTTGAGATGCGCTTGGTAGCCTCCTCCTCGATCTCATCCAGGTTCATCAGTGAACCCATTGGGGGCGGACTATCGTCTCCAGACTTGACGACGGCCATTTCGGATGATGGTTCAGGCTCGGTGAGTGTTTCTTGGTTGATCTCGCCGAGAATATCCTCGGGCTTGAGGTTCTCCTCAAGGGTGCCAGGCGGGTGGACAGGGTCGTACTCTTCTGTGGCGTCCTTGCCAGCGAGCTTGAGAATAATCTTCTTTCCACCGGGATGAGATGGCAGAAACTCGGTCACGTCGTAGACCTTGCCGTAGAGGACGACCCAGCAGCTCTCTGGAGTGTTATGCTTTGCGACTGGTGGAGGGAATGTCGTGTCAGTGGAATTGCACCCTCTGGCGACATGTAAGAGGGTGGAGTTGGGGGGGGTGCCTTCATACCTTCAGCAGCGTCGAATACCTTGGCCATGATAGCTTCGATTGAGGACTACGGGTGGGATAGGGGGACACAACGGGTAGAGGAGAGAAGAGAAGAGAGTATGGGAAGGATGAGAAAGCTTCTCTCCCTTGGATATCAAGGTCAGATCTACTATTCGACTCGGCAAATACTATCCCGCTTTTCAATTGGAATCTCGGGATTGGGGGTTATCGATTGGGGGCGCGGTGGGATTTGCGACTGGCGCCCGAGCTTGCAGTAGGAGGGCGCGTTAAACCAGGACAACAAGCAATTGGAGGAGGGGAGGAGGGAAAAAAGGAAAGAAGGAAGAAGGAGCAAGCGACCTCAGAAATGCATGATATCAAATCAAATGACGAGCAATGGATCCTTTTTGACGAACAGGGGTTAATTCAGGCGCAGGATATAAAAACTGAATGGTATCTCTTTTTTTTTTTTTTTCGCCAACACGGCGACTATTCCAGATTCCGTTGATATCAATGGCTATCTCGCTATTGGATATCGGACTGGACCCCGAACCAGGTCCGCCGACCTCGCCCGAGGCAAGGACCCCAAACGAACCTACCTACCTACGTAATGGTCTCTCTTAATTGTCATGTACCCCGGCACCCCAGATTTCGCTCTCTCCTGCCCCATTAAGCGTGTACTTGGTACTTGATGCCCACTGCGCCTCCGGGCCGCCAGTTTTCCCTCCTTCTGCAGGAACAAGAACGCGCCACAGTCTCAAGCCACATTTTTTTTTTCGAGAAAAGCCTTCTCAGCCTCTTGACGCTAACAATTTATTACGACATTGTCCGCTTGGCCCGGGAGGAGGCACAAAATAACCTGCACTTGGACTCTTCCAGCGCAGCGATATCTTTTTCCCAGCCTTCATAATCAAAGGTGGAAAAGACCAGCCTCCTTTTTTTTCTCCAGCTAGACGTATCTTTTGCGATCAGCTCACTTTTCATCAACCATGCGGCCCCCCGTCGCCTCCCCGGCTGTTCGCGATATCTCTCGGCTTTGTATCCGATGTCGACTCCGAGTTCGCCGAGCCTCGACTCTTGCGCCCTCACACCGTCCACTCGTCGCCGCAACATCTGCGCCGCGCCATGTAGCCATCGCGGCCGCAGCACGGGCGCTGCCGGCAACGTCGTTCGTCCAAGTCCGCTCCGTGTCTAGCGGTGCTGCCGGCTCCTCCGCTGAGTCCGCACCACCGTCGTCTGCCCCGGCGCCGCCCACGACGCACTATCACCTCTTCCCCGAGACGCTCCCGGACGGGCCTCCCCCAGCGGGACACTTCCCTATCGATGTGCGCGCCCTCCGACGTGAGTTTCTCCGTCTGCAGGCGCGCGCGCACCCAGATATGCACCCAGCTGAAGACAAGGCCCGCGCCGAGGCCATGTCTGCGCGTATCAATGAGGCCTATAAAACACTCGCAAACCCCCTGCTGCGAGCTCAATATCTGCTCTCCTTGCGTGGCGTCGACGTTGCCAACGATGAGACCCTCAAGGTCGAGGAGCCAGGTCTACTCATGCTCGTGCTTGAGGCGCGCGAGGAGATCGAGGAAGCTGAGAGCGAGGAAGACCTCGCCGAGCCCCGCGCCGCAAACGACGCTCGTATCGCTCAGAGTGAGGAGGTGCTCGAGCGGGCCTTTCAGCACGATGACATAGAGGCTGCCAAGCACGAAGCGGTGCGCCTGCGATACTGGGTCAACATTAAGGAGAGCCTAGATAACTGGGAGAGGGGTAAGCACATTGTGCTGCAACATTAGACAAAAAAGTGTGAGCAAGCACGGTAAAAAAATCACGTCCGGATAGGCTCCGGACCTCCGGCGCCGGAAGCGGGAGGATGCATATTAAAAAAAAAAAACTCCGGAACCCGGAGAGGTGACGTCCAGAGGTGTGATCAATCTCGGCGCCAGCTCCGGCGCACGGGGAGCTATATTTAGGCACAGATCGCCGAGTGAGATGGCGGCATTGGCATCGAACGAGTTTGTCGTCATCTGCCCAGACAATGGGCTCATGGGTCTGGATCTGGACCCGATAAGATAGATGCATAATGAGGGCATGGGTGGGATGAAAAAAAGCTTGTCCAATGTCTGGGGATGCAAAAAGACAATCTCCTCTTTAGATAGACGACGGCGTGAGCCTTGCTTCTTTCTTTGTATTTGTAGAATTGTATGTATATGCATATACCACTCTGGTATGGTTGGTGTTGGGGGAATAGATTGTGGTTTTCGCGGTCCCTTCCATTGGGAGCCATCTCTTCCGCAGTGCATCTTCTGTTCAATGTGAGACAGAGCTCGTGTCGTGAAGTTGGCCGTATATAACAATGTTTCCTGTTGCCCATCCAACAGTAAAGTGAGTATCAATATCCATTCCGTGGCATCATCGATCCATCATCCAACACCTATATCCAAACGCCTTGGTCTCGGCCACAGCGCCCCAAGATTGTATAGATATTTTCATCATCGTATTATCGTAAATCCAAGCAATGTACTCCAACATCCAATGTCAAGATAAATTATGTCATCGCTGGTAAGCTGGTAGCTGCTCTCCATCACCCTGTCGCGAGCTTCCAGATGGTCCAGCGCCAGATCCATATCCTGGAAAGTCATCATCAAAGTCATCGAGAACCGGAGCGCTAGGCGCACTTGGTTCTGGTTCTGGGTCTTGCTCCGTCTCGCCCGAAGGTCCCCCATTTCTTCGGTCCATATCCTCTGGAAACTCTGGGGGAGCGCTAGCTTCCTGCATCAATCGCCGCCGTTCCAGCTCTTGCTTGTCTTCCACGGCCTGGGATGGCGGTGCTGTAGCTATTTCGATGTCGTCTTCTGTAGGCGCCGAAGGACCTGCGTCAGGGGCACTGGGTGCGCTGGGAGCACTTGGAGCCGAGTCGGTATCGAGCTGAGGGGCACTAGGTGTGTCCTCGGCATCGTAAATGTTTTCGTCTTGGTTGCTGGTGGACGGACCCGCCTCAGGAGGCTGACTTGGTAATAGTCTTGCTTCAGCCTGCCGTATTCTTTCCTTCTCCGTGAGGTTGCTCTGGTTTGGTATTTCGGGGGGAGGTATATATACGGGAGCAGCTGGAGGATGGACGAAACCATTGGTTTGTGCGTGAATATATCCCGGGTGGGAAGGCGGCGGAGGTTGCGATGGAGGCTGCAAGGGCACAACTTGTGAGTATGGTTGAGGGGGATGTGAAGGGATTGGCGGCGGATGGCGGTTCCCGTTTTGTTGTGATGGAAAGTAACCACCAGGAGATAGTTGCCCATTATTTTGATGTGTCTCGTGGGGCCCTTCATCGCCGTAGCTCGAATCTCGACCCATTGCTTCCTCGTCGTCGCTTTCAGGGGCTCGGTTTCTCCGTGATGTTGGTGAAGCTCTCGATCTCTTTCTTCCCCTCGATGTGTCCGTGGTGCCCACAACTGTCTCTATCGCCACTGATATGACCCCTTTCTCATGTCGTAGCTGTGAAGTGTCCGCAATGTTGGCCCCCCTTCTTGGCCCATAAGTATAGTTGTCCGAGTTTCCGTGACCATAGGATCCGAACCGGGATGCCGGACCTGTCTGCATCTGGTTGGATAACCGTCCACCCAAATCAACCACCACCTCTACTAGGTACTTGAAGCTGATCATCTCCCCAGGAACCCCCTTGATTGTCGGAAATGAGTCGTCGGGAAGCTTGACAGTGACAGTAACCGAAGTCTGCATGGTGTTGGGGTCAATGATGAGAGGCGCTATGTTCTGGTCCAAGTCCTTGCGGAATATGCTGGTAGAGCCCGATGATGTTAGTGAGAGACCCCCAAGGCCAGTTCTTGACCGTGGAAACGCTTCATCCTTGTCCATATGCGCCACATCCTCTCTACTCCATGACCCGTCAAAAAGGCCTGGAGGAGGGTTGCTGTTGATCTTTCCTTGCCTGAAAAGCGTCACAATAACACCCGTCATGCTCTTGACACGCTTGATATGTTGAACCGTGACCCGCACGGATACGGCATCGCCTGGCAAACAACCACCCTTGATCAACTCTATCGTCGCCGTAATAGTCTTTTTGTCCACCGCCTGCTGCTTGGCTGATGTCAGCGTCCCAACCTGGGACAATGTGAGATCAGGCCGGCTCACGCCTGTGCTGCCGCTCACGCCGCTCTCTCCACTCACTTCGCTCCGCATGTCGCTCTGAATCGGGCTTCGAGCATCTACGGCATGTTCGCGTGTCTCTTCTGTGGGCGTCTCGACAGGATCTGGCTCCGAACCAAGCTCATTGACCTCTGACGGGGCAGTAGATGTTTTGTCCAGCATCATTGACTTTTTCCTTCGAGTTCGTTTCGATATCGGCTCAAGAAAGATTGTTCGTGGCCGTGGTGCCTGTAGCGATCCTATATCTACATTCTCCACTAGCATAACTTTCCTTTCGCAAGACGAAGTCGGGGCAATCGATGTTGGTCTTGTAAGTGTCGCTGTAACCATGTAGGAGACCGTCCCTCGCTCAAACTATGACGCTGGTTAGTCATTCTCAAGTCGCAAACCAACAAGCGAGGGACATACGTCGATACTGCTTGGTAAACCCTTCTCGGGGAATGCCAGGTTGAACCCGAATTCGTACCTGCCCGGCTCTAGCCTTCCCTCGCCGCTCAGCACCTGCTCATCCTGAAAGAGGCTGGCGAGCCCATTGCCGTGATACCGTGGTCTCGCCGAGTCACCGTTCTGCGGCATCACAATACTCCCTTGGGCTTTGGCCACTGCAGCTGGGTCTTTGAGCACCCGCACATAGCCATGCAGCGACACAGTTAAGTGAGTGATCCGCACTGGCTTGACTATGACGAGCACCACGGCGCCGCGAACATGGTCGCCTGCACTATACCGACGATGGGGCTCCTCGGCACGGATATGGAAGTCGGCGACATTGCGATTTCGGTTGCGTAGCGAGAGAGGGAGGCTGAGGCGCGACAGGAAACTCGGGCGCGTAGAGGAGGAGGTGGATGCGGTGGGGAGGTCGCCCGAGGGGCGGGAGATGTCGACGAGCCAGCGGAATCGACGAGCAACGAGGACGCGACGTTGGATGAGTTGGAAGCGGCGGTACCAGGCGCAGAGGTAGGATTAGCGAGCGACGGGGAGGATTTCGACCGACGGCCCATTCCCAGATGTGGTGCCGAAGGCATGGAGACCAGGATCCGAGGTCGAGATCGACGTTGGGAAACGACGTCGCAGGCCTGGGATCGCAGGCTCGTGGAAGTCGTCCTTCGCTGCAGTTGTGTCTCTCGTGAGGGTGCTGACTCGCGTACAATGCGGGTGGTGAGGAGCAGAGACGCTGAGCTGGCGGGCGCGTCGTCGAGGTTCAGGCTCTGAGGAGGAGGGGGGTCAGAGGCCTGGGATGGAACCGGATTTCTGGAGGGCTGAGGAATTTCGGAGGGGGAGGAGAGGAGCGATGTTGAAAGATGTGAGTAGCATCTATGCTAGAGAGGATTTTGAGTGACCGGCTAAGTTTGGCGGATGAGTTGAGTGAGTGAGGGTGTGCGAGCACGTCGAGGTCGCACACGGAGGCGGAGGTGGAGGGCCGCCGGTGGGAGAAGGAGCTACGGGCTGTAAGTTCGCACGATTGAAGGTTTGGAAGGTTCGGGTGCGGGAACCTAGGAAGGAACCTGGAGTCCGAGGTGACAGTGGAGGTCATCGCTGGAGAAGCCACTGGAACGCTCCCATTATAGTGACGGGAGCCCCGTAGCGTAGGTAGGACCCAGGGAAGGAGCGGCCAGTGCGGGCACACCCCCAGCCTAACCAGGCTCGCATGGAAGCCAGGTCCCATCCATCTGAGCGTCACCAGCCCGAATTGCGCCAAACAACCTGCAAGGCCATTTTACCGTGCCACTCAGCTTTGTTGGACGGTCTTTTCTCTCCACTCTTGATTTGTCAGTATCTCCTCTCGCTTGCGCTGCTGAGTGCTGAATGCGTGCATCCTGTCTTGAGAAAAGGGGGCGAGGTCAATTCGCCTGCTCGCTTTTGCTTTGCGCTGGCTGCAGGCCTCCAGTGTCAAAGACCAGACTCGACAGGTTCTCCAGTAAATTTCCCTATGTCATCAAGGCTTGCATATGCCAAGACCTCACGGGCTATCGCCCTCGCCAAGAAAAGCTTGGTTGTGGCCACGACGAGCTTGTCTCGCGTGTTCCGCCCGAGGATTTAGATCCTGGGACGAACAACCAAAAGTGGAACCTGTGCGACTCTGTCCCGGCGAGGCTGGGATATGGGAACCGATCCCGGGGGTGTTCCAGTTCTGGCAATTTGCAGATTTACGCGGCATTGGGCATTGATAACTCCCCCCTGGGCATCTTCAGGTTCAGGATCCCTTGAAGAATGGTATGGCACAAACTCCGAGTCGTCAGTCGCAACAACCGATCCGATCCTCTCCCCTGTCAAGCGCCATGATTGAAATTTGGTCGGTGCGGCGTGGCTGGATCCGGTTGAGGCGCCGCCGCCGGCCCTGGCTGGCTCCATGGGTCCCATGTAGGCAATCGTCAACTGTAAGCCGTCGCTCGCGTGTTTGGATGGGGCTCTTCGAGATGACTACACCAGCCTTGGCCAGGGGTTGCGGACAAGAGGATGTGGGCGGCTACTGCTCAAGGCGAGGTGATTACACACTGCCGAACAGCATGAATACAGGCATCTGAGTATGCCGCGTACCTGGCTGCCTTGACAACGAGTCGAGTCGAGTAGTCAAGTCAACTAAAACTTCCTCACAAGTAGATCCTTGGCGATTCATCAAATTTCGTTCTTTTTTTCATTTGTCATCCATTTGTTCTATCAACACATTCATCGTCGTTCCTTGACGATGTATCCCTCATCTCCCGTGGCGTAGGCATGCCAACCTGCCCGTCAAACATCAACATCTAAAGACTACTATTACATACATGGTATCATCATCCATCCTTGGGTCCTGGATTCCTGCCAGGGCCATGCAAACCAACCCACGCATTGTAATGCAAGACAATGATAAAAACCTCCAACCCCCTTCATGCTGTAATGAGAAACAAGCCAAACGCCTTGCGATGCTGTAACATGATCCTCCCGACACCCCCTCCAGTCTAATCCAATGACTCTCCGCTCAATATGCTCTTCAAGATTCCCGCGCCGACACCGTCGGCAACGGACTCAAGCTCCTTCTCTCCAACACAGCTAGTGATTCTTCGCTCATCACCAGACGCAGCCAGAGTCTTTCGGCCCCTCTTGCTAGGTGTCTGTGGCACTGCAAGACTGCCGCTCTTTCCATCTGACGCGTTGACCAATCCAAGGGTTTCTAAACTACCCACAACCTCCCGGAACTCGGAGCTAGACAGGGGGTGAAGGACGGAATCTCGGGTACACAGTTGGCAGTATGCGTCGAAGAGAGTCTTGATGGTTGGCGACAGTAGCTTTGCCTTGGCTGGGGTAGAGCCACCGTGGGTCATCTTGGCTGCTGCTCGAAGTCGCTT
Source organism: Fusarium euwallaceae (assembly GCA_002168265.2). Lineage (NCBI taxonomy): Eukaryota > Fungi > Ascomycota > Sordariomycetes > Hypocreales > Nectriaceae > Fusarium > Fusarium euwallaceae. The sequence goes on from NHTE02000041.1 coordinate 3,754,805, forward strand.
CTCATAAGCCACAAGAGCACACAGGGCTGCCTTCTGCTGGAGGTTGAGGGCCTTGAGTCGCTGTGTTGTGCCATTGCTAAAGGCGGCAGCAGTGATCTTATTGAGGTGCCCAATGGACGCTCGTGGCGCCGTCTCTGCGGTGAGTGCCTTAAGTGAATTCGCCATTATCTGAACCACGCTCCTGGGGCCACCCGAAGCTCCGTTGATGTTCTCTCCCAGGGGTCGCTTGGAAGGAGTCATCTGCAGTAGGGTCTCCCGCGCCTCCTCCTCGTGCTTCGATCGGGTCTCAGTCTCGATGAGATCCAGTGCTCGGCGGCAAATCTCAAAAGCCTTGCGGATGTCTCCAGTTTGGCTCGAAACCTTGCGGGAACAAAGCTCGATGGCAGCAGGGTGAATAAACGGGACGTATCCCTCTTTGCCTCCAGCAGGCATGAGGGACTTTAGCCGTGTGGTGATGATGTTCTTCACCTGGGCCGCATTGTAGGGGAGAAAGGGCAAGAGATCGGGCTTGAGGTTCTTGGACTTGAGTCGGGGTAGAAACCGGTCTGTCAAATCCAAGGCATTGGCAATGCCGACGAGAACAAGTCGAGAGTTCTTTTGCAGTGACCACTCAAAGACCCGATAAAGACTCTCCAAGCCCAAGGTGAGAATATGGTCAATCTCGTCAAGAGTCACAAGGTAGGCAGCCTTCGACTTTGTCTTGGGTACAAACATTGTTTGCAGAGCCGAGATGGCCTCGGCCTCGGACGAGTCACCTTCGTGACCCAGAGCGTTAAGCAGGGTGGTGTAGAGATCCTTGGAGGACTTGACGCTCATGCAGTTGACGTAGGCAGCTCGCACATTCTCGAGTTCGGCGTAATTTTTGGTCATCTCTGTGATCATGGCGCTCTTGCCGGTACCTGGTGGCCCACTAACGTAGAGGCAGCCACTGGGGCTTGACGACGAACATCGGTCGAGGAACTCGGTCAGCTGTTTCCGTTCGGCATCTCGGCCAACAAGTTGGCCAGGCTCGGCACCGCGGGCGAATAGTTGTCGAGCCGAGTGGTAGATGGTCTGAACTGCGCTGGGCGACAGAGGCGTGTGCGGTGTCAGTCGCTTGAAGAGTTTGCCTGCCGACATGACGGCGTGTCGGGGTGTAGTAGGGGGCACTGAGAGAGCATCGCGATGTCGTGGAGTTGAGGGTGTGACGGGGTTATGCTTTGTCGATGCTTGGGAGGGAGATCGTCGTAGTCGGGGAGGAGGAAGCTCAGCCAATTCATCATCTTCCTCATCGTCGAAAGGGGAGTATGAAGGGTCTTGGTTCTCGTCGTTGTATGAGACAGTCTTTGCGAGACGTCGACTTCTCTTCGTGGGAGTAGCTACCACACAAGGCTCATCTGTTTTGAAGTCTCGTTAGCAACTGTTGCTAGGAAGGCGAACCTCTTGCACCGTGCTCGAAAAGGAACTTACCGGTTTCGTCGATGCCTCGGGCTCTCTTTCCAAGTGTTGCTCGAGCCATGGTTGTGATAGCACCTTCTAGCTTCGAGCGATGATGTATAAGATGCAAAGTCGATTGCACTTTCCAACAGGGTAGGTTGAGGTGCTGAATGTTGGAAGATGAAGAAGTTGCAACCGGCGTGAAGGGTGATTGTCGGTTGGCAGTTTAGGGTGAGTGCGAAATATTAGATGGAGCCCCCATGTTCTCGGCCCTGCGCGTCGCCGCGATGAGCGTCAAGGCGTGTCAAACGCGTCGAGACGCGATATCGCGAAGTCGAATCAATTAAAGAGGTGGCTCGTGCGCGAGAGTCGCGAGGCGCTGAATCAGCCACGAGCCTCACGCGAAACCTCCCCTGTCAGCTCCAGGGGATCTCCCTGCCTGTCACGCCTGGTCGTGACAAGGACGAGCAGCGCGTCGATTGGACAATAATCTACGATGGAGTGCCGGTTGTTTGGACTTGTTTCTTTTCCTCGATCAACTCGACGGCGAGAATGGATACATCCGATGAAAGGCCAGGGGGTGTTCGCTTGACGCTTCCAAATGGGGTAGCCAACTCGTCAGAGGGCAAGGGGACAAGGGCTCGTCTTGGCTGTGGAGTGAGATGTAGGCTTCTGGCTCATCGACCTACATCGTTTACCCCGATCGTCATCCCGCCTGTAACGGCTGTGCATCTGGAAGAACAACTCTATCAGGCCACTCACAGGAACATGATGGAAGCACAACTAAGAATGCCTCGGCATTGGGGCGTCGTCTCCTCTCTCTGAAGAAAATATATATTACGTCATTGTCTCTTCAGCCAATTCAATTCCACTCATTTGTCGCACACTCTGCAGGACCAGATCTCCCTTTGACATTGTTCTTTAACAGGAGCTCATCAATCGTGTCCAATTCATTACACCAAGGACCTTCATCATGACAACTTACGTGCCCGCCCTCACTTTGCCAGATGCTGTCTTCCTCAAGCCCGCCGTGTCCGTTTTGCTGCCCATCGGCCTTGGCACAGCTGTCGGATTGAGCGCCACTCGTGAGCTCCTCTCCCTCTCATGATCCTCTCTACAGCTGGAATACTGACACGATGCCTTCCTGCCTCAGAAACTCAGAAGACATATCTCTCCTTGCAGAAGCCCTCTGTGCATCCTCCACCATGGCTGTTCGGTCCTGTCTGGACTGTCCTTTATGGGCAAGCAAAGCTCTGTCACCATGAATGAAGGTAAAAGCTAACTATTCCTAGTGTCATGGGTTACGCCGCATATCGAGCTGCCAACATTGGTCTCTCTCCCTTTTCCTCTCCTGATACCATTCGTACCGCTCGAAACGCCATGACACTCTACAGCGTCCAACTTGGCCTCAACCTTCTTTGGACCCCTCTCTTCTTTGGTCTTCACCGTCCCATCGAGGCATCGGTCGACATTGTCACCCTAGTTGGAGTCAATGGCTACTTGACATACCTCTACAGCTCCATTGACTCGGTTGCTGCTTGGTGCCAGGTCCCATACCTCGGCTGGCTGAGCTTTGCCACGTACCTCTGCACGAGCATCGGTTACCTGAACAATTGGGATCTGTCGGGCAAGGAAGCGCCCAAGAAGGAGTAGAAGAATACTCGAATGAATCCATATTGTTTATGTTCGAGGAAACCTTTTGGCCTGGTGTACTTTTGACCACCATGTCCATGTCAATCCCCCTCTAATCGTCTATATACCAACATCTCATTTTTAACATCCTCCTCTTAGTTTTGGAAATAATGTATACCTTCAGCTCTTACCCCAACCCGCCTGAATTGCCAATTTACCAAACAACATCGAAGATATAACGCCTCGTAAATGCTCTTTGTAACATCCGCCAAGACCCCGAGAAACCTTTTTGCCCTTTTCCGTGAATGAAATATCGTCCTGATCTTTAAATGCTGCCGCTTGGAATTGTCGCATTATTGCACGGTGAAGTATCGCTTTAGACCATCGTAAACCATGAAAATGAAAGCAGAGCTCGGTGCCGATCGGAGACACGTAATGCCACATCCCCGATACATGCCCCGTAGTCCATGCTGCCGCCAGAGAGCCGAGCCCTCATTCCAAAATGTTCGCCTCTCTTGCAGGCCACCGACGGGTGCAGTTTGCATTCGGGACTTGATTGTGTCTGCGGGGAAGAAGAGAAAGTTGTAAGACACACCGGCCGAGGCGCCTGCAACGGCTTGCTGCCAAAGAGGAAGGGGCGTGTCTAAGATCTTTTGCTTTTCAGCCTCTGAAGTGACCTTCTTTGTCTTTGCCTGGTAAAACATGGTTGTCACCGTTTCCTTGGCACCGAACCAGGCTGAACCACCACCAGCCTCTCGGATCAAGGTTCCGAGTTGACCATGCCAGAAGCCCCTCAGACCCTCATGCCGGAAGACCTCCTTGATGACAGGGATTGGGCGAAGGGGGGCGCGGCTGGATCCATCACCAAGTCCAGGTGCCTGAATCTTGCACTTGACGAGCTCAATGGGTGTGAGGACAAAAGAGGTGAACGCGCCGGAGAAAGCGCCAGTCACCCAGAGGTCGGGCAGCGACAGGCCCTTCTCTCGAGAAGCATAACCGCTCAAAAAGAACAACTCGCGACCGAGGCTCTCAAAGACAAATAGACTGCTCGTCTCAGCAGCAGCGCCTACAAGAGGAGCACTGATACCTCGATATAGACCCAGGAACCCGTCACTTTTTATAGATTGTCGAAAACAGTCCAGGGGACCTGTGTATCGTAGTGGGAGGTGATCGGGTTGACTCTGTAGTCGGACCTTGACTGTGTCAAAAGGATATTCGATGTACTTTCCAACAGCGCCGGCGATCTATGGAGATGTTAGTACCCGGAAAGCTTTTGGACTGCCAAACTCACCGATCCACATAGAACATCCTCAATGGCCTCCACGAGGGCGGTTTTGCCCTTGAGGGGGAACTCGGGCGAGTGGGCCGAAGCCTCGACTGCGATGGGGCTGGGCTCCATTGCGATGCTGTGAAGACCTAGGTGGAACCTAAGGAGGTGGAAATCGAGGAGGGACGGGGAGAGGAAAAGGCCGAGGCCGGAAGTAGTAGGAAAGATTGGCGAATGGCGGTGTCGTGACCAATGTCCATGTGGTATCGTGAAGTATCGGATGAGGGGCAGTTCGGCAATGAGTCGCAATAGAAGCTCAACGGCTGCACGAAAGGCAATCCAATATTGGCAAGACGACAAGAGAAGTATCGTTTGTCGAATGCGCGAATATCGGAGAAATGCCCGACGATTCAGAAGCAGACCTTAACTTTCAGGACAGCGACCACCGCGGGGCATCTCTTGGAGGAACGTAGGGGGAACAGCGAGAGGGTCGTCTCGGGGTGGGATGGAGGGCTTTAAGAAGCAAAGCAAGAAAAGAAAAATAGCCTGCCGGAGAGGATGGGGGTGACCTCGCAGCTACAGGGCGAGCTTTGTCCACCCACGACACGTTTTCGGTGGGCTAGGCCTGCGACGACGTAAAAATCACCGCCCTGTGCTGCGAGTTCCACGAAGATGGAGGGCGTGGGCGTGGTGCAGATGAAACTACACCAGAAGTGAGTTGCGCAGCCGGGCCCCCCATCCCGTGGATCTTCGAAGCCGAGCAGAAAATTCTACTTATCGAGCTTATCGACCCGGCATGTGACATCAGGACCTCCGCTTTTCGCTCATCTATTGTCCAATGGCGTTCGGCAGAGTTTTATCTGATCGACCGTGCGCGGGTGAAAAGACGCCAAGTTCAGGGACCCCGACTCAATTGAGCCATCGTTATGGAGGGGTCGGAGGAGATGAGGGGCTCTGGCGTGGCTCTCGGAGTGGTTCCTGAGCTCCAACGGATCCGTTCGTACCGTCTATGACCCTGGGAAAGCGCTGCGAAACCCTGGCAAATTGTAACCTTGGAGCGAGTCTTTTAGCGTCCTGCATCTTGATCGACTGATTGATTAGATGGCCAGTCCGGTCGGTGTCCGGTCCAGGCGCCATCGCGGTGCTGCTTGTGTTAGTGCTCACAAAGAGGACCAGGTGCATAACCGAGCAGGGTTTGACCCGTTGTTCGGGTCGATGGAGCAAGATTTTTCACCGTTCTGTGAAGCTGACGTGCTCCATGGACATCGTGGCTCTATATCTGGACACCATAGGCTTTGTGATCTGTGATGATGGCCAGGAAAAGCAGGCGTCGTTCCAAGGCTAGCTGCAAGCCCGACAACGAGAGCACACACCGTAAAGTCCTCAGCGTGGATCCAGTGTCCGATCCCTGAATTCCGTTTGACCAGGGAGGCAACACGTACGTGGGGGAGAGGGCCACAAACTGCAAACCAAATGCCGTGATCGGTAATTCCATGTGTTGTTGGTTTGCGCGAATTCGGTACCTGCGACGGCTTCACCCGTCCTACGGGTGGGATGCAGAGCTAGGCTCATTCCAGGAACGTGGGGATCCCAACGTGGTGGATTTGGGGGTCGCCACGTGAATTGAGGATGAAAATGACCCCGGCAGCGGCATAAATGTTTTTCCATTCCATTGTCTTTTTCATGGTGGGGTCGAGGGGCATTCGCGTGGGGACGCGACTAGACGCGTCTGCATGTTTAATTGATTTCGTCCCTTTCTTTGTAGAGGACATCGCCGACCCTTGGATTGACTCCCCAGTTCAACAGTTGACCACTATTGTTGCGAAAATGACCGTCACACAAGCCCCTTCTACTGAGAAGCCTTCCAATGGCTCAAGTTCCTCTGTTAACCACGAGGAACACCAATATTTGGATCTCGTAAAAGAAATCCTAGAAACCGGTGAGCGTCGACCAGACAGGTAAGGAAGAAACAGTCCTCCAATGACAGGCACAATTCTGACGACATTCATAGGACTGGTACAGGTACATACTCCATCTTTGCCCCTCGACCCCTCAAATTCGCCCTCAACAACAACGGCACCCCAATCCTCCCCCTCCTCACCACCAAGCGCGTCTTCACCCGCGCCGTTATCGCCGAGCTCCTCTGGTTCATCGAGGGCAACACATCCTCCACCAGCCTCAGCGAGGCTGGTATCAAGATCTGGGACGGCAACGGCTCCCGCGAGTTCCTCGACAATCTCGGTCTCAACCATCGCGAGGTCGGCGATCTCGGCCCCGTGTACGGCTTCCAGTGGCGGCACTTTGGCGCCGAGTATGTCGACGCCAAGACGGACTACACGGGCCAGGGAGTCGACCAGCTTGCTGAGATTATTCACAAGCTGCGCACCAACCCATACGATCGTCGTCTGATCCTTTCCGCCTGGAACCCCGCCGATCTGAAGAAGATGGTCCTCCCACCTTGCCACATGTTTGCCCAATTCTACGTCTCCTATCCCCGACGAAAGGACGACGACCCTGAGACCAAGCCCCAGGGTCATCTACACTGCCAGCTCTACCAGCGATCCTGCGACATGGGTCTTGGTGTCCCGTTCAACATTGCTAGCTACGCATTGTTGACACACATGATGGCGCACGTCTGCGAATTGGTACCTGGCAGCCTTACTCACGTCATGGGCGACGCGCACGTCTATCTTGACCATGTCGATGCCCTCAACACGCAACTGGAGCGTGAACCCCGCGACTTTCCTGAACTTGAGATCACCCGAGAGAAGGGCGGTAGCATTGACGGGTGGAAAGCGGAGGACTTTGTTATCAAGGGTTATGACCCTCACAAGACCATTGCCATGAAGATGTCTGTATGAGACTTTGTATGAGACCAAGGGAATCGCCTACGTTGGAAGGATAGGTTTGGCCGTTTGCTACAAGGATAGATGGCGTTAGGATAGAGTTTTAGCACACAAGAACCCTGTTTTAGATCTGACGGTTTGATAGCTTTATGTCCGTGCCATCTCCAGTTTTCTGTGCCCAAGCATCCATCATACGAGGTCCATAGGCTTATCAACTAAAGCCCCGGGCCTTGATGAGAGGGGTCCAGAATCAGCGGGGACAATACCCCTTTCCTTATCTTTGGTTCATCATGTTCAGGAATCAAGTGTTTAGTTCAGCGAGGATGGTGGAATGGTGAAAGTGATGTGGTGTATAGATCAAGATATCACAAATATATTCATACATATACTTGCTGCTAGTCATGCAGGTGTATCCAAAGATATAGACATGCATCAGAAGTAGCACATACACGCAGTGACCCTGCCCAAGACATGATGGCAGTTCATGCAAGTTTTGTCCCCAAAGCGAGTGCTGTCACTGTCAAGAACCCCTTTACTGCTTCTTCTTGGTGGCAGCCTTGCTAGGAGAGCCCTCCTTCTTCTCAGCAGCCTCCTTCTTCTCAGCAGCGTCAACAGCGGCAGCATCGTCCGCCTCCTTCTTCTCGGCGTACCACTGACCAGCCTGGAGAACGAGAATTCCGACCAGGACGAGGGCGAGAATGGTGTTACTGGCAGAGAGAACCTTCAGGCTGTCCTCGCGACCAAGGATGAGCTCGCCATTCTCGCCCTCGTGAGTCTGGCCGTCGAAGCCATCGTCGGTCCAGATCTCGGCGCTGACGCTTCGCAGAGCCTTGACAATGTTGGCAACGTAGACGCCGAAGCCAATGAGGTAGAGAATGAGAGAGGCGCCGTCAAAGAGGAAGTTGGCCTCGCTGGGTCGGAAGAGCTTGATGAAGAAGCCGAGGAAGCCGACAGAGATGATGATGTGAAGGATGCGGCTGATAAGCGGCGGCGATTGGTGGACAAACTTCAAATGCGTCTCTAAATGATCAAAGAAGTTTTCGGGGATAGGCGCCTTGGTCCAGAGAAGAGGAAAGTCGTAGGGGAAGGAAGCGAAAAGGACGCCGAGGAAGAAGCAGACGGCTAGGGCACGAGTCAGCGCGGGGAAACGGACACACAAGATCATGATCGCACGAGGAGGCACTCACGGGCAATGATCATAAAGGTCGCAAAAGAATTAGATCCATGGTAGTTCTTGGACCGGGTGGTCTTGGACCAGTCGATGAAGGAGCTCATGATGGAGGAGGGAGGGAGGGAG
>NHTE02000041.1:3763362-3780140 GCA_002168265.2 Fusarium euwallaceae
GTTCTCTCCCCAACCAGGACCAACCTGCGTTCGGCCTCAAATCCCGTCGACAACAGGCCCGCCCTCCCGGGCTACAAGCCCACTGCATCTCACCCCAGCGTGAGGGACCTCAAGAGGCGGTTCGACCAGAACGGTGCTGCACCTTCTTCAATCCCCCGTGCCCCGGCGCATACGGGTGCTGCAGCTAAGACTAGGCGGGATGTCGGCGGCCCCAGTACACAGCCGCGAAACGGTGCAACGTCTTACTCGACATTGCGTGACGGCTCCGGCACGTCAAATAGTCCGTCTGCATCCTCCTCGTCAGCTCGTTCTCAGAGGTCCAGGTTTGTTGCCGAGGATCAAGTCTCGAATAATTCCCAATCGTTTGCGAGTCGTATAGGCAAACCTCGAAACGCCGTTAGTGGAAACCCAAATGCCTCCAAATCCATGACCAACCTAGCACCAAAATCCCCACCTCAACCAACTTCTGCTTCCCCCACACCTTCTCGTTCTCAAGGCTTGCTGTTCGGCGAGATCCTCCCCGAGCAGCGCAACCTCTTGACTGCTGGTTATGGCATTGAGGGCGTCCGCCCAAGGAGGACGTCTGAATCCAGCCTGCACCATCCCTGGAGCCACCAGAGAAGCCTATCTGACCCACCAGATGTCGCCGAGCCCTCGTCCCCAAGCACCTGGTATCGTAGCCTCAACGGCGACGGTGTTGACGGCCAGCCCGCACAGGATCCCGCTCACAAAGGCCACACGAGGTCACAGAGCGATATTCCCAAATCTCAATCGGGCCCTCCTCCCTCCCGCAAGACGCCTTCTCGAAAAGGCACCGCCTCTAATACCGCCGCCGCTGGAGGTGGATCTTCGTCCAAGCTACCGCGCTCAGTGAGAAAACTCAGCAGCCCAGGCGATACGACGCCCTCATCGACACGTTCCAACTCCCCCTCTACTTTCAAAAGGCCTCCAACGGTTAATGGCCGAATATCAAGGGCAGGTACTCCAACAAGCCGAGCAAAAACACCGACTTCGAGAGCCAAGACACCCACCCAGGGCGGCGTCACTCGAAAAGCGGCACCTCGGTCTCTCGTCACACCAACAAGTAATAATCGGCTCCAGGCCAATATAATTGCTCCCCCGCCGAAGCTCTCTCCTCCCCTGAGGAGTTCCCGACCCCGACAACCAGTTTCCGTGGCCACCACGGCGAGCTCACGAATGAGGGCAGTAGAGAGGGCTAGGTCCCCGGTTCCCCCCTCCTTCCCACCGTCCAAGATTGCCGAGCCATCCCCTCGACGGCGAAAGATATCTGTCGGTCCGATCGATTTCGAACAGCGGCGGGAACACATTCGACTCGCGTATACTAAGTCTATCCGTGAGAGCCAAGCCCTCGAGGCACGGCAAAAGGCGGCGGAACGAAGGCGGAGGGATATGGAGGCTACTGCTAAGGCAAAGGCAAAGGCCGCCGCCGCCGCTTCTGCCTCTACGGGGACATCACCACGGACCCCAGAGCCAGATGTAACAGACTCTCCAGCGACCTCCGATATCCCGCCAGTCCCGCCGATCCCAGACAACCATGCAATGCCGGAGCCACCAGCCATCCAAGAGCCTGATTCTCCGGAATTATCTACAGCTACAGAAGTCCAGAATGCCTTGAACGTGATAGATCCGGGAGTGTCCCACGGACAGACCCATCTGGATACCGACGAGGATCACCCTTCACCAGCGATGGACGACTCGACGATGAGTCCAGTTGATATTGCGTCAGCATTACCACCAGTCGCTCTGCCAAGCCCAGAACCAACACCAACTACTGAGTCTGTGGCTCGAGATTCAGATTCACCCACACTCGGCGTCCCTGGTAGCTTCCCGGCCCCCAGCCCCATCGTCGATGCTGTAGTACGACCTCAAACTGCAGTTTCAGCAACGTCAGAAACGACCGAATTCGATAATGAGCCCCAGACGACTCCGCCAAGGCCCGTCCTGTCTCCGCTTCAAGTGCCAATCACCATTGTTAAGCCACCAAGCCCGCAGGCGCAGAGGACTATCACACCTCCAAAGGTCGAGTACCAGTACCCATTCCACGATGAGCCCGATTCGCCGGTACAATCGAGAATCACGTACGATTCGATCCAAGACTCCCATGACACGACACCGAGGCACAGCGCTGTTGAAGAGCCTGTGATCCCTGGAGCGTTTAATGTATTTGAGGAGGATGTTCGCTCTCAACCAGATCATCTATCACCGTTCGAGGCTACCATTGCCGTCTTGCCATCTCATCCACCGTACGAGGACCCGCGACCAGCCGAGGAGCGTGAAGAGACAGTGCCGTTTCCTCGCATCGAGCACGATTATGAATCAGAATGTCAGACAGAATCGGAGGCAGATGAGGGCGCTGTCCATTATCAACATGAGGATGATGGCGCTATCACCGATACCTGCACTGAGGAGACGGATGACCACAACAGAACTGAAGAGTGCAGGTCGGAATCGCAATTTGACGATCGAGTTTCTTCTCACCGGGCTTCTACCTGCGAATCTTTCGATGCTGACGGCACAGACGATCACGAATACCCCCATTATGAGCATCAGCGCCCAGAGTCTTCAACAAATCTCATGGTACCGACACTGTCTGCAACTAACCGAGCAAGTCAACAATCGACATGGACGGACTACACAGTCGATAGTGCTGAAGTGTCTCCTGCAACCCGCTCGCCAGCCTTCCCAGACATGGACGATGAGGATGACACTGGCGACCATGGCCATGTGACAATCTTCGAAACAATGTCTATTCATAGAGATCGAGGACCGACAATCCGACCCCTGGAGATTCACAGCACTCAGCCTGAAGTCCGTCCCTCGATAGACTCGACTCGATCGCCATACCTGGGTCACCAACTTCCGGAACTCGATACAGGTGATGGATTCTCTGTCCCTTATCTCTCCAACAGGGCGAGCAAGAGCTTCTCCTACTTTCCGTCACCGAATCACGAACCCCCGCCTATCCCTGCCTCAACATCTGGCTCGGCGTGCAACTCTCAGAGGGCTTCAGGTGTGTTTTATGAGCAGTCACAAAGCGGAAGCACGTTCATCAACTCTGAACGTGGATCGGAAGAGTATATGCCAACAATGATGACTCCTCAATCAATGGACACAGCCTCTCTGGGAACACAGAATCAGTATTTTGCCGACTCGGCGACGCTCAATGGCGACGGGGCCTCCGAGGCACAGGACAAGAATGGGCCGACAGGAAAGGAGAAACAACGATTGATTCAACGTCGAAACGTGATCAAGGAACTTGTCGACACTGAGGCCGTATTTGTCCGGGATATGAATATTGTCGAAGAAATCTACAAGGGAACGGCTGAGGCATGCCCCAAGCTCGACGGCAACACTGTGAAGCTCATTTTCCGCAACACGGATGAGATCATCGCATTTCATACTTCATTCTTCGCCCAAGTCAAAGAAGCAGTCCTCCCCGTCTACGCAATGCAGGGTCGGCGCTCGAATCTCTCTAGAGAGGGCTCGTTCATGTCGGAGCCTGGTCATTTGAACCCCGCGGATATCGACGATGGCAAGGATCGGACTGTTGCGCTCGGCCCTATTTTCAAGGCCAACATGGAAAAGATGAAGCTGGCTCATGAGGGCTTCTTGAGGAACAGTGACGGAGCGGCAAAGCGTCTCATCCAGATCCAGCAAGATCCCACCGTCAAGGTGTGGTTGAACGAGTGCAACGAGGTCGCGAAGGACTTGACAGCTGCATGGGACTTGGACTCTCTTCTCATCAAGCCAATGCAGCGCATTACCAAATACCCCAACCTCATCATGACTCTTCTTCAGCACACGCCGCAGGACCACCCCGACCGAGAAGGCCTTATTGAGGCCAAGGACATCCTCGAAACAGCCATCATCGAGATTAACAAAACCAAGAAGAACTTCGAACTGGTCGGGCAAATCGTCGGAAGGAAACGAAAAGAGTCTGACGTCAAAGCTGGATTTGCGCGAGCATTTGGAAAACGAGTCGATAAACTTCAGGGTTCAGGCAGCCGCCAATCCGAGGACGCCGACTATGCCAAGCTCAACGAGAAGTTTGGTGATGATTATCTGCGACTGCAGGTCGTACTCCGGGACGTCGAATTCTACACGAGACAGGTTTCAGCCTACGTTCACGAGTTTCTCCAGTACTTGTCATCCATTGAGCTGGTCATGAGACTTCAGCCTGGAAACTATCCCGAGCTGGAGAGCAAGTGGGTTCAATTCAACATCTCAATACAGGATTTGGAAAAGGTTGCACTTGAGGAACATGTAAGTGAAGAAAGACATGCCGACGAAGTCATGCTGACAAGTCAAAGCTCTCATATGTTCGAAAGCATGTCATTGAGCCATTTGAACATGTCATCAAGGCGTATGGCAACCCATCACTGGCCATGAAGAAGCGACAAAAACGCCGCGTAGACTTTGAACGATACGAGCAGCTGAAGCGTGCAAACAAGAGCATCGACTCAAAGCTCAACGAGCTTGTCGAGCAATACGAGGCCCTGAATGACACGCTCAAGAAGGAGCTTCCGAAGCTGTCTGCCTTGACAGAGAAGATCGGCAACATTTGCCTGGGCAACTTTGTCAACATCCAGGCGAAGTGGTACGGTATCTGGAAGGAGAAGATGAAGGTGGTGTTGGGTGACTGCCCCGACATGCCAGACCTCAAAGAGGTTGTTGCCACCTTCCATCGAGATTTCCCATATGCACAAGAGCAGGTGGCTAATGTTGGCATCCTCAACCCTGCATATCGTGGTAGAGTCTCCCAATCAACCACACGAAGCATGGATGAAGCAGCGTCCCTCAGGATACGGTCACGCCCATCGGAGAACGATTCGCGAGGCCGGGGCCATTCCGTCAACGGTGAACAGGCACCAGGTCTCCCTCCTCCCGATGCACTCAAGCGTCACAGCGGCTCATACGCGATGTCGCCCACCAGCGCTGGAGCGGGAACCATCCCCAGTCCGCACCAGTATTACTACCGTGATTATTATGCTGGTATCAGCAGTCACCAGCAAGGCACGGCGTCACCCTTATCCCCGGAGATGCCAGGCAGCTCACGGTCCTTTGCTGCTTCGACCAGGCCAAGCACAGGGCGAAGCTTTGATTCTGGTGGTCTTCCGAGACAGAGCTCTGACTCGAACACACACCACCTCCGAGATTCGCACACCACATACAGTTCTCAAAACCAGCCTCAGGAAGGACGGCGGTTCTCTGGCCTCTTCCACTCAGCATTGCCAATGGCTGACGGACCGGAAGACAGCGCCCGGTCGTCCCGCGCATCATCACGGGAACGGGGACCGACAGCAGATGGATACAATGTGCTCTGGCTAGCAGCATCGTTATTTGAGTTCAACATTGCTACAACAAAACACGAAGCTGGTTATCCATACCTGGTTTATCAGGCTGGCGAGGTAAGCAAAGCAGTCTTGCGGTATGGTAATTTTGACTAACTAGTGTTCCAGATTTTCGATGTGATCGCGGAGAAAGGAGAGCTCTGGTTAGCAAAGAACCAGGACGATCCCGGTGACCAGGTCGGATGGATCTGGTCGAAACATTTCGCCAAGCTGGCCGATTTCTAGCGGCGGCAAAACTGTGACTCATGCATCAGCAAGCAAGCGATGACTTGACTTTACTATTGAACTACGTAATGCATCAAAGAGGTTATGTACTAGGACTAAAGAGGGGGGCTATGGGCGTTTATTCCACGGACATGCGATTTGGAACGCAACGAGGAGGAAAGACGCACAGCGATGAGAGTCACCGTCTTTCCTTTTGGTTTCTTGATCTTCTTTACCACCTTTTGTTCTTTGCTTCATGGATCAGACACTGACCCTTGTTTATTCTGGAAGTTGCGTTATTGTGTTTGCGTGTACGGTTTGATTCAGGAGCTCTCATTTGTTTGGACTTGTGTATTGTGGTTTGTTTGGCTCTCCTTTCATGTCCTCGAGTGGCGAGAAGTACAGGAGCAGGGGTGACATGAGGAGAGGTGGAAGAAAGCATGCATATGTCGAGGACTAGGAGACGAGGAAGGGAGCCTGGCGTTCAGAAGAAAATACCAACAGCGTATGTAAGATTTCGGATGTTGCGGGTGGAGGAACAAGGAGAAAACTTGGCGGGCAGGGCTCGCATTGCTAGCATTGCACCATGAATATTACAGGCTCATATTAAAGTAGGAAGATCATGCATAGGAGAAGAGAAGAGCCGAGTTTGGGATGAGATACCAGAACAATAAATGATTACAGTATCAAAAGCTTGAGGCACAATGAACGTTGCGCGTGAGGAGGAGACTAATGAGGGTGGAACCAGCTCCCCAGCGGTTGAACAGACTACCTACCTAGATGTTCCAGAAGGTCATGGGTAGAACGTTGGATCGAAATAATGGGCCTTGCCAATGCCGAGACAGTCTATCAAGCCGTGATATAGTCTAGGTCCTATATTCGTAGAGCAGCAAAGATCTACACCAAGTGGACTCTTGCCCCAGACCTTGTCATTGTTGACATGTGACTTTGAACTAAAACCCCAGACTTTGGCGGAGGCTCTTCCCGCCCGCCCACTACAGGCACTACAGGCACTACAGGCGGGCAGGAGCCGATGATGGGCCTACCGAAAAGGGAAACGAGTGAACATCCCACCTTCCTAGCCACCCTCCCTTGGAGTAAGGGGGTAGGTACTCTGTACAGTTATAGCGGAGTCAGACCGCACCTTCCTTGTAACAGAAATAGATCTAGTCTTCTCCTCCAAGGATTCATTATCTCTAGCATCTGCCAAGCCTTTTATTCCGTCCTCATCTTTCCTCTCGCTTCATTTATACCCTGGTACAAGCTACGTAAGAAAAGGTACCTGTCTATTCTTGCTCCCGTTCCATGACCCACACAACACGAAATGCCCGCGACAAGCTCGCCGCAAGAGCAGGGGGGCCATGGGGAGTACCCGCAACAGCCTGAGCACCAGCAGCATCATCATCAGCAACTTGACGAGCAGCAATGTAGCAACTCTGAACCACAGACTCTGCCTCAGTCTCAGCAGCAACAGAACCAGCGCTCACGGTCGCAACCACAGCATCAGAACCCTCGACGGGCCCCGTCCAGCACGCACCTCGCCGTTCCTTCAGCATCCGCCGCTCGCTCGTCTTCCCCGTCGTCGTCCTTCTCGTTCGTGGCCACGCCTTCAGCGACACCTTCACCTTCGGCCTCGGTCTTGTCCATTGACGTGTCGCACTCCTCCAGGGAAGCTTCCCCTCCGATACAGACACCCTCTTCCTCCAGCGCCGAGGCCCATGACGGCCGTGCCCCCCGGCAATTCGACACAGACAACAATCGCGAAGACAGCTTCGACAGGGACAGCGAGGATTACGGGCGCGATAGATATAATCCAGCCAACATGGCGAGCTGGTCCGGGACGCCCTCGATCAAGGGCAACACCGAGGCGGTGCGAATGGTGTTGTTGAACTTTATCACCATTGGCGTGACGTACGTGTCTTTTTGTCATGATGCCACCATATAGTCGGGGTCGCTAACTCGTATCACCTATTTCAGCTTCACATGGGGCGTTGAAATGACATGTGAGCCTACAATTCCCAACTAAACTATCAATTGCTAACGCTCCTACAGATTGCACGCCATACCTGCTTAATCTCGGCCTTAGCAAGAGCAGCACTTCTCTAGTCTGGATCGCTGGTCCATTATCCGGCCTCATAGTCCAGCCAGTCGTCGGAGTCATTGCGGACGAGAGCAAGTCAAGATGGGGTCGTCGACGACCGCTCATGGTCATTGGCTCCATAATCGTCGCCATCAACCTTCTGATCCTTGGCTTCACAAGAGAGATTGTGGGATGGGTGGTAAAAGATGAGGAGGGGGCGAAACGGCCTACCATAGTGCTAGCCGTTCTAGCCATCTATGTTGTGGACTTTGCCATCAATGCTGGTTGGTGTTCTCAGCGTGCGAAATGTCAATGTCTTGTTGCTAACAGGTTCAGTCATGTCGTGCGCAAAGAGTCTCGTTGTAGATACTCTACCATTGGATAAGCAACAGTCGGGCGCAGCTTGGTGTAGGTTTAACTCTACTTGGTTCGCATGCATAGCTAACGCCTTCTCATATAGCGAGTCGCATGTCTGCCATCGGCCACATGATCGCCTATGGTGCCGGAGCTGTTGACTTGGTGCAGATATTTGGAACCACGCTTGGCTCTACACAGTTCAAGCAGCTCACTGTCATCTCGACTGTGTCCATCCTGGGCTCAACAGCTCTCACATGCTGGGCTGTCACAGAGCGCGTATTGATCTCATCCAAGCCTACTCAGCATCAGGGACGGTTCAAGGTCTTCCGTCAGATCTACTCGACGCTGCTTAACCTTCCCCCTCGAATCCAGTCCATCTGCTGGGCCCAATTCTGGGCGTGGATTGGCTGGTTCCCCTTTCTCTTTTACAGCACCACATGGGTAGGCGAGACGTACTTCCGCTATGATGTGCCGGCCGACGCGAGAAAGTCTGAGGATACCCTTGGAGCGATTGGGCGTATTGGTAGCACTGCGCTCGTCATCTACTCCATCATTACATTTGCCGGGGCTTGGGTGCTGCCCATGTTTGTTCAGTCGCCCGAGGACAATTCGTATACTCATCGGCCGCCCCAGGCCATCGCGGGCTTCTTGACACGCTTCAACAAGGTGAAGCCAAGTTTACTCACTGCATGGATGATTGGGCACTTGATGTTCGCTGGCGCCATGTCCTTGGCGCCCTTTGCGACGAGCTTCCGATTCGCGACAGCATTAGTATGCCTCTGTGGCATGTGAGTAACAGATCCCCTTCAAGTATCGTGCTTTCATACTCATGAGTAACCTCCAGACCGTGGACACTCGCCATGTGGGCGCCATCAGCCTTTCTCGGCGTCGAGGTCAACAAACTCAGCGGTGGCGCTGGTGCCGACGGCACATATCGTCGCATCTCGGACGAGCCCGATATCGAGCTGCCGGAGCTCGACTCGGATGAGGCTCCTCTGCGTCTAGAACATGGGCCGGGAGACTCACCTCCGACGGCGTCGACGGGCGAGCTGTCAGGTATCTACTTTGGCATTCTCAACATTTACACGACACTACCGCAGTTTGTCGGAACCTTCATCTCCACCATCGTTTTTTCCATCCTGGAGCCGGGCAAGAGTCCTGAGCTGGCTGGAGACTCGAAGGAGCCGTCAGATCCTACTGGGCCGAATGCGATTGCGGTTTGCTTGTTCATTGGCGCCATGAGCAGCTTAGTCGCGGCGCATGTAACACGGAAGCTGAAAGATCTATAGCTTGGGTATTTACAGGGCTGAAGGATGTCTTGTATAGACCCGGTATCAGCAATCTAGAGATTCGAATTGTCGTACTGTATTTGGGTGGTATAATAGCGCATAGGCAAGGCAAAACAGGTATATACTCTGGGCAACTAGGCGCGGCAGGACCGGAGTCTGGCTGGGAACATGGAGCACGTCTATAGAGGTGTTTCGATGCTTAGGATCATATATCAAGATATTGGATGGCCAGAGATGGCCTCTAAGTCTGGGGGGTAGTAATATGAATGAATACGTCCACGCTGTCCCATGTACAAGGCAGAAATGACAGATCTCGCAAAGGGTATCCCCAACAACACCGTTGTCGCGCCTCTTGCACCGCCGTCCGTCATCCCCGGCCGCTTCTTGTTATATCCATCTTCGTCGTGGCGCTGACGAGCTGAACTGAGCTGAGCTGCCAGCGCGCAAAACCACACGCGCATGCGCGCAACGCAGCGCAGTCTTCTACTTGTCCTTCTCGTTCTCGGCCTCGGACACCTTCTCCCACTCGTCCTCGGTGCTGACGCTCGAATGAGTGCCACCAGCAGCGACGCGCTGCGTCACCTCTCCCTTTGGCTCGACGGGCTCTAACCCCGCGGCGGCGGCGGCATCAAGAGTCGTAGAATCCTTGGCAGGCGGCGCCTTGCTCGGAACGGCAGCGACGGGTGCAGCTGGGACGGAAGCCTTCTCAACCTCAGTCTCGGTCTCTTCTTCTTCGTCGGTAGTAGTATCGTCCCGTGCGGCCTCGCGCTTCTCCCTCTCCTCCTTCTCGCGCTGCTCGCGCTGCGCGACGGCCAGCTCGGCGGCGAACCAGTTGACGCTCCACCACAGGCCGGCGCAAAGGATGGAGAGGACGAGGCAGTGGACGTTGTAGGTTGCGGCGAGGAGGAGGAGGAGGACGAGCTGGAGGGCGGCGAAGGAGCCGTTGGCGGCCTTGAGGAGGGTGGGCGTCGGGCCGGGCGTAAAGATGCCCTCCCAGAGCTCGACGAAGAAGGACGACATGGCGGGGGAGGGGTTTTCCAGGGTGTGTGTGTGTGTATGTGTTGCTAGGATTGTGTGAGATATGTAAAATCTTCGGTGGTAGAAGTTGCGCTTTTGTTTTTCGTTGTCGCGGTTGAAATGTGAGTTTCTTCTTCCTCTCTTCTTCTTCCTTCTCTCTCGACCAGATTTCCCAGTGTTGTTGTTGCTGCTGCTACTGCTGGTCTTTATGGGCAGAGGCGGTCGCTGCCTGGCGACCACTCTACGTCGCTAATAGAGCCCAAGTACCAACCAGCGACGCTGAAGTGTCTTTCTCTTTTGCGCTTTTTTTTTTCAACGAAGCAACCGTGTCCGTAGGGAGAGTAAAAGAACACGTTTATTCTATGAAGAACGCGTGTCAAACAATAAACGTCGTTTTTTATTAACAAAAGATGGCTGTCGTTTTCGGGTGTGAATGAGAGATCATGCGGTCAAAGTAGCTCAAGGGAGAGAGACAACAAGTGACGATGATGGATTACATAAGATTCAATTCTTGAGATCTACCTACCAGTCGGGATATCACAAGCTCCATCTCATGACCACGATGTGTTGTAAGTACATATACTAATGTAAACTCGTCTTCTTTTTCGGCTTGTGAGACCAGGTACTTGCTCCCTGCTTTGTTATTTCCTCTCATAGTTTCACCACCACAAGACGAACGAGCTGTTAGCGAACCCCCAAGCCACGAAAACGTGGTAGAAGCTCCCCGCATAAGGCGAGATCCGATAATAAGGCCGAGAAAACGCGTGGTTGACGAACAGACGCCTTAAAGACGAGACGCAGCATGTGAAACCGTCATGAGCCTGGACGACAATCCTCGATCAATGACATGGTGATAAGGTCGAGTTGCTTACCCTATACTGGCTCCCTGAAGACCTTCGGACGGGATCACCGGCCTCTCCCATGTGAAATGGGAAACGAACAATGGGATTCTCAACATGAGGGGAATTATTAATTCTTCGGGTTACTTGTATATTGCAATGCTGGAAGGTGCGTATTTGATGCCTTGTTCATCCTCCATGCTTCATTTGTAAATTGGTCGACTAGGTAAGAAGCTGATAGAAGATGCTCCTCAGCCACCTTCGGTGAAAATGACACATGAAATGGCCCAAAGGAACGAAAAACAAGGATAGAAAAACCACAGATATCCTCGTATAAGATGATAGGAACCATGTATTGCTAAAGTGTGAGCACCCTCACTTCGGCAATGACACCTCACGCGACTAACACGCTATTGAGATATGATGCTTTATTCTTGCGTGAAGCCTCACATCAGCTCTGAAGTGCCCCGATCCTGTGTTGATACTAGATATCTGTGTATTTACAACCATGTTGGCAGGTATAGAGAGCTGGGCTGGATGAAGCACAAAAGATATCAGAACCCCGAAGCCAATAGACGCATCCATCGAGACACAACATGGGTTTGCAAGCGCAAACTTTAGAGAATAGCTATCTTGCCTATCCCTAGAGCGTCTTTCCCCATCAGTTCCGTCGACTTCAGAATTGCTGGGAGCCCTCCCAGCAGGAAATACCCTCTGGTTCCAGAGACTACTCTCGAGTTCCAACATCGTGGTGAGCACCGCCGACTTCGTTCTGCTGCAGCCGGAGGATCTACGCACTGCCACCGAGTTCCTAAAGCCGATGGACCACTTGGATAGAGCTATCTCGTCTCAAGGCGCTCAAGCTGGTTAGACTTGAGAGAACTACGGTACTTTACAACCTAGGGACTGTTCTACATTGCCATGCTCCCCTGGGTTAGCTCTGTATGCTGTGGTTGACCAAGTATCGGCCCCGTGATATCATATCAAGCCCAAAGCCCGTGATACCACCGCATGGAGGGTTGCTGCCATATACGTTGCACCCAGGAATTGGCCAATAATCCCCCCTTGCCATCTCGATCACTTTCTAACTTCTCCTGAGAGCTGCTGGCTTGTTACTTGCTAGTTTCGACGAACATGGCAGACCAAGATCCACAATGGCGGCCCCTTGTGAATGAACGAGCTTGGTTTTGTCTCCTTGGCTGTAAGGTACGCAGTTCCTCTCAAGACGACATCACTTACACCACCTAAGCTTGGCAGGGACTGCCCAAGGCAGATTTTGTCGAGAGAACGCGTGTCCTCCTCCTCGCTATCAGGGCCAGAACGCAACTGGCGGTTCTGGCGCCTGGCTAATTTGAAGCCTAGGAACAAACACTACGTGTGCTTCTGGAGGCGGCCCAAAGGATGCGCAGTAGTTCTCATCGAGTGCTTCATCACATGGAAATAGGCCCATGCTCCATCTCCGGTGAACCTATAGCCCCTCATGATTGCCACTCCATATAGCTCCATTATTGCTTCAGACGTCACACCATTTGCCAGCCCTGATATCTCGTCATGCCGTACCATACTCAAGGGTGAATTGTAGATTAGTGGATCGTCCCACTGTGAATCTCCTCGTCGCAGGAAATGGGCATTTGTGAAGCGTAGGAAGGGTTCGCAAGGGCCACTCAATATTGCTTAAGCACCTTCCCAAGTGATGCTTTAACATAGGAGGATGAAGATCCCCGTGTCCGGGTTTTCAAAAGGACGAAGGATTCTCAGTACAACCCATCTGCAATATCTTTGTGAGGCGTTCAACATCTGGTGGGGACTCTGTGGTCGAGTCCATCAGAGCTAGACTTACAACAACACACCGAACTACCGCAGCTTTGTTTCCAAGAACTGCATCCTGATGGCGCAGGATCACATGTAGACGATCATGAAACGTGCCCAGGCACCCCGTCCCAAACTTGCCGGGCGTAAACATCTGTGCTGACCTGGTATCCTCATTGATCTTGGATCCCGGCAGACACAGCACTGTTCCAGCTTCGTATTGGAGCCAATACAGCATAGCCAATATCCCGTTTAGACAGCCGTAGTTCTCAGCTCGTCCAGGTTGAGAGTACCTGACTAGACGCCTCAAACGTCCTGCACCATTGGCCATCTTGGAACCCATTTCGGCCTTCCACGGACGCTTCTGACACTGGCTGCATGACAAAGCATGATGCTTGGGGTTCAGCTCGGTTGCACTCATGACAAGAAACACAGAGCCCTGCGTTATGTCATGATCGTTCCCTAGCAGGCCAGACACGAACTAGCTAGTGGTAAATCGCCGCTGAACGTTAACACCGAACAGGTATCGATCGACTTCTGTAGGCAGCGACAATTCAATCTGCAAGCTACTGTAGCCCTTGTCGATCGATGCTAAGCCCCCTCAAGTGATAGCGGCCAGTAGTGGCATCCGGAGGGTTTCGGCGTGCGTGAATTGCAGCCGTTTGACGGTCATATCCGGACACATTTTCGGGGGGTTTTCTATCAACACGGGACCGTGGTTGATGTGTCCTTGTCTGAAACGTGGGTGGCGGTCTTCATTCGTGAATAGTTGTTTTACTGTCCTTGACCTGGGGAAGACTGGGTGGGATTTGGAATGGAATGGCTCGGACGTGGCTCAAGCCTCATCATGTTCAGCTGTTCCAAAATCGACTTGGTGTCAAACCCATGTCGTCGACCCTAGACGAGTGGGGATGCCGCGCGCGTCGGTCACGCTTTATTGCTTCAGAACCGAACCCATTGAGACTTGTCTCTGAACGTCGAAACTCGCCAGGAAAGGGGCGCTCTGGGGGAACGATCGTCTGCAGGGCTGCGCCGGTCCACCTCCACCCGCCACAACCTTCCCATCCATGGATGTCATGACCGTCTAAATGCCGGTCTGGTATCAGCCAAATGCCTTGCGAGAAGCAATAAGGTATTTCTGATGCCCAATGCTGTAAATGGACATGCCTGGACTGGGTTAGAACAGGCCTGGAACTGGTTGGCGCTCCTTGGCATCCCTGAGCCTTTTGCGAAATCTTGATAACCGTGGTCCAGACACAGCGAATTGAAATCCATCGGCGATACTGGTGAAGAACTGCGTGAAATCTCTAGCGTTCGCGATCTTGGCCATGCCTAAATTCGTCAGACAAATGTGGCGTTTCGTGAGCTCCTGGGTCAGCATCTTTATTCAAACATAGTTCAAACATCATCCACTGTACCCGATAACATCGAAACAAGTGCTGACTCAACCAACTTTCCAGATCTGGACGAGATAGATGTTTGGGCTGGTCGATCTGGAACTGGCAGGCGGGTTTTGAGTCTGACATTAGGGGATCGAGGATACCAAGACTAGTGGGTGCAATAAGGTGCTCATCCCTGACAGTCAAACTACTTACCCTTTCCCCGATAATTACCCCATCGTGCGATGACAGAGGTGTCGATTGCAGTGCCCGGTGCAACTCTCAGTTTCTTTCATAACCGAGTGAGTGGCTGGTCCCGAGTGCCAGTTTGCAACGGGCGTGTCACAGTGAAAGCAAGCAAAGGTGACTGCTGGTCACCGGTGAGCGATGAAACATGCGAATGCAGGGCTCGCTTCTACTTTGCCCCAATGCATGAGTTGTCATATAGTGAGTGTTTCGAGTTGTGAAGCTATTTTTGAAGTCTGTCACGGTCTGATGATGCGGAGGAGGCTGTGTTGAAGCTGAGAGAGATAAATCGCGAAGATCTATCAACCGCCTGTGGCGTGGCTGGCGAGGGATGCCGATGCGATGCGATGCGATGGCGTGGGCGGGCGGTGGGTGAGAAGCGCGATACCGCAGTCCAGGGCTCAGGCTCTCATCTGTAACGAGGCTTGCAGTGAGCCCCAGCCTAGAAGCCGGTTGTGTCAAGGGGGGGAAGAGGTAACGCAAGCCCTGCGAGGCATGCGCAACGCGATGTCTACCGGCATGGACCTTGAAGCTGGATGGGCCGGGGTCTGGAAGGCAGAGACAGTCAGTGGTCCACGGGGCCAAGCTCTGATCAAGCCAATTCTTCCGATTGGGGCTCTGCGCACACCGGGGCCACGACGCTAGAGCTGCTGATCCACGTCAATGTCCTTTTGTCGCACTGCGCCTTCTGGCCTCGATGATCCCCGCTTTCTTGAGCAATGGTTGTTTGCGCGCCTGTGCTAACAGATAGAGGAGCATTCATTGGATCGATTAGACGCCGTCAGCGCTGGGCCACTTCCGTCTGGGGCAGTTTACGAGCATCGGCCCAAGCCCCTACTAGCCACCATCAACTAAGTTAAGTGACTAGTGGAGAGCCCTGTGTTGCAATCGGTTTGCAATCGGGGGTAGAGTCAGCGTCAGAGCCAGAGTTCGTACTTGTCTGCCACTGCCACTGCCGTTGTCGTCGCATTCGCACCCGCGAGTCCGCCACGAATTCGGACTGGTCGGAGTCAGTGCTCAAAAAGGTTTGCCAAGGGTTGTTGTTCGCGATCAACATAAGAGCGAGTCGCTCCGCGAGAAACGCGAAGATGAGAGAGAGACAGGCGGCGGGGAGCACAAGAGTTGTCTCCCAATCAGATTAGAGATGAACTTGGAATTGCTCATGTGAGTCAAGCTGCGACGACACTGCAAGGTGACGGGAGCAACGCGCTTAAAGGCGTTGGTGCCGACCAAAACTTCGGTGCCTGCTTCTCTGCATGTTCTTGGTGCCTGGATGAGAGGAGTTGGAGGGTGACTCGAATGATTGCGGGCGGGTGACAAGTTGGTTGGGGGCCTGAGGAACGAGGCCAGGCAGGCAGGCCATTCGGGGTGGCTGTGAGTGATAGTGATTGTCGTCCAAGCCTGTGGCTCTGAGGTCGTGTTGCATGGGTCAAAAATAGTAGGTACCGCCTCAATGTAGCTATATCGGGGACAAGAGTACAACGTTCGATAACAACCTAGATGGGAAAATGGAGCGGCACAGTCGCCAAAGGAAAAATTCGAGATGGAGAGGGCTGGAAAAGGCATCATTCCTCCCAATCTTCGGTACCTGCCCTTTGAGGAGTCCAATAGCTGCTCCCGTTAAGCGAGTCCTCGTGGTAGTTGGAAGGGATCTGGCACCTGGGAAGTACCTTCCGTGGAGGTGCGGTTGGCTGTGTTGCTGCAATGAGGGGAAGGTTCGAGGGGGCCCTTGACCTTTGCTCGCGCTAAGCTGGGAATGGAACCTCAGGCACCTACCCAAGCACCCAAGGCAAAGGTAAGGTAGGGTAAGGTGCGCGGCGCGGCAACGGGGGAGCGCCCGCGCAACGGCTGCAAGCATCCTGTTTTCTAGCGCAGCCATTGCGCCTGCCAGTTGCGCCTGCCGAAGTGACTCCGCGACTCCACGCTACCACCCGCCTTCCATCGTTCTTCCCGACCCTCCTTGCGCGAGAAAGAACGAGTCTGAACGAGAGAGCTCAGGCTAGTCAGGGAGGGGCGGCCGACTCCCCAAGCGCCCGAAGCGGTAAGGCGTCTGTGTCGCTTGCGCACAGGTGTCGAGAAACGCGCACGCACCCGCTTCCCATCCCAAGATTGCGACGTATGAGCTCGGTAGGTATCGAGCTTGAGAGCCCACTTCCATCCCAACAACATCCCCATCCATCCATCCC
>NHTE02000041.1:3780240-3812410 GCA_002168265.2 Fusarium euwallaceae
GAGGGAGGGGGGGTTTGAAAGGCGAAGCGAGGCCGATATCTGTCGCAAAGTGCGGAGGCGGAAATGCACAGCGTAGAAGGAGGCGCGTATGTGCCTGAGCGATTAGAATCTGTCGCCAAGAGTCAACGACCTCGTTGACAGACTGTCGCGATAAAAGAGAGAGTTGTAGAGGGGAGAAAGTGGGAGAAGGAGGAGGAGGAGAAGAGGAGACAAAGTAGGTGATGGAGCCTCGTAGATAATTGAGGAAGGCGGGAGCAAGTACCTTCCACTTTGGTGGTAGACCGGGGAAGCCCTGAAGTACCTTAGCTGTCCTCAGCTTTCTCGTCAAGTGGGCATGGAGCCCAGCAGAACCCGACCCAGCCAGCAAACCAGCCGATAACTCAGTGAATGGAGAACGCTGAGGATTAACCAGGTTGCCCAGTATTTGTGGGGTTTGTGAGTGGTTGCTAGGCTCTTCTCGGCTCCACAAACCGGCGAAGGTTTAAATTGGCACGAGAGCATTGGCCCTGAGATTCACTTCTGCGGAGAGAGAATGGGCCTTTCTAGAAGCTGCACGGATCAAGTTCAAGAGTTGACTGATAGGTAGTCAAATCACTTTGACTGATATGATAGAATGGCTTGACTGATAGTCCATGGCGGACTCCATAGATAAGACGCCAGAGACGGAACCGGCTGGTCTTCAAGCCACTTGATCAACCACAGTGGCTGGCTCTTCCGTCCCATGTCTCACATGTAACCCGGTTTAGGAACCGCATAGTAATGGGCGCCTCTTCCAATAGATGAAACGAGGTGATCTTCTCTAAGTAGTAGTATAGATCAACTCTCGGGCAACCCGTTGGCTAAATCCGTCACTTCCCATTCCCTTCATTCCTGTCAACGCGTTGCCGCGTATAGAATCCTCCGCCACCAAACATGGACGAAACTCTAAGGAGAGATGTAAAGAGTCAGCCTCCGCGAAAAATGTTTTCCTTCCTTCTGTTCCTTTTGTATTGTCTTTCGGTAGTGGTGTAGCACTGTGTAGCATCTTCTTTGTGTTTATTACACTGGTTTTACAATACATCCGCTAACTCGGCCTCTACCAACATCGTTTAAAATGTCGAGACTACCGCCTTTCATTATTGCTGTCCTATTCCTCCTGGTCGGCCGCGTCACATCTCTCGCCATCCGAGACTCCGAAAGCCAAGAACCAAAGATATACAAGGAATCCAACAAGTACAAGTACTATGGCTGCTACAACGAGACGACCGACATCAAAGACTCTGCTGAGGAACGTGCTCTCACTGGTGGTACACATCTCGTCAAGGCAGGAAAGATGACAGTTCCTATGTGTCTCGAGTTTTGCACCTTCAATGGAACCGAATATGCATTTGCTGGACTTGAATGGTCACGGTGAGTTTCGTTGTTGCTAGGGAGCCTGACATTCTTGACTAACATACTTCTTCAGGGAATGCTGGTGTGCCCCGTATCTATCTGCCCTCTCAGAAAAGCTTCACGACGATAACTGCACAAATCCATGTGAGGGAAACTCTTCTCAAGTCTGCGGTGGCCCATTAAAGTTGAGCGTATACGAGTTGTCAAAAGGAGGGGATGCACCAGACTCCGCCTCCATAACACGGGCGTCATGGCTATTACTACTCACTGCCGCGGTGGTGGCATGGTTCCTTTGAGGTTCGATATTCGAGTTGAATGAATCTGAAGTTATATAGACCAAACAATAGAACTACCATGTTTAACAAAGGGGTATAACGTCATGTCTATCCTATCATTCACGATCCTGACTTACACCATTACCTTGGTCATAATCTTCACAGCTTCAGGGGAGCCATGCCTCGCTGCTTCACTGCGCCCTGAACAGCATCCTTGACACTCTGAACCGACTGTCTCCAAGTCTCCTGGCCTCTTCCACCTCGGCCATCTTGTTCTACAAGCACATCCAACCATTTGACCAACTTGGCCGCCTTCTCCAAGTCGCGCTCTTCCTGAATCACTCGCACAAGAAACTTCTCCAGAACTTCAACATCTCTTCGGTGAGGCCCTTCCTTCCTCGTCTCGCCGTGCCATGCGTCTAGCATATCTTTGACCTCCCGAGTAGAACTCGCCCCTAAACCTGGAAATGTGACCTTGCGTGGCACTGGGGCGAACTGAATTCTAAGCTGGCCACCTGGCAGTAGCCCCTCAGGATCGGGAGTATTGTGCTTCCGCGAAGGAGCATCAAGCCCTGTTTCTTGGGCCAGTTTCCGACGCCGATGATCAGCAACAACTTCCTTTCGCACGTCTTCTGGTAGTTCTGCGAGGAACTCTGGGTCGAGTTCTTCAATTTCTTCCTCAAAGGCGTCACCCACAGGAGCCGCAGCCCGGCAATTAGTCTGTAATAGACCAGCCTGGGCATCCTTTTGCCGCTGAGCTTTGCTAAACAAACCTCTCGCACCACCTCGTTTTGTAGGTGTACTGGGCTTCTTTGATTGGGTAGTCCGGTCTTTCCTTGGGGACTGACGTGGTGTTGTCTGCCTTTGCTGTTGCCCGTATGAAGCGAGAATCTCAGCCTTCATATCATCCGGTAGTGCATTGAACACCTCGGGGTCGACTTGAGATGGCATCATGTCGAGCGGCATTGGACTCTGAGACCTCGAGTTCGACGCAGGAGACCCAGCGCGAACCTCGGCCGCTCTGGGCTTTTGTGCCATAAGTTTGCTGCGGATGTCACTCGGCAGTTCTGCGAGGATAGAGGGATCCGCGTTGCTTGGGATAATGAACTGAGTCCCGGAAATATTGAGAGGAGTCCTTGCTTTTGCATCATCTTGACTGGCCTTCGCAAGGGCCATAGCAGGGTGTATCCTTTGCTTTCGAGGTGTCAAGGGATCATCCGCAATCGGGTCCAGATGGACCTCGCGGCTCGGTGTGCTCTTTGGTTTCTCTGGGCTGTCCATCTCATCAATCTGCTCTGTTGTAGAAGGCTTCCTGGCCGGCGACGGTTTTGCAAAAGTAGCAAAGACAAGCTTCTTCTGACTTCCATCTGGCGCTCCAGCGTTCGTTTTGATAGCTTCAAGTTTCGTCATTTGTACTCCAAGCCCACGAAGATCACCTGGGCTGAATTTGAAAGATCGAAGTATCGCAATGGCTTCCTTGCCAATGGTCTGATAGTTATTGGTGGGAACACCAAAGGTAATGCTTTTGTTGAAGGTATCGCATTTACCGTGACCTAGATGCTTCGCTGGATCAAGAGGCGCGTCCATCGACCTTCTCATGATCTTCATGGTCAGCTGCTTGCCCTTGACTTGCTCATTCAAGAGCCGCCTTTCCAGTTCTTTGCAGAGGTTATATATAAACTCCTCGGCCTCCGCTTGGTTGACAAACCGAATACCCCAGCTGACTTCTGCTGAAACCGATTTGCGTGGTGGTTGCTCTCCGACCTCCGTTTGGTCGATACCGCGGGCGTATTCCCAGAGCTTTTCGCCCGTCTTTGGGCCAAGTAGTGTCGTCAAACGCTCTTTCGATAAATCTCGCATGTCTTTTACGTGAGTAATACCGATTTCTTCAAGCTTCCCGCCAATACTCCGAGCGACGCCAGGGAGCTGCTCAACTTTCAGGTCCCCAATCAGATCAAGCAACTCCTCTGGTTTCACTTGGTATTGCCCTGCAGGTTTCGCCTTTCTCAGGGCCACCTTGGCCTGTAGGATATTTGCGCCAATTCCAACAGAAACATGGCAACCTGTTTGCGACTTGACTTTTTCACGAACGTCTCTGGCAAGACTGTCTGCCATATCTCGTTCTCTGCTGATGTTCCCACCATCTTGTCCAGTGCCTTGGGATCCGGTATTCGTCATGACAATGGAGGTGATGTCGACCAGAGCTTCGTCAATGCTGACGCTCTGTACCAGTCCGCCTATGCTCATGATAGATTCATAGAACTGGCGGCTTGCTTCCTCATATGCGGGAAAGTCATAGGGCAGAACCTTCAAGTTGGGGCACTTTTCCAGCGCCGACTTCATCCACATGCCATTTTTGACACCGAATTCTCGGGCTGGGTAGTTGCAACTTGCGATCTCGGATCCTGATCCTGTGCTGTGCGCGACAACTGTCGGCTTATCGATGTATTCCGTGTGCTTTTTGAGGGAAACCGCACAAAAGAAACTGTCAAAGTCGACGTGCATGACATATCGTCTCGAACCTGGTCGTCTCTTGATCTTGACACCTGAAAGACCCTTTTCCGCAGCGAGTCGCTGCATCTTTGACTTCAACTCTGCTTTCCAGGTAGAGAGATGGTGTAATCGGCTCTCCGAGTAGAATTGCTTCAAGAAATCCGGATTGGCGGTTGACGACTTTCGTAGCCGAGGATCAGAGAGTAACCATGCATTGTGTTCCTCTGAAGTCATTGGCTTTGATGTGTCTGGGGCTTTGGCCTGCTTTGCAGATACAGATGGACTGTCCGCGGCACCTGAGCCGTCCTCAGAAAACCCAGCATCTTTTGACTCCGGTGCCAATGATTCTCGAGGCAATCGCCCTAGAGGCGTGCTCAGCTTCTCAGAAGATGGACTGTCGATATCCATTGTGTTTGGCGTAATAGGCGAAACGACGGCTGGTGGCCGTACTGGAGTCCGCGCCTTCTCGGCCAGTTGACTAAGAGCTTGGCTGGGTAGTGAAGCGGCCTTAATCTGGCTGGTATAAAAGCTGCCGTCTGTATGTTCTCGGTAGCCCTGTTTTGGACGGGGAGTTGATTGCGTGAGACCGTTACTGCTGTCGAATTTGAGCACCTTTTGCCTGGGTCCTTCGTCCAAGACACGATAATTAGACCAAGGGAGGAGCTTTCCGGCTTCGATTGACTCCGTGATCCATGTGGGCTTGACAATCCGGTATCGACTAAAGTCAACAGACTTTTTGGGAGGCAATGTTGAGGCAATGATGTGAGTCGCCATGGTCTTGGAGTCTAAGTATTGAAGGAATCCACCGCCATGCTGCACAATCTCGCGATGAAGACTATGTTCTATGAGCTCCACTCGGAATAGGAGTTATGGACCATCACTTACACATGCAAAGGTGGTTGAGTGTAGCCAGTAACGTGCGCGACGATGCCCTTGAAGATCTGAGGCTTGTCTGAAGACTCGCGCATGTCGGCATCCAGATTCTGGAGTTTGATCTTCTTGCGCCTAAAGTAGTCGCCAAAGCCATTGAAGGAACTGGCATCGTACTCCTCTCCGCCTTCATCTTCAAAGGTGTGAGTTTCAATGCGCTTCCTCACTTGAGAGGAGTTTTTATCGAGAACGCTCCCCATCTTGAGATTTTGTGATGCGATAAAAGCCTGTCGATTGAGTTCACGTTGATGTTGGTGGGTAGGGATGCGCGCCTCGATTGTGGGTGGCGCTCATACTTTGTTAGAAAATTCGCCCTGCTTTCACATGGAGCTTTCGCGACGTGAAGCCATATCGAAAATCTTGATAACCATTATGCAAATATATCTCGACGAGCGCGTCTTCGTAATGGAGGTTGGTAAAGCTCTTAGCGACCTGTAGAGCAGATGCGTGAGTGATGTTGACCGCGTAAAGTGGAGCACGTGGACGCGCCTTTGAACACGACAACCCGTGACTTGAGTCTGCTGCGCCACAGATGTCAGCCACAGATGGCAAGGCTGAACACCGATTTCCATTCCTCATCTTGTTGATGTCAACCCAGCCTCTTTTTCTTTTCAGCGCTCAATCTCTTTTTCCTTTTGCTGCTATGAATAACGAACAGTTCCGGAAGCTTATTCAAGCAAACTCAAAAAAGAGTTCTGCTGGCAAAGATGGCGCCTCTACAGCTTCATCATCTACCCCTGGCGGGAGTGCGCTGGGTTCGCGCCAACGATCGAGTATCCCAATGACACCGTGAGTGGCTCCGATTTTATCCTTTACAAGTCGCTGACGCGATAATGGTAGACGCTCTGTAGGAGGTGCCCAAGCCGATTTTGCGCGACAGCTCGCCGAGCGAAACCATGCGACCCGACCTCAAAAGAAATTCAAGTCTTATGATCCCAAGGGCGTCAAACTCGCCTCTGGATACGTCGATCGATCGAAAGAACGTGATGAGGATGCAGAAGACGATCGCGCCGAGAAACTTAAGGAGCTTGAAAAGCAGCTCAAGGACGAGGAGATTGACCAAGAAACATTCGAAAAACGACGATTCGAGATCGCGGGCGGAGATCTAGGGAGCACCCATCTGGTGAAGGGCCTCGACTTTAAACTACTCGAGAGGATTCGCCGCGGAGACGATATTTACGAAGAGAAGAAGGATGAACCAGAGCAACAAGCCGAGCCTGAACTGGACGTCGACGATGAATTCGATCAACTTGAGGGGCAGGAGGTTCAAGCCGTCGCCAAGGAACAGACTGAAAAGAAGAAAGGACAATTATCCACAGTATCCCTTGCGCCTGGGAAGAAGCGAACACGAGATCAAATTCTGGCTGAGCTGAAGGCATCAAGGGAGGCAGCCAAGGCGCAGCAGGAAAATGCCCTGGGAGACAGGTTCAAAAAGATTGGAGCCAAGCAGAAGGCCGGGTCGCGAATAGAGCGCGACAGCAAAGGGAGAGAGGTCTTGATCATCGTGGACGAGGACGGGCACGAGAAGCGCAAGGTCCGCAAGATTCAGCCTGGGGATGATAAGGAAGCTGAGGCCAGCCGAGCCGGTCTCTTAATGCCGGATAAGGAAGCGAAGCCGCTTGGAATGGAAGTTCCAGAGCAGTACCGAAAGAAGACGGAACCAGAAGAGGAGGAAGACTTTGACATCTTTGAGGGAGTAGGTGACGACTACGATCCATTGGCAGGTATGGATGGGTCAGATTCAGACTCTGACGCAGACGATGAAAAGTCGAAGAAAAAGAAGGGAGAGGAAGACGAAGAAGAAGGCGAAGTTGCCGACAATTCTATGCCGCCACCGCCGAAGCCTCAAGCACCAGTTGCACCACGGAACTACTTTCAAGGCGCCAAGACTGGCCTTGTATCTGAAGAACAGAGCAAAGCGCCGTCAATGTCGGATCCAGCCATCATGGCAGCCATCAAACGTGCAGCTGCTATCAACCCTATCAAGAAGGATAAGGGCGATGCGGATTCCGACGACGAGGACCAGGATGAAGATGCGCGGGCCAAGGCGATGGATGAGCGGCGCAAGAAGCTCCTCCAGATGGCAGATCGTGATGATGAGGATCTCGACATGGGTTTCGGCACCAGTCGCTTTGCTGATGAGGAGGACTTTGACGATAGCCGGGTCAAGCTCTCAAACTGGGGCGAGGAGGATGACGACGGTGAAGGCAAAGCTCGAGGCGGATCATCAAAGCGAAAACGGGGACCGAAGAAGCGAAAGGGCGACGCAAACAGTGCCGCCGATGTGTTGCGGGTTATGGAACAGCGGAAGAAGTCATGATGGAGTTGTGTGTCATGAAACATCCAATGCATGCGTGGCTAATGACAGGCCAGCTAGATTGGCGCATCCAGGGCATTCCCCGCATAATACCCGTCCATACTGCCAGTGCCATGTATCAACCCGTCATTGGCAACATCCAAGACTCAATCAGCAGTTAATCCTACAGTACCTTTATGCCATGAGTCGAGTCAGTGGACTACTTTGGCGTGCACTGTTGCACAGAAGGTCTTTGTTTGCTTGACACGGAGACCCAGCGATAGGACAAGTGAGGGGCAAGCAAACCCCACCATAAGCTCCGTCAGATTTAGAAGGGAAGGTGAAGAGCGCCCCTGGTCTGATGAAACGTCGCAACTCCAACTTAATCTAAGAAGCATATGGTTGCGTGTGAATAAGATATCCTCTCTTTCTCTTGATTTCACATACTTCCGTGGCTTTCATTCCATTTACCTACCCGTCTTCGCCTACCTCATTCCTTATCACCTAGAACCATGTCCGAGGCTCAGATCCCCGTCTGGCTGGACTGCGACCCAGGCCATGATGTACGTATAAGCTGCCATGGGCATCTCAGATCTCAAGCTGGGTTGCGGCCAGGTATCGAGATAAGCGACAAAGATTCAGTTGCATTCTTGCTCCCCTGGCGCTCGCTTCTCGGTGGCGTCTTGTCTGAGTGACCAACCACTAACAACCTCGCAGGACGCCTTCGCCATCCTTCTTGCTGCTTACCACCCCAGCATTAGACTGCTCGGCATCTCAACCATCTTTGGCAATGCACCTCTCGAGTACGTTCTTGGACTCTACGCCGAAACAACAACGGATTCACTCATAGTTCCTCGTCTTCTAACCCGTCCTTATCATGTAGAAACACTACTCACAATGCCGCCTCACTCCTCACCGCCATCGGCAGGCATGACATCCCACTCTATGTCGGTCTAGACAAGGCCCTTGAGCGCCCTGCTATTCATGCGCCAGCAGATATTCACGGCGAATCTGGCCTCGATGGCACCGATCTGCTCCCCAAGCCACTTGTCTCGCCTTCTTCCGTCCCGGCTGTTGAGGCCATGGCTGAGGCCATCCGCGCCGAGGCCCCCGGCACCGCATGGATCGTTGCCACCGGCGCCCTGACCAACGTCGGCGCCCTCTTCCGCAAGTATCCGGAGCTCATCAGCCATGTCAAGGGTGTGAGTCTCATGGGCGGCTCCATCGGTGAGGGATTCTCGGATGCGCCTCTCGGTGAGGTTGATGGTCATCCTAGAATCGGCAACTACACGCCCTGGGCTGAGTTCAACATTCTCGTCGACCCAGAGGCTGCCGCGACAGTGTTCCATACCAAGGAGATCGCGGCCAAGACCACGATTGTGCCGCTGGATCTGAGCCACCAGGTACTGGCAACTCCTGAGGTGAGAGAGATGCTCCTATACGGGCCCGAAGCCGAAAAGACTGGTCCTGGAAAGACAACCCTGCGAACAATGCTCGTGGAGCTTCTCTACTTCTTTGCGCAAACATATGCGTAAGTCCAGTTCCCATGACACTCATGCGACTTGAAGTTGACAATTGTAGTGACACCTTTGGCATCACCGCTGGACCTCCTCTGCATGACCCCATAGCTGTTGCCGCTGTCCTCATTGGCACTGATAGCGAAATCCCCTTCTTCGAGTGGGATGCCAAGCACAGTGAGCCGCCGGAGCACAACGAGCGATTCGAGGTGACCGTTATCACAGAGGGCACATTCGAGGAGGCGAAGGCAGGAAAGCAGACGGGACGTACATTGGCCAAGCTCCTCCCCCCAGGAGAGGAGGGTGTGAGGATTCCTCGCGGAGTCGACACGGCCAAGTTTTGGCAGGTCATTGAGGAATGCCTTGAGCGAGCCGACGCAAAGAATGCCGAACTGAAGAGCACCAACTAAAGAGATGGATAGGACAAGAAATGGAGGAACGTATTGCGCAAGCATTCTTGGGTATGATTGATGGCTATCATGATGACTCTATTAGATTACTTTTGTCTATAATTCTTCCCGAATGACCGCTTCGGCGCCCGAATCCCAACTAAGCATGAATCGCATCGTCTGCTCATAAGTCCAAAGAGTGACAGCGCTCGCTGGCGCCGCCTTGATAAGGCTGATAGGTAGGCCCTTGTAAAGACCGCGGAAGCCCTCCGTTCGTAGGATAGATCGAATCGCTCCCCGCGCCGTTGAATATTCTGGTATGTTCTCATATACGTATCGACTTCGAGACGGGCCCTGGACCTGGATACGTTTCCGTACCAGGTCGAGGGGAAACACGGCTGTCTTGGCTAGGATACTAGCCATCATGCCCGCAGTAGCATCTCCGCTACCCCAAGGCATATGCAAGCCTTCCAACGAGGTTCTGAGAGACTC
Source organism: Fusarium euwallaceae (assembly GCA_002168265.2). NCBI lineage: Eukaryota > Fungi > Ascomycota > Sordariomycetes > Hypocreales > Nectriaceae > Fusarium > Fusarium euwallaceae. The sequence goes on from NHTE02000041.1 coordinate 3,790,004, forward strand.
GTATGAGACGAAAAAGAGGCCCATGAACGGCACAATCTGGCCGAGGCCTGGTCCAATACCCCGAAAGAACCCCCTCCAGCCTTCGTCACGTTTGATATCCCAGATAGCGCTTCTCAGCGACCGGTATATGCGATGACGTCCTTGAGCCGCAAACCGCGTCCTCAGTAGGTCGAGAGGATATGTGATACCGGTTGCGGCAGCGCCTGATGCGGCACCGGCAATAAAGCTTTCGGCGGCATCGGGCAGGCGTGTCGGGAAGGCGGTTTGGAGGAAAACGGTCGTCGAGCGGTATGTTGTGAACTGAACTGCGCCGTAACATACGTACAGCATTTCGGCAGGGACGTTGCCCTTCCACAGGCCGGTGATTCCCTCATGCTTCAGGATGTGTTTTAGAGTCGCAAACGTTCCCCGGTAGGCGGGAGCTTCGCGCAAGGGTGCGAGGGGATCGGAGAGGGAGAATGGTTGAAGTTGGAGGCGGATCTTGACGACGTCGAGGGGAGAGACGACGAAGCTGGACAGCATTAATCAGCCATCACTTATTCGACAAGCGGGGGCTTGCAAGAACATACCGAGAGACCAGACCTGCTATCGCACCCGCAGACACAGTCTGGAGTCTGGAACCCTAATCACCGAGTCAGCTTCTATCAGATGAAGCGAGAAACTGGCGTATCTACCTCATCCTTGAGGTGACCTTCTTTGTGCGACATACACGCGGCCTAGGCCCTGTCGGACCGTGGCTCTGTGCAAATAGATCAATGGACGGTACAGATATCAAGAGCGCTCTGCAATATGCGCAAGCGATCCTAGCAATAGGCGATGGCGATAGTGTTGATGAGTTGTCGAAGTTGCTGATGACCGAGAAATCCCCAAAGTTACTGATAAGGGTCGAAAGATGACCGAATAAAGGGACGTCGGGGTAATTGTGCCGATGAGGAAGGAATGCACGAGACGGTCAATATGCGGCAGGCAGGTATCGATAATTATTAGATGAAACAAGACATGACAGCTTTGATGGATGTCATGCAAAGTTTAGGACCCAGGAAGATGTTTTTTGCATGTTTGGGTTGTTGAGGCCGTCATCGTCACGGGAATTGAAATCCGTGGCCACCTGCGCCGAAAATTTCAGTGTCACCCGCCCGCTCACTCCGACGATGCAGTGACGACATGGTCACTTCAGCGTGGACGGGTGGAGGCGGCTGTAGGCGGTGCACTCGCTGCGTGTCCTTGTCTTTGATCTCGATGGAAGAAGGCATGTCTTTCACCCTCGGAAACAGAGGTGAACCGGCCTCCCAACCGAACAAGTCAAAGTCGGACATGTATCTTCAAGCCATTTTTTTTTTCATGTTGAGGTCCGATGGCGGCTGTTGGGGGGGCTTTAATATCCATCGATCGCTAGCAAGCCCCTGCGCTGGACCGAGGTTGAGATCTCTAACTAGAACCCTGCATGCAGGTCTCAAGAAATATTGTGCCGAGAAAGGAGGGCGGTCAGAATAAAGCCTTCATTCTATGTTGAGGCTTGTGCCCCAAGTCACACGATGCTTTTATGTCAGGTTCCTGAAGAGTGGACCTTTTTGTACACGGGCTAACCCTGCAAGGCTGGGCGATTTGAAAGCGTCGCAAGGCTCCACTAAACTCGGGCCGCTGGAACCAACCATTTCCAACCGATGTTGGCGTTGAATCTCTCAGCGAGGCAAGTTGAGGTAGGCGAGGCACAGTCGAGGCTGAAGGTGTTTGACGTCTGCTTGAAGTAACAACAAAACTCAATGGCAAAAAAAAAAAACATTAGCTCTGTAGAGTCAGATTTCAATTGGCAAGAAAAATGGTCACTTCTTAATCACAACAACAAGCTACAACATAAAAACAGCATAGCTCAACCGGTGACGGCACCCACGTGGGGCTCTTCAACCGTCAGGCCTCTACGTACCTACAGTACCCCACGAACTGCGGTCCTCCTCCTCAGCCCCACTGCACCCCTCAATGCGTTAGCTTCCATTGCTCCGAGTTCGCCGATCTCACAGGCGACGGCAAAGCTGACTACAGTACGATGGAGGCGCCGCAAAGGCCTACCGCAACCTAGGTAAGATCGGTACCAGTCAAAGTGGGCGGAAATGGAGCCTCATTGGTACAGTTGCTACCGGAGTTAGCACCCAAGGACCCGTCTACTACGCCGACATTAACGGAGATGAGAAAGCTGACTACCTCGTTGCTTTTGACGGCAGCGCTGTCAACCCATATATCAACTCATACGACTGGATCCCGGATGAAGGGGAAGACGATGGCAAGGACGAGGATGATGATGACAATGATACCAACGAATGTACCCCAGCCCCCAAGACATACAGTGAGAAGGAGATTGATCGTGTGGGCGAGTACATGCAATGTGAATGAGCCAGATGGGAATGACCTCAGCGCTGAGATGCATGTCCTTACAATCGGGCATGACGTCTTGGGTGCTTGGAGACACTCCGTTACTGAGGAATGACGTAACGCACACAGACAGCTAGACAGAGGGGCCCAGATCTAATTATCCGCGACACATGCATCTGGCCGCCTTTTGGCTGCTCTTTCCAACACCATCAGCGTGGTCAAGGGCTCGAAGGGGCAGTGGGGGGAGGCCTCTGAGCAACCCAATGGAAATAACACAGCTATAATATAACTAAAGCTTATACCTAGGCTTTAATAATATAATGACTCTCTAGAAGGTTTATAATTATAATAAATAACGCCGTAATAGCCTTAATAAAGCTCCTTCTAAGATAAATAAAAGGCGCTATCTCTCCCCTTATTCTAGCTCTAAGGCTAAGAATAAGAGATAGGTAATATAAATAACTAAATCTATCTCTAGTAGGCTATATTAAAGAATTAAATCTATCTCTAGTAGGCTACGCTAAATAACTAAGCTATAGATTAATACCGTAATAGATTCTAGCGCTACTCTAAGCTTAATAAGTATGATAAGGAGGGACTTAAGTAACTTAAGAGAGAGCTTAAGTAAAATAACCTTCTTAACCTTCCTGGATTCCCCGTAGCCTCGATGAAACTTAGCGATCGTCAAAGAGCCTCCCTTATATTTTTTAACTGCAGTGTCCTGCTGCTTCTATATAAGAATACGTTGCAACCACAGGAAGAGCAATTCATACGAGATGAACAACGCCTGCTCGACAACCTTGCCCAGAAGCTTACACAACACGGCGCCAACACCATCAGCATCCTTGGAGGACCTTCTACGAACACGTTAGGACTGAGATGCGATGCTAGCTCTGAAGTCTCTCTGGCTATTATTTAGGGGGCTAGTAGGGATTATAGAGGCTCATCTTTGTGCGCAAGATGGCCCTCGCATTCCAAGCTTGCTGGCGAATCCAGCTTCCAGAACATCATGCAATCGGCGAGCTTATCACCGATGAAGTTGGTGGCCAGGTCGTTCTCAGGATCGGACCCGATCGACACCATGGTCTCGGCGGCCCGTTCACTTCCGTCCGTGAATACCTCCGAGCGCATATCAGGTCCTCACTCGTCGCCCTCGAAAAGCAGCAGGGCATTGAGGAATATAAAGAGCGGTTTCTAGATCGTATCAGGGACTTTACCAACAACCACCTGGAAAATATCCCCGCCATCGTCGAGGATATCCCCATCGTCGCCATGCATGCCGACTTGGGCCCTCACAATGTCATTGTCTCTGGCCAGACACACCCTGAGATACGAGCATTCATTGATTGGGAATTCACAGCTAGCGCGCCATATGCGTCTCAGTATCGAATTATTGAGATGCTCTTCCGCAAACCGGCTCCCAACGGGTTTGGGCCAGAACATGACCGCTCTGATGAACTCCGTGAAGCGCTCTGGGGGACTATACCTGACTGGAAGCCGTGGGATCAGAGTGAGACGACAGAAGCGTTTCTAGAGTGGTTCAGGTTCGGGTTATTTATGAAGCCTGAGTGGAAGCCGAAAGACTTACCTGAGGACGAGATGCAGGACTTTTGGCGAGAAAACATTCGCGTTGTTAAGAGTTTTTTGAACAAGTATTCATAACGATACGCGTATTGCAAAGGATACGGTCCGATAAAGAAAATTGTATTTCCAGATCCAGCTGGGTGGGAGAGGCAGCTCCAGCTCTAGCCACAGTGGCAGGGCAGCTCCATGTAGGAGCCCAGTTCCATTTTCATTTCCAATTCCAGCCCTGAGAGCATATCATAGTTAGTGCAGGTTATAATAGGTTCTAATTCCATTTCCATTTCTAGCAGAGAGAGATAGAGAGGCAGCTCTATTAGATTGCGGTGGGAGAGGGCGCAATTCCCGTATAACAGTTGGGTAAGAGCCTAGTCCCAAGGGGGTTAGGCAGGCCCCAGCCGTTGAGGTTTGGCGGGGATGTCAGCCGTAACACTAACCGAATACAGTATTTAGCGCTATTCTGTTAGAGGAACCGTACCAAGTACCCCGCACCAAGTACCCCACACCACCTGGTGAAACAGACTGCTGAGGACCAATCCCTCATAGCCGCCCCCACTAGCTACTGCCTGGAATTTCGCCCCCATCCAATGATCGCCTAGGCGCCCCATAATAAGGATCGATGAGGCTGATGAGGCTGATAAGGCGGCCCAATTTCTCGACCGCACCTCAAGGTAGAAACCAACACTATCCTCCCTCGCACCGCACCTTTCGTCGCCATGGACGAACCGCACCTTTCATCGCCATGGACGAACCGCACACTCACACAGAGGAGAAGCAAGCTCCCCAGAGTACACCGACGCGAAAACGATGGAACGACAGCGACAACGACAACGACGCCGAACCACGGGCAAAACGCGTACGGTTAACGCGAAAGAATTTAGCCCGCTTCGACAAGATGGGCACGACGGGCAAGAAAGAATCCAACAAAGCGCCGCTATCCGCCTCGGACCCCCTGCCCTCTACGAACGCATCGTCGGGCGGGTCAACGAAGACCCTATCAACGACGGCATCCGGTTTTGCCGCCCGGGCCTTCGAGAATGGCCTTCTCGACCCTTTCAGTTCCAAGCCGCCTACAAACCTTGACGACATCCACAAACGGCTCGCCGAGAAGCGTACAACCGCCTCGCCTACCGAGTCAGTATACGACGACTACGTCCACACAATCGGGACAGCGCCCAACAAAGCAACTGTGGTCGCCGAGACACTACCGCTACTGACGACATATCCGAGAGAGCCTTACAAGAGGGTACTCAACCAGGCATTCACTGCTTTCCCAAAGGACGTTGGCTTCAACAATGGCCTATCGGCACCGCAGCCCGACATCGTGGAAGGACTAGAGATGCAGGAGTACCGCCCTCTCCCGATTAGCAAGTATGTCAGTGGGGCCGTACTCTATAAGGATGACCCCCACGCCGTAACTCTACCACACCTAGCCGGAGAATGGAAGGGCCCCGATGGGAGCATGGCAGAGGCGACGTTGCAGAGCGGCCATAATGGAGCAGCTCTCGTCTACGCTAGAAACCAGGCCCTTACCTACCTGGGAACACCAGACCCGCCAGGATACGCAAGCATCACGACCTTCACCACGAACGGTAACCAGCTCAACTTCTACGCACACTACGCTACTCCAACGGGAGAAGGCGAGGCGCTAGAATATCACCAGTTTCCTATCAAATCGGTGAGTTTGGTCAACTCTCACCAAAAACACAAGGAGGGCCGAAAATACATCAGGAACGAGCAAGACTACGCAAAGGAACAGTCATATGCACTGAAAGATCAGTTGAAGAAGCATTACAAGCAGCAGCGCAGCGGCAGCAGCAGCCTCCACCCTATCGCCGAAGGGGTGCCGACTTTGCCTGTACCAGGCACCGAACCACTGAACACATGTGAGAATGAGGACGACTACGAAGTCGTCGAATCACAGCCCCTTCACCAACCGACGCCGTCTACATCATCAAAGCACAAGAGCGGCAAGACGCACTCGCACCACTCGCACTCGACGCCGCATTCGTCCAAGGCTCCCTCCACGACACACAACTATACCCCCAGCAGCGGCCAGAAGCGAAAGACCCCATCCTCGCATGGATCGTCGCACGGGTCATCGCACGGATCTTCCAAACGCAGCGGCAAGTACAAAAGCTACTGGAAGAAGGACGCCATGAGCGGACGTTATTACCACAAGCATTCAGATGGTACCGTCTCTTGGCTTGACGAGGACGACGAGGACGAGCGTGACCAGTAGGGTCTCTGGGACATCGAGCACAAAGGAGGGGGAACCTATTATAACCTGCACTTACTGTGATATGCTCTCTGGGCTGGAATTGGAAATGAAAATGGAACGGGGCTCTCCCACCCCGATGGAGCTACTATTGGAGTTGCCTCTCTTGCCCAACTGTTATACGCTCTTTCTGCTGGAATTAGAAATGGAAATAGAACTAGTGTTACGCTGCTTTGTTCGGGCCCGCGTAACAATGGGCTCACGTCCCCTTAGCCTCTCGGCAGGGCTTCACAAAGGAAACCTTTGTCTTTCGCCACGGCCACCATCATCTTAGATTTAGCAAGCTTCAGTACAATACAACCATTTTGCCTACCTAGCTTTTCGTGACCTTAGAGATCACAACCGTAACAATTAGGCTCTTAATGATATAATTATTATACGCTCTAGGCTAGAACTGGGCTTAAAGTAATTAATAATAAGATATAAAACCTTATTAATTTAAGTATATTAAGCCTCTTAGCTTTAAATATAAAGCCTTTATTATTATAATTATTAAGACTTTAATTATAATATTTTTATTTTTATTTTTATTTTAAATAATATAAAATTAATAGTTAATAAAAATACTAAATATTTTAAAAATTTAAGCTTTAAATATATATTACGGAAAAAGACAGGCTTGGCATAGCGCATTGACCACTATGCCAAAAGGTCAGCTACGACCTCGGTTGCGAGATCATAGCCTCTGTAGGATACGTAACATTGCTTTCTCCGGCATCCCTATTGGCTGGCCCGTCGGTACTCGCTGTAGTTCAGTCCCAGCACACGGACGATATCTGGGGCCAGAGCCTAGAACTAGAACAACTGGGAGGCACGTCACTTGATGGCAACTGCCCGCTGATGCAACTTGCCGCATCTCCGATCCGCATCTCCGATCCTCTACCTTCTGCTCTCGGCTCTCTTCCTCTCTTCCTTTCTCTTTATTAACCTCCCCCTCCCGCACTCTTCTTCCTTATCTCTCATCCATATTTTATCATCTTTCTCCTTCTATTTGTCTTACTTGAAACGACTCCATCAAATCCTCTTTGCACGTGTTGGCGAGGCAGCTTCCTGGGTAGCTATCCACCACATCGCCGCGGTCCGACCGAAGCGACGGCACAGAGTTACACGTGAAGCCTGGCCACCTGGTTCGAACGATCACGATCTCGATTTCGTTATTGCGACGACCGGACGAGGCATCGCTACCACCATAACACCCGACGACTCCCAGCTTGCACAACCAAGCTCTCTCTCGAATCCGCCACAGACTCTCACAATGGCTACCGCTCCAGTTCCTCCTCCAGACACTGCGCAGCTTCTGGCACCTTTTCTTCCTGCCATTCCACCAGCCGCGATTTCGAAGCAGCCAGCTATTGGCATTTTGCCTCTCCTATCTCCCATCCTCCGCCAACGAGTCAACATCCTGTCCTCCTCAAGTACCGAGCCATGGCTGCGCCTTCTCTGCTACGACACGTCCAAGGTGCCTGAGCTTACCCAGATTGCACAAGGCGGCAGCCTCGAGCCTCACCCCGTATCCGGCGAGGTCGAGGTAGACTGGGATTACGACGCTGAAATCCGCTATCGACGGGTCGACCAGGAGACTCTGCAGGCCCTAGTCGCCCTCTCCAATCTTGGCTTGGCCTTTAAGCTCGTCTACTGTGTGGGCGATCAAGAAGGTGGCGGTGACGGGTGGAGGGTTGGCGAGGTGACTACCACAGACAAGCCTTCTCCGTTCTCGCAGTTTGGCGGTGTTTCCAATATTACAGAGGCTGAGCGCCAATTTGAGGAGGCCCAAGCAAAGAAGACGACCAAGCAGACAACTAGCGTGGCCAGCCACAGTTTACACGTCCCGAATGGCGGTCATGAAGATGAGGACGACGACGACGATTACTGGGCGCGATATGATGCAACACCTGCTCGCACACCCGCCCAGAAGCAGTCGCCTGCTCCTCCATCCATGCCAACTTCTCAGGTTGGGGACCACCGCACGTCTTCAGCCGAGGACGCATATTTTGCGCAGTACGACACCGTTCAACCTGCCATGGATAATCACGACCCTGACGAGGAAGAGGCGGCAAAGCAGATTGCTCCACCCCTTGGGCTTGGACGGGTCGTGACGCACGACTCAGCCGAAGCCACAGAACTTAACGAGACACAAGGGGCATGGACACTGGCCGAGCTCGACAAGAGTGATTCAAGCCCAACCAGAAGCGGGGATGACTCTGAACGCCACGCTGCTCTCCTGCACCCGCGCCCAGCCTCGAGCGCCAGCTCCAACGGGTCGGAAACGGTCGCCAAGCTTGAAGCCTCGGCCGATAAGCAGGAGCAGAACGAGTTTGGCGTCAAGCAACATGTCTCTCGTAGCATTCGCAACCTGTACATGCTTGCCCGCTCCTCGGGTATCGACCGTCAGGAGTTTGAACGCATTATCCATACCGAGCTCGACGTTCTCGGCATGGTGGAGGATCACGATTGAGCATCTAATGAAGGGAATATGACAAATGCCAGCGACTTTTGTTTTGCTATTTGATGTATGAAATGAGTGGCAAGGTGGGGAGTCATGGTTGAGAAATCTCAGTCTGCATACAAGGCGTTATCATAGGCATACGGTTGGGGACAATTCCAGTCAAGGCGATATGCGTTTTTGGACGGTTTTTGGGTCATGCATCGGCAAGGTCTTGGATATGGCTATTGGACTAGTGTGTACCTCTTGAAAGAATGAAACAAATTCGAAATGTGAATCATACAGAGTCATTTATGATTTGGCCACCCATTCTAATACATCGATCTATCAAGTCAGCCCCTAAAGGAGGACTCGACGCATCCGGAGATCTGTGTCAAGAAGCACAGCAAGCTCCAGAAAGCAGAGGTCTTGTATTCAATCAAAATTTGGCCATAGAACTTATTTATCAACGCAAAAGGCTTTCGAGCAGATTTAAACTCCCATCCCACCGCCCTTTATGCGTGGCTAACTCAAATAAAACTCCAATAGTACCGTCCCAAACGAATGAACACCTCAATCAAAGAAGAAGAAAAAAACACGCCAATCACCTTCATACTCATCCACCATCAATCTTGCGCTCATATGTTGTAAAAACTCATATTAGTCAAGTTCAAAGCAGCTTCAGGCAATCACAAGGTTGTCCAGCGCAATACGCGCAGTCTCCAGGACCTTGACACAGGTGCGCTGCTCTGGTGTGCATGGCTTCGCGGGGTAGATGACACCAGAGACTCCGTCATGCTGGTGGCCAGCAGCTATGAGGGCATCCAAGATTTCATGGCGCTTGCGACTGCGTTCCTCAAGCTGTTTGACGACATCTCTGAGTCCCGGTTGCATGAATCGCTGGTTCTTCGGTACGGTCGAACCCGTTTCGTCGAGCCCGTAGACATCGAGGCGGAGGAGCCCGCGAATGGTTAACCTCCACATATCGGGTTCCATGTTCTTGTTGTTGTAATTCTCGATAACAGAACATGAGCCGGCATTGTCGCCGACACGCCCCCACAGACCTCCAATATCTTTGAAGGAGAACCAGAATGATCGCCCATGTTTCTTGGCAGCAGCTGTCTCGGCATCGACCATTTCGAGAATGGTAGCGTATGCGTTGCACGCAGACGGCACCAGCGTGCCCAGCAGCATGAGGTTCTGAAAGCACTGAATCGGAGGCGGCTTCGTCGGCTCATCGGTCAGAGGTTTGGAGCAGACAGAACATTCAATAACATCGTGAGCGACCTTGGATGCGTTACGAGCAACACGCATAGCCGGTATAACATCATCGGGAAGACGAGTGAGAGAGTCTAGCGTAAGATAGAGTGATGATAGACACCCGCAGGACACAGTAGGAACAGAACGCAGCGAAGGAGGTGGTGGCATCGTAGCGTTGTCATCAAGGGAGTCAACCGATGTGCCGTGATCACTCCCAAGCGTCGAGTCGGGTGGTGTAGAGGCATTCGAGTTGTCATGTGTCGGCCGGGGACTGAGTTGGTCGGCCATGTATTGCTGCAGTGTTGCGTTGAGATCCTTGGATGCAATAGCTTGCGAAAGATCAGGCTCGTCAAAGCTGATAGTTCCAAGAAGATCTACACCACTGAGGGTCAATGGGGGACCCCCAGAGGTCTTTTGGGTTGCCGGTACAGCATGTTGGAGTAACTGAGGATCTGTAGGAATTGTATCGAGGTAGTTGTTAGGCAACAAGTCCCAGAACTCGAGGTTTGACGAGGCCGAGTCGTCGAGGAAGCCAAGTCCCTGGTCAAAGCCATCAGAGTGCAAGGGTGGATAACCATGAGTTTGGTCCTGGAAGCCATGGGAAAATGTCAAGCCTGTAGTTCCAGGTCCGGACAGATCTTGAGCAGGCGCCAGGGGGGCTTCACTCTCCACATGTCGCCTCTTCCGAGGACGTCCCATTGGCTTTTGGGGTGAGTAGTGACATAGAATCCCCTCCTTCTTACAACGGGAGCAACCGTCGGGCTCCTTGGAGCAGGCGAGTTTTCGGGAACCTGATGACTGATAAGTCTCCGAGCTGAGCGGCGACCACTATCCCGGACTTACGGCATTCGTCGCATGCCCGGTGCTTGGGCACGGAGTCGGCAGTTTGTGCAACTGTAGTAGATGCCATGTTTGGCCAAATAATGCGCTGTTTCTGGGCCAACTCAGAGGGGCTGCTGATATCAATAAGACAAGGTGTCAGGCGTGCTTCTGTTCAGGCACTCAGGTGCCTACGCAGCGTATTCTATCCGAAGAAAGGCTGAAAGGGTTCTGACTAATGGTCCGAGCTACAGCCAAAACAGGCCAAGAAGGATTGAGGCGAGATTGGAACCCTGTTCGTCAGCACCTGGGACTCGATTAGAGAATGATAGTGTGTGAAGGAGAGACAGCAAGGTTCTTCAGTCGACTCAAGCGCCTGACCGCTTCCGGCTGACGGTTAGTTATGAAGCTTGGAGGTTGCATTGAGGCATCAGCCCTGTGAGGAGACCGGTCCATGCGGAAGTCCGAGTCCGATCAGCCGAATCAGCAATGAGATTTTGTAGATCATGGGGCGGGCGGCAATCGACTTGGAGGACAGGGTCGTAAGCGCCCCATTGTTGCCTCTCTTGATAGCTCGTGGTGACGGGCGGAACAGAGAGCCAAGGAAATAATAAATTCTCTAGATAGTGACCAAAAATGAAAGATGAAATTGTATGTGAAGCTGTAGGGATATTCATACACTAACCTTCGTGGCACCTTCCTTGAGACCCAACTCGACAAATCCTGTCCAGACAGACGCGGCAAGCACGTCCCTAGCTCATGCATAGATTATCGCCCGGCGCGCGCTGCGGCGCCCTCCACGGCACTGAGCCCACTGAACATCCACTAAAAAGCTCTCTATATCGTGACATGCAAGACGCGGCCTCAGCCTACTGCTGCTTCTGCTGACGTTGGACAAAGAAGCAATTCACCTACCTACCTATCCATTAGGTAGTGAGACAGCATAAGGCAGAAAAACATGCGCAGTTATTAGAGCTGCTGCTAGGCTCGTAAGGCAGGCAGGCCCTAGTAACTTCGCTCTGTCACCGACCTTGTGACCTTGAGTCCCGTCTCTTGTCCAGATCTTCACGCTGGCCAAAAAATCCTTCCCCACATCCATCATCACCATCGCCATCTCCAAATCGGGCCCCGATCAATGACCCTTTCACAGGCTGTTCCTTGATCCAGTTTCCTTGTTTTTCTTTTAAGACGCCCTTGACGAGCACAGTCCTCCCTTCTCTCGTATCTTGAACGAGGCCTTTACTGCCAGCTGTACTACATACGGCGTTCGTCCTTTTGCCCGAATTCGGAGCTTAGTTCCAACAAACCCCTTGCCATCGACTATTCACGTCATGAAATAGCTTCAGACGCAGATCATACAACCCTAGAAAGGCTTCTTATTCTTCAGGGCAACGTTGGCTACAACCAACCCAACCTTGACCCTTGTCGTCGACTTCAACCCCAACCCACATATCTACACCATGACCCTGCTACCAGATCTTGGGGACATCGCTCGCATAGAGTATAGGGAGGCCTTTGCTCGCGCAGTAGCTGAGGGAACTCGAAGTCCCCTAGTCATCCCATACTGTCTCCTCGGTCCTTTCATCCTACCACCAGTTTACCTTGCTATCCCCCACAGGAATCGACCATGGCTCTACCGCTCTCGATGGCTCATTGTCGGATCCGTTGTTGCTTTTAACATCAACATAATCCGTACCATGTCAAGCATGAACGTTGCCTGTGCTTACGCTTCTGGTCTCATGGGAATCTGGGGTATACTCTCGACTTTGAACCTCCTCGTCTGGACTGATCCGCAGTCAAACTATGCAAGGGCCATTAAAGTTGCCAAGGACTCAACCAAGATGAATGGGGCATCCAAGCATCATGCCAAGGAAACAAACGGATTCTCTAAGGAAGATGGATTACGACAACGGAAGCCAGGATCTGTCCCCGAGGCCAAAGCTAACGGAGAGCACAATGTTCTCGAGGACTCGGGCTGTGTCTGGCAAACCTTTCCTGAAAACGGTTCGTTTGGTGAGAGGCTCAACTGGACCTTTGATCTCGCCACCAACTTTAGAAAGATCGGTAAGTCTTCGCTCACTAGAGTACAGTGTAATTATCGCTGAAACTTCTCTGACATCTTGACAGGCTGGAACTGTTCCATCGCCTCAGTTCCCAGACCCAACATCCCTCACAATATCCGTGACGGGGACCCCGTGTCTCTCAAGGGCATGCCTATTGTCTCGAGAAGCGGGTACCAGCGCAGTCTCACCCAAGCAGAGTTTGTATGGACGCGAATCCGCAATGTCGCTGTCATGTATGTCATGCTTGATTTTCTGGCCGTCTTTGTGATCAAGGACCCCTATTTTGTCTACGGCCCTGATCATGGCCTCGAGCTGCCCCCATTCCTAAACCGCCTTCCCCCGTGGCTTCTCCTCCTGTGTAGGGAACTCCTAAGCCTAGCCGGTATCTTTGGTCCCATTCAGGCCATGTTCAACCTTCACGACTTGTACCAATACTTTGCCTTTAGCCCTCTGTTCCCAGCACGTGGCGAGCTCTGGCAATATACCTCCATCTTCGGCTCGTTCTCCCAGGTTCTCGATAGAGGCCTGGCTGGTTGGTGGGGTTCGTGGTGGCATCAGACCTTTCGTCTTCAGTTTGTTGCTCCCGCAAAGTATCTAGTTGACCAAGGCTACCTCAGCAAGAAGACGTTGCTCACCCAGGTCATCACCATGTACATCTCATTCTTCCAGTCCGGGCTACTTCATGCCGCCGGGAGTATCTCCTGTATGCGGGAGACCAAAATCTGGCGCTCCCCATGCTTCTTCCTCCTTCAGCCCCCTGGCATTGTCCTGCAGCATGCTGTGAACCATGCCATCGACCGATACTTGCCAGGCACGCCACGGCGGCTCCGTCAAGTATTCAACTTGGTGTCCTCTTTGGCCTGGCTATACTTGACGGCTCCATTCTTTACGGACGACATTGCTTCCACGGGACTCTGGCTCCTAGAGCCTGTGCCGATCTCTCCGCTGCGGTGGTTAGGGTTTGGTCATCCAAACGATCACTGGTGGAGATGGAACAGAGAAATGTTCCCTTACTGGCATTCAGACAAGAGCTGGTGGAAGAGCGGCTTGCAAATGTGATGTATCAGGAATCTCTGACAAGGTCAATAGGTTACATAGAGGTGTTTGGACGTGTGAAAAAAAGGTTTATAGATGGCTGGGTAGAAACGGATAGGTATTCGGGTATTATAGACTAGGATTCCTCACAAGACGGAACAGACTAGACAAATGCCCCCAGATGGTTCAGTTAAACCATCTTTATGTCTTATCCCATTAGGCTTGAAAACTTGAGCGACTCTCGTACTGTTTCCCAGAAGCAAGTCTGTCCACTTCTTTGCGAAGCCAGGCCACAACCGACTGGTAGTTGCTCTGCTTCGCCGCCAACACCTCTTTAAATGCTAAGCAAGCCACACTAGTTCGGTCAGAAAACATACGCACATCCAGCATCGAGGTCTGGGCTACTTACAGTGCAACTTGTGATTTGCGGACGTCGCATTTATACTGGGGGTATCGCATCGTCCGAGACTTGCTCGTCAGGAGAAGAAAGGCAACATCAACGACCTTCAGGATAGTCCCTAGGCGCAGAATCAGTAAAGGGGTCACGAAAGGAGGACTGAGATCCTTACGGATTACCAGCTCGCCACTAGGCTGTCGTGATTTTCCGAGGCAGCGGAGATATGCCCACATCTTCTTGGCTGTCTCGCCGAATGCCCCTTGGAGCGATGCGAGGACAGTTCGGGTTGAGTTGTGGGATGTGTCATAAAACATGAGGTGAGACTGGATCTTGAAGGCATCTATTGGGAGGAACTCCTGTTAGCGGATACATGCGGTATCTTATACCGGATAGACCTACTGAGCACTTTGCGCTGGAAGTTCTGGCCGGGCGTTCGACCAAAGTCGACTGTAAGAGAGGCAGACACATCTGTAAAAGCGTAAGCAACGTCCTTACACGGTATCATGTAGAATCCATAGTAAAACCAGGCTTACCAAGATGAGCGTCCCGCTGCCTGTCCTTGGTAATGTCCAGAGTCTGGCAGTTGATGGTGGTTCCGCAGTAAGGAAAGCCTGCCAGGCCATCGACCTTGCGAACAGGAGTGCCTTCATGCGACATATTAAAGTTGACCAAGGTCTTGGCCGGGTTGACCACGACGCCGTAATCGGGGACTCCCTGGTGCATCCTGTCCACAAATCTGACAGCCTTGTCCTGATCCAGCGTCACGAGGAGGAAGTCGTCAATGAGTCGTAAGAGCAGAGTATCAGGCGAGACTAAGAAGCCCAGATATTGGGCTTCGAGATCTGCATAGAAGTAGTTGCACAGGAACGACGAAAGAACAGATCCCTGTGGGATGCCTATCTTTTGCCTGTAATACTTCTTGCCGACCTTGACAAGGTTCTGCTCAACGTGCTGGGTCAGGAGGCGTAGGAGCTCGCCAACACTGTGAGTCTTCCGCATGGCACTGTCCACAAAGACAGTGTTCTTCTTCTTCCCTGCCAAATCCTTCTCGAGTCGTGTAGTAAAGTTGAATGGCTCACGCTCAGCCAGGGCTGTTGCGTGCCATCGCCTGATGGCTTTGGATGAGGATTTTTCACCTTCGAGCAGAGCCCGCTCGCCGGGCTTGACCTCTGCGTGCTTCATGATGGTGTACTTGTCCTGGCTTGGTATAGAACCCATGAGTTTGATAACTGCGGGTTGAGGGATCGTGTCGAAAGCCGCCTTTACATCGATCTTGGCAAAGTACAACTTATCATGCTTGGGTCCGAGGGACTCCTTGAAGAGCTTCAGCCTGGTGTATATATCGCTGACTGAAAACATGGTAGACCCTAGTTTCGAGGGATTGATGTCCTAAATTCCGTCGTTAGTCTTGGTTCTGAAGTGGTAATGAACTCATTCACCCTTTCCAGCTTCAGCAACGTATGAACCGGTCCTAATATGGTATTGATACTGGGCCCCAAGATTTTCGAAGCTCCCCGGGTTAGTGCCCTCCGCCTGAGGTTCATGATGGGGCGGAGTTTGTCACCCTTGGGCAATAGACGAACTTGGCTGAAGCCAAGCCGCCTTGATTGGAGGACAGCCAATGCCTCGTCCAATCTGACCTCTTCAAACATATCCGCTTTGAGATCTGCCATGGCAGGTTCTGCGATGTGCTTCCAGACTTCGTGGCGGAAATAGAAGACTTGATATCGGTGGGTATTAGACTCAGTGACGTAAAAATTGTTGCGAATTAGGGGTATCAGGAGGGAATCAAACACAAAGTAAAGAAATTCATGAAAAATCTCATGTCGTTTTGCAGTGTCCGTCTTGCTTGGTTTCTGGCCTGCTGAGCCTGGAGGCTGAAGCCAGGTTATATCTGGGATCTTGGATGGTTAGCGAGTTGAAGCCAGTTGTCGAGAAGGTTACCACCTTCAAGTCTTGTGACATCTCGTGCAGTGACATGGTTTCAAACCGTCTTAGCTTAACAAAATGATCGACTTTCCGCATTATCATTGATTCATTATGCTTCTGAACGTCTTCATCGCCCCAGAACTTGTGAGGGATGATTTTTGACAGCGCCGCTTGACAAAATGCCGAGACCTGAGGCGTCGGAGTTGCGAGGTCGACAAGAGACTTGCATTTTGGTAAAGCTGGAACCTGCGTGTCTAGGAATGCCTTTTCAGGGGGCTTCTGAGAGAATGCTCTCCTTCGGCGCGAAGCTATTGACATAAGTTGCGACTGCTTGGTTTTGTGGGATGAGATGAAATCTTTCTCCGTCTTTGGTCTCCGAGTCCGATGGGGTCTGTCAAAGACACAGGGGCAATGATGTCGCAAAAGTTCAATGTATGAACAACGCCCGTGGCGGGTTTGCAGACGCTCAACCAGTTGCTCCAAGTCGCCACGAAGTCTCTTGGGTATCTTGGGCATCTGGATGCCAGTCTGTCCAGGTTTTGGCTGAAAGGCTGGCGCAATCTCCTCCTCTCTCAACGTATAGTCCTGGAACTTTTGGGAGGTCTTGGAGAAATCCACCTGCGAGGTGAAGACATTGTGCAGTCCAAACTGACGAGGAAACATGTACATCATGATTTTCAGCATGTGTTGTCGCTGAATATTCTGGTCAGATTGCTGGGGATCACTTGGGTCCGGGACACGGGGGTATCTGTTCAAAACATCTATGCAAGGTCAGTGACGTTGGCCCGTCGATTTAACCACGGGGTAGTATTACGGATATGCTTGTAGCCAGGTTGGATTGAGCCTCGAGAAGTGAGGGAAGGCTTGGCATAGAATATTCTGCTTCTCACCAATGTGATATCTGCAGGCTTTCGACACTCATTGGAAGATCGGTTTCCAAGTGATACGTTACCCCCGGGAAGATCAAGCTCTGACAACGGTACACCTGGTGAGGTCAGTACAGTGAAACAGGGAAAGAAACAGGGTCCATTTACCGGTCAGCTGGTAGTAATTGTTGAAACCTGCCTGTACATTGACATATACAGAAGTATCAACAAGTAAGTCGATCATGATCTTCTCGCCAGCTCGGCCCAGGAGTGCCAGTAACTGCGGCCATGGAGCTTCCCTAAGCGCCTTGACATGGGAGTTGGGGTAGAGGCTGAAGAGTCCCGGGATACTCGTATTTCCCTGATCACCTGGTCCGGCTGATTTCCTGAAGCCGTCGCAAAGTAAATGTTTCGGCCGTCGTCCAGCTTTCAAGTCTCTAGAGAACAGGAGCCAAACGACAAAGTCGACGATCTAGGATTGTTAGCACGTAAAGAGATAAAGAATGGAAAGAATACGAACCTCTGACTGTGAATACATTGAACCAGCGATTCCATCCGAAATGCTAACATATGATTCGTCTTCCTTCTGCGAGAAGACGAGCCACTGCTCCCATCGCGTGTCATCGGTGTCACGAGCCTTGTCATGGAAGCAAACAAGAGACAAATCTAATAGCTGGGATAATTGACTCTCGACTTCTCCAATGTTATCGCCCTGGCCGATTGATGCCACTTTCTTGCGTCGAAGGCGGGAACCTCGCGGCAAGCTGGAGAGAACATGGTCTCTCAGTGTAGTGACCCTAGCATAGCAGCGCTCCAAGAGATCGCGTCTCACAGGCGTGTCACTGCATGAACTTTTCTTCCTTGGTGCATTTGACGCGTCTTCGGGGTCAAGTTTGCGCTTCTTCCCTACGATCATTTTGATGGATCGTGGGCTGACCATTCACGTCGCGCCTGTTATCGCGATGCATGTGGTTTCATGAAGTCGAGATATGGAGATGGAGAGTAACACAGCCACAAGATCGACTTGATGCCGATCGATTTCTGTGGCTGTTACTTAAAATAGTGGCTCAAGGTGCTCGGGAGCTGGTCCCGATTGGGTAAGGTTCAAGTTTTAGCGTCCGGCGGGCGCCAGGGACTTGCAAAGGGTGTGGCACTGTTTTCGAGGTCTGAGCGCGGGTGTCTCGACAAGTTGAAGCACCAGAGGTTACAACAAGAGACTTCCTCTATCAATGGATGGGAGAGGAAGAATTGTGGCACAGTCGAGTCTGGTCCGAATGTCTCTTATGCGCGGTGGATAGTGTATTCCGAATAGGAGTAGAATTCTCCGTACACAGCACAGCAATACCAATGCCAACAGTTCAGCCAAGCCAGTACCCTTCTTGTCTTATCACTGAATTCCACCTCCATGACCAACATCAGCCCCTTGCTTCCCATCTTGCTTATTCGGAGAAACAAGTGGATTGACTTTCACCCGCTTGCGCAGGTACGAGGCAAGGAAGCACGGCATCCATCTCGAGGTGTATGGGTATGCGGCCGTTAAAGACAAAAGGGTGGGATAGGTGAGTTGAGGATGATTTCATGTGGCTTATAGAAAGCGACGCTGTGCTGCAGGAGAGGACAATCGTCATCAAAGGAGCAGCAGCAACAACGGGCATCGTCACAAGCTCGAGCAGTAGCAACACGCAGCAGCAGCACAGTAGCACGACGCAGGGACGGGGAGCACGGAGAGGACCCGGTCGCCAGGCAACCTGGTGCGATACAAACAAAAAATGTGACAACCAAGGCCTGCTGTCTAGATGGCATGGTACGATCGATTGAATTGGCTGATTCGCATGGGACCCCGGATCTACAACCACGTCGTCTGGAGTCTGGAGATTCGGCAGACAGGGTAATCAAAGACAGAGGAAATTTTCCCTCATTCTTTTCCATCTCCGGCAATACCGGGCAACGGTGGGTGGGATGGGAGGGATGGAAGAGGAGGGAAATTTTTGCAACCTAGTTATCTACCTCAACTTCCGAGCGCGGGACAAGCCAGGGACCAGGGCACACCCAGCCCATCATCACTCGGATCATGGATCATGGCGGAACAAGTCAGGGGTCGGCAGGGGAAGGGAAGCGAGGGAAGAGGGACCGAGTCGCTGACAGACTGGGGTCAAGAGACGGTCCCTGGATAGAAATATGGAAATAGAAATAGAAACCCGTTGCTAGGACACGAAGTCGGTCCATCCATCCATCATTGGATCCATCGACAGCCACGGATGACATGATGAGATATCCCCCACCTTTTGGACACTTCACAATGATCGAGATGTGTGTGCCAGAGGGGGAGAAAAGCCACGACAGAAGAAACGAAAAGGGTAGGGGACAAAAAGGGGTGGTGGAAGCACAGCATCAGGGGACGGCAAGACTTGCAGACGGCCCGGGGTAACATTGGGATGGATGGATATGGATCTTGGGGCACCCAATATCTAGCAATCAATCATTGATTGATTGTCCCCAATATCTGGCGACAGAGGCGGCAGATTGAACCACATCATGTCCAGTCCATCCGTCGCTCAGCGGGGTTCTCACTTTCTGCTCTGCACAAGATTGCCTATCCTATCCCATCGCAGGGACCGGCAGCAACAAATTGCATGTCCCAGAGCACAGCAGGGTCGCGGATCAATGCCATATGCCACCACGGTGCATGTCGCCATCCCATCAGGGCTCGGCTCGCGGTACTGGACGAACTGGCCAAGCGGATGGAATTGAGGCTGACGGATCGGCTGCCACACGAAACGGTTCGTGGCCGCGAGACGAGGTCGCTACCGTGAAGGGTGGAAATGGATTGGATCGCAGCGAACCCCTGAGGCTTGTCAAGGGGAGACAGAGACGGGCGACCTCTCGATCCATTGCTTGGTTCTCGCGACTTTGCTGCTCTCGCCGGCCAATGCAGTGTTTAAGACCAATGTCGCATCTTCATCCGCTAAGAAACATCCCATTGGGAAATCTTGGGAGGCCCCCCCAAGCCACACAGCACAATGGGGAGACTCGAGAGAGACACTAAATATTATCCCGACGAGCAAGGAGATCGGGATCCAGTGTGCTCAATTACGTGGTGCACTGTACCACGGGCTGTAATGAGATGAGATGGGGTGTAAAACAAAATCTCAGGCCGAGCGCATCTGTATGTATCGGCATTTCGTGTCCCTCCATCATCTATCTCCATCCATGGATGGTATCCATGAAGAATGGATGGATGGATTGCCGACTCTGCACGAGTGGTAGGGGCCCGGCTCCTTCACAGCCAACATCACATTGCAGCCATGTACAGTACTGCAGTAGGCACATTACAGATGCACAGAAGCCTTGGGTCCAATCCATGGAAGCCCGCCCTGAGTTTCTGGGCCTCGATGAGGTGTCAGTTGTTGGTTCCCATTGTCTTGGTCTCTTGCTGGGCCACCTACACCCATGAAAGTCTACTGTACAGTGCTCAAGTTGGACTCCACAGACAGACCGGCGTCATCCTCTGGCCGTGGCAGCTTGTCCAGTCCAGTCCTACCACAGGCAAGCCGTCCACTGACGATCCACTGCAACCCACCCGCTGCATCAGAATGCAGGGCGGGGAGCTTGCCGGTACCTGGCCTGGAGCTGTGCAGCCCAGGGTCTGCAAAGTACTGCACTGCACAACCCAGGCCAGGTTGAGTTGTGGTGAGAGTCCTGAAAAAGAGTCGGAGTAACCAATCCAGTGAAAGCTCCGCCGGGCGGCGTTTGCTCCAACCGTTGGCTTTGATCGCCCACTGGAGAGAATGGAAACTCGGCGGGAGAGCTCCACCAAAGGCCAAAGGAAGGTGCCGTTGACTTGTACCTTTCGAGCCCTGTGAGGCCGCCGCGGTCTCTACCTTAGATTATCGCGCGACGCTTGTATTCGTTCACTCACTCACTCGCTCCGTACTTTTATGTACGTCTCGAGATATCGCCTTCTCATCCATCTCTCCCTCTTCTTCCCTGCACTAGAGCTCGCTTCTGGTGCCGTTTGCAGTCGTTTGCCGTCGTCATTGCTCATATCTGCTGCTCCTGTTCCCTCCTTGTGAAGCATTCCTTTCGAGGATCCTCCCCTTGAGAACCACACACATTCTCGAGCCTCATACGACCTTGCCCTGTGCTGCCCTGCCCTGCCCTGTGCCCTCGGAATACTGGCAATTTCTCATCTGCGCCTCCAGCAGCTCGTGCCCATTCATCACGGACCTGCTCACTCAAAGCTGCATTGCAGCTCAAGTGCCAGCATCCCCGTCTTCGCCCTGGGCCCCCAAGCCTCTGCCAGAAGCTGGCCTGCGGATGACGAGTTGGAACGGTCGACTCCAGCAGCCGCCTCCACTGAGAGTGTCCACTCCCATTTTCATCCCTCCCCTAGAGTCCCTGGGACGGTGTGGACAGGCCCCATCCCGTCACTACTGCTCCTGCTCCTGCTTCTGCTCACTCGTTGTCGTCCGCGGATGGCTCCCACAGTTGTGAACCTGTGAGAGTCTGCCAGAGCCGGTGACGCTCTCCCACCCCCTGGTCGACTTGCGCCCTCCAGGCCCGTTTACAATTCCAGTCGCCAGGTCTACCGCACTCGCTGCCCACCGACCTGCCTACCTACACTACGCTGCCTACGGTACAGTACCTACACCTACCTTACCTACATACACCCACGCCTATCGAGAGTACGCCTCACACCAACGCCCGCCCGCACACCAACAACGTCCAAACGCCAACGCATCGATGCTCGCTGCATGGGTCTCTAGTCCCCCGACCAGTCGCTCCGCTCGACGAGCCTGACCGATGCTCAGGCCACCATGGACCACGACATGGATATGGCCCTCCACGCGGGCCTCCAGCCGGACCTCCAAGACGTCGACTCGGGCCTTGGAAATCCCAATTTCGAGCCTCACCAAGACCTACATCGCCATCCCCAACGACACCGACACCATCGCTCCCGCGACCACGACCACGAACGCCGGCTCGTCCGCGACGCAGACGCTCAAGCCCAGGCCTACCTCCAAGGCCAGCTGCCTCACGACCCTGAGCTCCGCCATCATCAGCACCCCGAGCATCACCTCCTCGATCCTGCTCTCGCAGCCGCCCCTGCATCCCGTCTCGACTATCACGGCGCCTACTCCCACCCTCCCGCGCCGTACGCCGACGACGTCCTCGACCCGACCTCCGCAAACGCCCATCATGCCTTCACCCCCGTAAATCCCGACGACTTTTACAAGAGCTACCGGGCAATCCCCCTCCAGAACCACCCCGAGACACTTCCCATGGCCGCCTCCACCCCGCGCCCGTCGTTGCGCTCCAACGGTGACGGCTCTACCCCCAAGCACCCCGTTCTCTCCCCAACCAGGACCAACCTGCGTTCGGCCTCAAAT
>NHTE02000041.1:3812510-3913410 GCA_002168265.2 Fusarium euwallaceae
CCCTTTGAAGGGCTCCCCCCATCCCCATCTCCTGTGGTGCCACTCCCGCCATGATCATACCCTTGCTCCGGCGAGTTTTCTCATTGCTCGACGTACGGCCTACGAAGCACCTGGACCGACCACAATCCGGACCCTGTCAATGTATGTACTGCCCTGCTCCTGCCGGGTCTTTCTTCCATGTCACTCAATCTAAGAACGGTTTCTTGTCAAAGCTCCTCCACTCTTATGCACGTTCAACTTGCAAAACTCCTTGTACTGCCTCTCTCATAAGTGTCGGCATCCTGTCCCTGAACGTGTTTGGGGCTCAGAGGGTCTTCCATAGATAGATCACTTCTCAACCCAGCTTCGATGCATCTCCATCTCTGATCAGCTTTCGCGAGGCTTCTTATAAGCCCCGATTCCTCCCCCCGGCTTGTCACTTAATAATCTCACCGGCACCTCGAGTCGACAGACAAGACCCCTCCTTTATCATCGACCTCATTGACTCCTTGTCTTTCCGTATGTCTCAACCCGAGTCTCTCTACCTTCCCCCATCCCCTCCATCCTCAGTCAAGATGGACCCGGCCGCAACAGATGGGAGCTGTGACAACATGAACTCACCGCCCGCCAGATCAACTGCCGGCAGCCAAGTCTCGCTCACCGGAGGGCAGTTCATATCTGCCTCACCCCAGAGTCTCTCGCTCGAATCTTCGCGGCAGCCCCCAGTTTCCTCGCCAAACAGTTACTCATCAACGACCTACCTGAGCTCATCGGCCGCAGAGTCATCTTACCTCCCCACACCTGCCTCTCAACCCTACTCCCCGTTTCCGGTCCTAACTCCGGCCGGCCTAAACTCGAGCTGGAGTCAAACGGATCAACTGTCGGACTCTAGTTCCTCTCTTCGCCAACAACACGGCAGAACCTCACTACAGCCATTGACATCAGACTCTCGCCAAACAGAGAGATCATCCGACATGAGGTATACCGCCATCAGCTACGGCATATTGATTTGAAGCTAATGCCTGTGGCAGCACTGTCGCTCTCCAATTTGATCCGGCCTTCTCCATGGGACCAAGGTCAGCCTTCACTTGGCCAGGTACGAAGACCTTTCTCTGAATCGCCTCCACAATCGGAACTAACAGACTTTGCAGGCCCTCTAGAGTCGAATGCGTCTGGAAATTCGATGATGAGCACTGGACTGTCGTCAATGGGTCCGGTTTCTGGAACCAGCCTCTCGCCACCACCGCAGTCGAGATCTCTGACCTCGAGCCCGCCACGACTATCCCTTACAACAGACCAGCGAGAACTTAAGCGGCACCAAGACAAAGCACGTCGGGACACAAGGCTAGTGGGTCGAATGCGAAGAGCCAGCAGCAATTCCTACGTCGATTCCCCACCGCCAGCCATGGGGCTCCCGAGTGCGACGACTGCCATGAATCTTCCAGCCTATACAACTTCTCCGGCTCCCGTGACTCTCATGAGCGAACCGGCAACGACAATGGGAGGCTCGACATACCTACAGTCCTACAGTCCAGCGACGATGGAGGACCAACAAGCACAATCAGCATCAGTGTACCCAACAGCATACCCACAGAACTTGTAAGACCCCTGCCTCGATAGGGCGGCGCCCGGGCCATGCTAATCTGCGATGGACAGACAAGCCAACTACAACATGCCCGTTGACTATGCGGCAGTTTATGCAGGACCCGGGCATTACAGGTACTATCGCCGACCCGCACGGATTGAGGCGCAATTGACTAATTTTGTTGTTCATGACAGCACGCGACCAACATCCATACCCGTTGGCCAGGACGTTGGTTTCATGTACCAGGTACCAGCCGTCATGGGCTCAGGCAGCACCAGCTCACACGAGGGGGGACACGTCCGAGTTGTGCAGAGCAGGCCAAAACCACGATGCTGGGAGCACGGGTGTAACGGACGCCAGTTTTCGACATTTAGCAACTTGCTGAGGCACCAACGCGAGAAGTCTGGACAAGCAGCCAAAGCGACGTGTCCCAACTGCGGAGCTGAATTTACAAGGACCACGGCTCGAAACGGACACTTACTTCACGACAAGTGCAAGGGTCGACGAAACACTTGAGAGATGGAGGGATATTTTGGAACGAACACCGCCATCGCATCGGGAAAAAAAACTGGGGTGCCGTCGCTACCCCGACCTTTTCTGGGGGCTCAGCCTCGGACTGAGCCAAAATTGGCGCTGGTTGCTTATCACACGCGGATGCTAAGCTGCTGCACTGGTTGGCGCATTTCTATTACGGTACGGCGTATTTTTGGAAGGCAAAAGATCCCGGCAGGAACGTCACGGGAAATCTGCCTCGCAGGATCGGTGTTGTTGTCTTTTGCTCGGGAACGAATCTAGATGGCATCCATGGCCGGCATCCAATCCGATGGTGAGCCAGGTGCAGGCATGATGACGGTGGCCAGATGAGGTATACATCACGAAACAACAACATTTTGAGGAAGGCATTTGAGAAGGGAGAGATTTGGTGATGATCGGGTGTTCTTGGAGGGGGGGCATGGTTGAGATTCTGTTTGCGAAGTCGACTTTGGGATTCTTTTTTTTTTTCTTCTTCTTGTCCATTTCTTCTTCAACACCATACCCCCATACCAACATTTCGGTATGGAGTTTCTTCTACCCACTTTTCTGTTTTGTTTATGCGTCAAGTTATACATACAGGTGTTTACCTGATCACGATATCATAGAGAGCGCTGGCTGCTTGAGGAGCTGAGCTGGACTGCAACATGGCTACTTACCTGTCAACCAACCAACCAACTACCAATCTACCAATCAAACAAGATACCTAACAAACACGTTGCTACCAAATAAACCACCATGTCAAAAAAGATGGCGATGCAATACTAAGGATGTTGGTGAAAAGGTCCGACGCCCCTGCAGCGGTTTCAATCGTGGCCTAAGCCGCAATCAACCTGACAGATCAACCAATCAACGCCACCTCCAGAGTTAACGTTAGTTATGTGGTTGGAAGTGATGGGCAGCACCCAGCCTCACTGGCGAGCGTGACTGGCCAAGTTGGCAGTGGCAGCAAAATTTAGGGCAGCCAGGATGCAAGAATCGAACGAGGAAGGGGCATCTGAAACAACCCGGCCGCAGAGGGAGGATGGGATGCCCCAGACTGTTGGTACGGACGTGCGAGCGAGAAGCAAATGATCGTCGCGGCAAGCAAGCCCACCCCGGGCTGCGAGTGTGTGTGAGAGTGTGACCAAGCAGCGTCAGAGCTTGCAGCACACAGCCGCGCCGCAAATAGCACGGGACAGCGTCCTGGCCAGGCGACGACGGGTAGCCGCAGTGAGTTGCAACGAGCAGGAGGCGGAGGAGGGGAGGGGAGACGAGAGGAGCAGACGAGGGGGAGACGGATGGGACGCTTAACTTAATTAGTGGTCGGGCTAAAAGAAGAACTCACTGAATGAATGGATGCGAAGAAGTCATGACAGTGAGATTCTAGGGGTGATACTGATTCGGGGAGTGGGTTCATGAGAGATTAAAGCCACCGCCCGGTCATGGACATGATTACTTGATGTTCAGTGCTATACTGTACTATATTGTGTTGTGCTGGACTGCGCTAATACCCATGAACATCCCGACCGTATCCAGGCATGGCAGCGTCGGGTATCCAGAGAAGTCAAGGCCCGAAGCCGCCCCGATGCTTCTTTCGCCCAGGACCTTGGGGACGGTTGGCCGGATCGTGTCGGACCCGAGGCCGGCGCAGGACGAAGCCAGCCACGCCCAACAAGGCGGCACCTTAACGACGCACGCCCCCTCCAAGGATCCATTGGATCCCACGTCTCTTCCAGCAGGGGGGAAACACCCCGGCAGGGCAGGGCAGGCCTAGGTTGTTGTGTGCGTGTGAGAAGGTTTGGTGGCATGGCACTTGCTTGGGCTTGGGGGAGCGGGCTGGGTTTGAAACGGGGGTGGCGCTCCACATTGGTTGTGAACACCAATGACCTCCGTTGGCGAAGTATTTAGCACACCCACACTGGCACAGTCGCAGTCCGCGGGCTTGCGGGTACCTTATTCAAGGGCTCAAGAACGTGGCACGGCCTTTAGCTTGCGCTGAATTGGTGGAGATGGATGGATGGATGGATGCTAGGGAGATAAACTGCAAAGGGCACGAGGGACACCAATCCACTTTGTTATCGATATTGCCGTCTACATTGGATCCATGGATGTCTTGACCTTGCAATCAGTACAGCACTGGCGGCACTCGTTGGTGCCCCTCCCTGTCCATGGAACTCCAGCGAATCAGATAATATCAACCGGTGCCAGGCCCCTGGGTAACGTCGCAACCGACTGCATGGATGGATGGAGTGATGGGAAGTGCCCTTGACACACAGGAAAGACGGGATATGTATTCCACCCTCGATTCCAAGGACATGACGACATGGCCCCTAGGACTATGGGATACCTGGGTAGCCATCCCTCCCATCCCATCCCATCCCATCCATTCTAGCCCATAACCGACCAGGAAACTGTCATGATCATAGCACGGCCACCCCGAACGATGGTGTTTGCAGCCAAGGCCAAGCTGGATCGGATCGTCGCTCGTTTACTCTAGGCATCGACATTTGTACCTTGTCCAACTAGCCACCTACCTTCCCCCTCCAGCAGAAGTAGGCCATGTGGACGAACCATGAGACGGGACACGCACGACACTACACTACACGACACAACAGGTGCCGGGCGGGACCTTTGTTCAGTCAAGCGAGCGACCATTATTATGATTGATAATGACGTGAGATATCCCAGCTCCTCGCCGCATCGTTCTATAAGGCAGAGTAGGGCTGGGGAAAAGCGGACTGATTGCAAGGTCAAGAGTGGAGGCGGAGAACTTGACTGACAGACGGGACCCAAGCAAGAAAGGGGACTTTTGGTCTGCTCACCGCGTGCGGCATGTGGGCTTGAGCAGGCTGGGCTCATGTCATGTCCTGTCATGTCCTGTCCCCCCTTTCTTTCGGGTGTGCCTCTACCTACATGAACTCACTCGGTCGAGCTGCTACCTACCTAGTTGAATGCATGCAACAGGATATGAAGCACACGCAGGTACGCCAGACGATCCCAGAGCACCGGTTCCTGAATCCTTGAGGCTTCATTCCGGCGCAACGGTTCCAATCCTTCAGCTAGAGTTTCGGCTCGGCCCAGATTTTCGTTCGCTACACGACCGCCGCCCCCTTTCGCTAAGGGCGGCAGATCGCGAACCACGAGGGAGCCGCCCGCGCGCGTGCTTTGTATTCGGGGTATGCAGAAGCACAAACCGCTTCCCCTCTTTGGAGATGATAGCGAGTCCGAGTGCGAGCAGCGGCCAAGTATTTGGTCTGGGTTAATTCCCATTAATATCAAAGAGACTAGACGCATAGACTCTTTTGATGGAGGCTTGGCCGATGGGTAAAGGTGGAGTAGCTAACTAATGTGCGTGGAAGTTGAGATTCGAGCTTCTTTGAGCTGAGGCTGAGGGATGGTGCTTGCTCCGTGCTTCTCGGGCATGCCTCTACAGATTGGGGTAATATCTTGCGAATGCCTCTTACTACACGAAAATGGATGAAAGACATGCATTGTTGGCGGAGGGGCAAGGTAAATTTCTTACTAGAGGGATCATGTTTTTCTTGAATTTCGCAAAGTTGAGCAGACAAAAATCAATACCATGTTTTTCAACTTGATTGACATCCCGAGAATTCGGGAGGAAACCCCGGGCCTTGGGTGCGGCAGACCCGGCCGGGATTGGGGCGATCCTCGGGGCGGGTCGCGGATTGCCGGAAGGGTTTGACCATCGCCGCCCATCGGGGGTTTTCTTGTCTTCATCGCCGCCCGGGGGGGTGTTCATCTCCTCCTCCACAGAAGGATCTTGACAGTTCCGCTTGATGGCTCATGCTTCTTCCCTTCCCTTCCCACGACGATCCTTCTGTCACCCTAAAATCGCTGCTTTTTGCAACCCATACTCCTCCCCCCGGGCGTACAGCAGCCACAGTTTGCGCTCTGACTTTGGGGTGTTTAGTCTCCCTCCCATCTGCTGAAACAAAAGCTTCTACACCCCCTACGTAGCTCATTTAACCTGCTTCTCGAACGAACCACCATGGCCCCTCCCCCTGGTGGGACGTTTCCAACGGCCGGCGCTTTAGGAGAAAAAGATGGCGTGCGCCAGCCTAGGGAATCTGACAGCCATCGCTCGTAAGGACTCGTTCGCCTCACCAAGTTTCTTGGGCTGAGCATGAAGAAGCTGGGACTCAGTCTAATCTCCCGCTAGACGGGCTCAAACAAAACACCAACCGCTCTGCTGCTCGCGTGGGGTCGCCGACCCCGGGCGCTGGGCTCAGTTCGACGGCGCAACAGCAAAACGGTGCGCAATACTTACGCAAAATAGTTTCAGTTCCCATTGGCAGGTCTAAGCGGCTTGGTAATAGTTTGTAAGGTAGAACCAACAATTCTTTTTGGTCGCAACTGTTACCATATTCTGCTGCCTGCCGACGCACTTCGTTCCGATCCCGAGGTGACGCGGCCAAAAGAGCGGTCGCGTCTCTGGTTAGCGCACTAAGCGCGCGTTCTTGGCGGTACAGATGCCCCACTCACCCTTGTATGTACTGGGGAGTTGCCCTGTGCGGTTTGCTCCTTCTTCTGGAAAAGCACAGGCTCCAGAGCTGTTCGTCCCTATATCCGCACGTACCAAACAACAACATCTCGTCGTCTACATTCTCACCCCCATTACACCATGCCACAATGACCATGACGGCGTCGCGATACCGGGCTCGCAAGCAAAAGGTTTTCCGGTCCGTGTTCCAGACCGACATCTCCCAGCCGACTCCTCGGTCGACTCCCGTCGCGGCGTTCACCGAGCACGGCGTGGCCTTTGGTGGTCCACGCGCGTTGTCGCCTCAGCACCAGAGAGCTGCTCCACCACCGCCGCCGCTCTTCCATCAGACTCTCCATCAGCCCAGCGACCAGGTGAGGTGGGATCGAGCATGGCACGTCGTCACCTCCAGGATCCAGCTGCCGACCTCAGTTGCCGCCGAGGACTCGTTTGGCGCCCTGTCGCAGGAGTCACAGGACATTGACCTGGACTTCCGAGACTCCCTGGCCTTGCTCCTCTACCCTGGCCGTGCATTGCCGCAGGCCGCGCACACGGAGGACATCCTGCTCTGGCACACGCAGCAGGTTCGCCAGCACTTTGTTCACCATGTTATGCCGTTACTGGCCGCCTGCGCCAGCCAAACCGACCTGACGCAGATCCTACTCTCGAGCATATCGACCCTTGAGGCTGCCCATCGCCAGTATCTGTACGGACTGACGCTCATCGCTCAGGGGTTTGAAGATGAAGCGTCGGCAGACGCAGCTCTTACCAAGTTTCGTCGAGACTTACACGCCATCATTGGGAACTCTCTCAACCAGGGATTGACAAGTGCCATCCGCAGCGTTCTTCAGCGGCTAGTTCATCTAAATCTCGGTATTGGCAAGCGCTATGATGGGACAGCATCAGAGCCTGCAGACGACGGCGATGACTCGGTGGCTCGGAAAGAGCTCCTGGGTCTGCTAGAGTCTCTTCAGAATGTTGGTCTGGCCGGCGAGAAGTTCCAGGTGCTGTTTGCTGAAATTATGGACGCGAGTATGGAGGAGTTTATCAAAACTTCATATTCGGGAGTCTGGCAGTTGCAGGAACCATCATCATCTCCGGGTGCGCCCAGGGGCTGTCTCGCTCATCTGTCTGAGTGGGTTGAGAACATTTACGGACGTCTCGCTGTGGAAGTCTTCAGCCGTCTTGGAACTCGCATCGCCTGGAACGATGTAGACTGTTGGAAGGAAATCGCTGTTGGACGCCTAGCGACACTGCGGATTCAGGAGCTCTTCGACATTGCCCTCAACTGGCCCGAGAGTAAAGGGGGCCTCGATGACCTCCGCTCAGCTGTCACGACGCCACAGCGCCGCTTGCAGCTCACGGATGCGTTTTCAATGGCTCTACAGACACGTCTACTTCACCCTGGTCGATCTACGCTGGACATCCTCCAAACCTACATCTCCATGATTAGGACATTTCATGCGCTGGATCACTCAAAGGTGCTGCTTGATCGTGTCGTCCACGCCTTGCAGTTGTATCTCTGCCAGAGGGATGATGCCATCCGGATTGTGGTCACAGGCCTACTTTCCAACCCCAGCAGCAATGATTCAGAGGAGAGCAAGACCAAGCTGGTAGAGTTAGCAGTGTTGCTCAACTCAGCCTCCCAGCAGCAGCGGCGCCCAACGGACGATGATGACCTCGACTGGAACGATATGACTTGGGTGCCAGACCCAGCGGATGCAGGCGTCAATTACAAACGGCCTAGAAATGAGGATGTCATTGGCACGCTGATCAATGCCCTCGGATCCCAAGACATTTTCATCAAAGAGTTCCAACTCATTCTCGCAGAGCGTCTGCTCTCAAGCCAGAGGAACTTCCTTCAAGAAACCAAGGTATTAAAGCTTTTGAGGAAGCGGTTTGGTGAAAACGCCCTGCAAAATTGCGATGTCATGATGAGGGATATCGAAGACTCGAAGACTGTGAATTCGGCTATTCGCCCGAATCTACACCAGCCCCCGGGCAGCACGGATGTGCTTTGGTATGAGGCCAAGACTCTCTCACGGCTCTTCTGGCCTGGTTTGTCTCAAGAACCGTTCACGGTGCCACGGCCGGTTGCGATAATGCAGCGTCAATACGAGCGAGAGTTCGAGGACCTAAAAACATCGCAGAAGCTCAATTGGTTGCACCAACTGGGTTTGGCAATCGTCAAGTTGGACTTTGAAGATCGTTCCGTCGAACTTGAGTGCAGGACATACGAGGCTGCCGTGATCTACGCATTCCAAGACGAAAACGGCCAGAGCGAATCCGGGCCAGTGCAGCGCAACTTCAACGATATTTGGCAGCAGCTCATGATTGACGAAGACCTGCTTGAGGCAGCTCTGAAATTCTGGGTCGGCAAGAAAGTGCTTCGCGATATCGGTCAGCAGAATTACATGGTCATCGAACGACTGGACGATGAGGGCACAGCGGACCAGGCAGATACCCCGGGAGACGACCAAGGCCCTGGGGATGGCGGCCAGCCATCTCCACGCAAGGCCAAGATAGATTCAAAGGAGCAGGAGCGACGGGCTGTCTACTGGCAATTCATCGTGGGCATGTTGACGAATTCGGCGCCAGCCATGCCCCTGGCGCAGATTTTGATGATGATGAAGATGCTGATCGCCGATGGCTGCTCTTGGAGCAACGAGGAACTACAAGAGTTTTTGGGAGAAAAGGTGGCGGAGAATGAGTTGGAGCTAGCAGGCGGCAAGTATCGCCTGCCCAAGAAGTGATGCAGACCATGGGCTGTCGGATTTGTTTGCAGGCCAAAACTCTGTGTCATGGGCTCGGCCGCTGGGCTCGGAACCAGGTCAATCTTGCTGCAGTGTTACCCTCTCGCAGCGGGCTGAGATGGCGGTGGAGGCAGTGAACAACTCTTCGCAGGACAAACATTCGGAACCGAATAGCAGCCGTGACTCGCCGAGGGACTGCACGTTGCATCGAGGTGGAACGGGATAGATGCAGCGACGGCTGATTGCGGCCTATTCCGGCGAGGACAACGAGGCGATGCTCTATCTGTGCTGATAGTTGGACGGAACCAAGGAAGGGCGGAGACGGGGACTCGAAAGTCAAACCAACCTAGTCTGCCAGGTTTGTTTGATGCCGGGTGTGTCTTCCCTGTTTACCTACATATGCCGTGCCTGGGGGACGGACCCCAGGCTTTATGTAAATAGAAGCAGTGCGTTGCTCCAAGCTTTGAGCCAGGGACGGACAAACAACCAGAACGGGACAGAGAATGAGGCATCCCAATATGGCGACTCCCCCGAATGTCCGGGATCGCCGCCGGGATCCAGGTAGATGAAACAGCGAATAGAACAGTTGCCCTCGAAAGGAGCGAGAAGTGTCACGGTGCCAGACAGTCGTTGCAGATCTGTTTCTATCGACGAGGGCCAGTATTTATCCAGGATCTGGGGATTCTGGGTGCGGAGGGACCAATTGACGGCCTCGAGGTTAAAGTGGTTGCAGGTTCTGGCAGATGGTGATGGGTGGGATCCGCAACGCCCGAGCGGCACAGGCGCCTCCACTGACCGAGTATGGGAAATGGAATGCTCAGGTGCCTTGAGGTCTGACGTATTCATCATCAACGAGGCATCGATGGGACGGGGTTGAGGCGCGTGAGATGCGCCAGGGTTGCGCGAAGAGGCCTTGTGAGTGGGAGCGGACGAGGACGATGACTGGGGGGATATTGAGTCATAGCGACAATGACTGCTGCTGAAAAAAAGAGACGATGAAACCGGTTGGACGCCTTGGAGATCCCTGGACCGGGATTCGGCATTGAGTCTCTCTTTTCTGATATGTTGAAAGACAATGTTTCTGTTCTCAGCGCCGAAAGACAGGGCGGCCTGCAGAGCGTGAGTGTAGGTCCGGCCAGTGTCTCAGTATTAAAAAAGACCGGGCGAGTCGAGAGACAAGGTTGCCAATCTGCATGTGAGACCTCGAACCGGGCTTGAGCTGGGCGTTCATGTTGATTCCCAGCCCAGGGAGGGAGTGAGGTGTCATGTGGTGTGCGTGTGCGTGTGTTTGCTGTCTTGGGTTTGCGGTGCGTAGCCGATCGGCTGTGCCGTCGGACGAATGCTCCTTGGAGACTCCAGCTGGCTGTGAGATGCAATCCATTGATTGACTGATTGACGGGCCCATGGCACTTTTTAGTTCCAGAAAGAGGCAGGGGAAAAGGAAGACGACTTGAGAATAGGGAAAGCCACATTATAATGACGAACAGACTACTACTCGCTGCTTGCGTGGCCAGCGAACAAGGTTGGCAGAGAGGAGCAACACATGCCCATCATCAAAGAGCCCAACTTACACGCCAGGTAATCCACGGCATGCCAATGGTGGCGGAGGGCTGGGGCAACAAAAACATATCCAGGATGGGGAAACCGATAGTCTCCGCGCGGACCCTTTTCTATTGGGTTTTACGAAGACAGCACAGCACAGCAGAGACGACGCGGCAGGGCTTGGAGGAAGGACATTATTCGTTGCATTGTTATGCAGCTTGCCTGCCAGAGGTGCAGTACAGTGGTCGAGAAAAGGAAGCAAGACAAGAAAAACGAACCCGGCTGGTTCCATTGCCAAGCGTATTCGCTGTGTGAGGACGACAATGTAGGGCGGGCTAAAATAGAGGAACGTCAGACGGACGCCAGGTTGACGCTGGAGGGGGCAGCTCCAGTGAGGTCTAGCGGAGAGGGGGCTTATCATGGCGGTCGGTCGCGATATGAGCCGCAATTGTGAGAGTGTTTGTCCGTCTGCCTGTGTGGGCCGGGGGGGGCTCGAGCTTGGTAAGTGATGGGCAATCATGGGTGATGTGATGTGATGGATGGCTCGAGGCACGCGAGGCGACGGCGGGCGCTCACATGATGGTCATGTCGACAGGCTGAGCCATCATGGCACCGGTGGGGGGGAGAGGAATACAAAAAAGAGAGAGCTCACGGATGGGCGCCGTAATCACGGAACAAACTGATGAAACGAGGTGTTTTCAAAGTGATTCAGCAGATAGGGAGGTCAGTCATCAATCCCATGACTTGTTGGATATTGCCCGGCGTCTTGTTAGTTCGAGGCTCGCTGAATATCGGGTCCGCATCCTAAAAGGGTAATGTTGATTCACAGTATGAACACACAAACTGCATAACTTCTCACTTCCAGGATCATGAACGGAGAGACCAACCAGAAATTCGGGCTCTGCTTTTTTTTTTTTTTTTTTTCTCTTCCTTTTACGAGAGAGGGGGCGCCGTACCCTAACCAGCTGAACCTGATGGTTTCCGCTATCTCTAGGGTGGGTGGTGGTGGTTGAGTTTGCTCTACGAGGCCCGCCGCCTCAGCACCTGGAGTACACCTCCGGGTCTCCATCCATCCATATCCAACCAATGGATCCTAGGTCCATCCATTGAATAGAAAAGGTAGGACCCGGGCGTTCGTTCTCGTTCAATGCGGCGGTTGCTGGTAGCTGGACCGGAACCTGGCATTCAAGGTCAAAAGGGCAGGGAAGAGTCCGCCCCAGACACCTTCTAATCCAATGGACGAGAGCCAATCCATCATGCCCTCTTCGCATCATGTGCACGTTTGGGATAGGCTCCGTTAATACGCCCCCCCCGGGCCACCCCAGCAGCCAGCACTTCGATTCGCTTTTCTTACTGTACGTCCATGGCACGCAACAAGCTCCACTGAGGCGATCTTCTTGTCCCGCTAATTGCTCAGGTGAGTGAGCAAGGGAAAAGGAAAAAAAAGGGCTCAGTGGGAAAGACAAGAAAGAAGGAAAAAAGGTCAAAGCCAAGCCATCGATGATGGGTTGTGTGTGCCGGCTTGGGCTTGGGCTTGGGCTGGCTGGAAACTGGCTTGAGTTTTCGCCCAGTTGACTCTGGCTGGCGGCTGGGGCTACCTTTGGACGGTATCGTCCATGCCCGGCTAGACTTCCTTCTGCGCATGACCATGACTCTCTCTCTCCTCTCACTCACTCTGTCATTGCGAGTCCTTGCCTGTGAGTCTCTCCGTCTCCAGCTCATCACTCGAGCGAAGGCCCTGCCCGTGCCCCCCCTGGTGGTGGAGGTACTGTTCCGTACCAAGCAAAAAAGTATGGTACCAACGGGTCAGTCGGGTGGTTTGGTTGCTTTTAGGGCGAGCGAGGGTCGCTTCATCCGGGATATGGAGGAGGAGTGAGGAGTAGGAGATGAGGAGAACCTTGGAAGCTTGTCCGTTCGCCTACTCGCACTTTGATCGACTGTTTCTTGGACGTCGTCCGTTGGTTCGTCGTTCGGTTTACCTTTCGGTTTGTCTGTCTGTCTGTCTGTCTGCTTGCTCACCTTTCTCCCCTCTCTCTCCCTCATCATTCACCTCTTTTCAACCCCTCATTCCCCATCAACAGCCTTGTCATCGTTGTCGTCGTCGTCGCCGCCCCCGTTCCCGTTTTCGTCTCCCTGCCGTTTGTCTCTGTCGGCGTCTTTTTTGCTCTCGGTGATCCATCCTCATCGGTCGGTCCCCTTGCCCGCTTCGCTTATCACAAACCCAGGCTGTCCTGTCCTGTCCTGTCCTGTCCGTCAGTCCCGCTTTGAATGCCTTGCCTACCCAGGCGGCGGCGGGCCTCCTCTTACTTGGGAGCAGCAGCTTACTTTGGGGGATACCGTACCGTACTGTACCGATCAACCCGACGACTCTCCACTTGCTGCCAAACACGGCCGGCCGGCACCCAGCCCAGCAGCCCAGTCCACCAGCATTTTGGGGGAGTGTGAATGAGAGAGTGTGGTGGACGGCCAGGCCAACTAAATCCAACCGCGACTTGCGACTGCGACTTGTTTGACTGCGACTCCGGCTCTGACTTGACTGCGACATTTGGTGCCATCATCATCCCCAGGGTTTCTGTTGGAGGGACAAGAGCAGCCCGCTGCCGGCCTGTTCATTCTTGCTCCCCTTTTTTAACCCTTTCTCTTCTACCTACCTACCTATTCCATATTTACTTCAGACGTCCGTCCTCTCCGCCGGTACGCCTACGTAAAGACAAAGAAGCCTTTTCTTTCATTCCCGGGCATCACCTTGTCCGCCCTACCTGCCTGCCTGCCTGCCTGCCTGCCGTCTCTTCCTTACGCCTCCGTAACCTGAATCTGACCTGTTTCCTCTCACGTCCGTCCTGCTACACCACCTAAACGCCTCCTCGTACGCTCGCAACTGTTGACCCATTGGAGCTGCCCACCGGCTTCCGTTCTCCCATCCCACATCTACCTACCGCACTTCCTTCCAGGTTGGGTAGCTATCCAGCTTCCATCGCACTTACATCCATCCACCACCCGCCTGGCCACATTCACGACATTTCCTGACGCCTGCCATTGCCACCAACACTCGCCTGCCTCAAGGCCCTGTACCTACCTACCTAGCTGTACGCCTCGTCAAAAAGCGCCCCCTCTTCATCCTTCCCCCGGTAGCAAGGGAAAACACACAGCTGCCCTCCCCCCGGTGTCAGAAGTGTTCGCTCGTTCAGGCAGCGTCTAGACCACCTCCCAGGCAGGCCCAGCCAAGCCCGGCCTCACTTGCGAACGACGGACAAAGACGTTGGCACTGCTGGATTCCGCCCGAGCCTGTCCCTGCAACCCACAGCATCACCACCCGTCCACCGTCGGCCAGTGCAGTCCAGTCCGGTCCAGGGAGTCTCATTCGTACAAGACGTGGCATCCGGTCTCTTTTTTTCTTGCATTTCTCCTCTTGTCTCGCTCGCTCAGCTCAGCTCAGCCTTTTCTGTCTGTTCTGTCTTGTCCCCCACACCATTTTATTCCTCTCTTTTTCCTTCCTTCCCTCTTCTCTTCCCACCTCGTCGTCGTCTTCGCCATCGTTTTGACGACCGCCTCTCTTCGCTGCTTTGGTCTCGCCCGTCAGCTTCCGTCGTCTTGGTCCTGGACGCCGCCGCTAAAGTTACAAGCTACGTCGTCATCGGCGTTATCGCAGCCCCCCCGATAACAAATAGACCCAGCAGCTGCTGCCCCTCATCCTCACCACTCCTCCCACCGCGGCCGCCCGCCCTCGTTCGGCTCTGCGTTTCTACCTTCTTGGGTCCCTCGCTTCGGCATCCGGAAGTCCTTGGTCCCAAGACCTCGACCCCTCCGCGTTTCCCGATCACCGCCCTGTGATCGCAGCGTACTACCGATAGTCCTAGTCCAACACTGCTAGAATACTACGAATACACATACCTACCAATCCTTTACGTGGGGTAGTCGTCCAGGCAGCTGGTGTTGCTGCCACCCTCATCCGCATCCGCATCGTGCCCATTCGAGACTCGCAGCGTCTGAGCCGCCCTTTTCAACCCCCGCGACGCCTGGAATACCATATCAGGCTCCCGGGTGGCTTCTCTTTTGCAAGGCTCCGCCAGCCCAGGTCGTCGCAGACGAGGTTCATCTAGCAGCCGAGCTGCGTCGCCCAAGATGGATAACATGGACTATATAATGCACAATCAACCTCGGTCTTCTGGCCACTACGATCCCGTACACTCGGCTTCGAACCACTGGATGTCTCACTCGCAGAACTCACCTTCTTACCCATGGCAGACGCAGAACCCAATCTTGCCACAGAGCTATCCTCACCACCCGTTGCAACCTGCACCCGGATCCGGCCCGGATCCGTTCCAGCTCGGTCATCATGGAGGCATGTTGCCGCCCATGCTGGGCCTGCCGCATCCCCATGCGTTTTCAGAAAACATGCCGGGGGCCATATCTCCGCGACCGAGCGGACGACATCAGGCCTACCATCGCAATGCCATGCCACCGCCCGTAGCGCCGGTCGCTTCCGGCACGGGTGCTCACAGCCGTGATGGAGCTTTTGCAAACCAAATACCCGGCCGGCCATTGAGTTTTCAGCCGCCTGCAGGTCTGGGAATTCCACCACCAGGTGTAGGTGTAGGTGTAGGTGCCAGTGCAGGTGCAGCTCCGGAGCCTAATTCACAGCAGCAGCAGCAACAGCGCCCGCCATTTCTCGCAACGGAACCTCCAGCAAACAACTTTGGCCAGCACAACAACAACTCCCCTCATTTTGTGCCCGTACCCGTGCCCGTGCCTCTCCCCCCTCACTCTTACATCTCAACACCACCGCCGCGCCGGGGTCACTTTTCGTCGGCTTCCGCTTCTTCAAGGACCGCCTTTCGTGACATACCTTCTCCTACCAGTAAGCTTCCCTCTTGCCTCGGGCTCAGCCAGCCTCCTCCCTGGTTACACCGAGCTCTGGCTTGCGAGAACCCCTCGTCCGACGCCACCGTATCATGCAGCGCGCACGAAACCAGTCTCTTGCACCAGCTAATATTCATTAGGGCCATCCCCTCCCTCGTCTGGTTTCCGCAGATCTCACCACCCACGCCAGCGCAGATCAACATCCACTCGCATCATGTCGTCGGAGCCTGGACTGGAAGATGATGATGACGCTCCCCGACATGTGTATTTCGAGCATGGCATGTACAGCCCAGGCGGGTCAGATTCCTCTGCTGAGGCGAACGAAGAAACAGTCCTTCGCCACATGCAACTCATGAGAGGTGCTGTCAGCACCAAGAT
Source organism: Fusarium euwallaceae (assembly GCA_002168265.2). NCBI lineage: Eukaryota > Fungi > Ascomycota > Sordariomycetes > Hypocreales > Nectriaceae > Fusarium > Fusarium euwallaceae. The sequence goes on from NHTE02000041.1 coordinate 3,828,622, forward strand.
GGTGGCATCCAAGTCGACATTGCGATCTCTCGAAAGTGTCAAGATTGAAGATCTTCCGGAGGGAGACCGAAGTAAGCGATCTTGCCATTGGCCGGATCGGTGGAATGTTGAAGCTAATGCGTTGCAGGCTGTGTCATTTGCTACAGCGATTATGGCGTCGAGAGTCCCGAGGGTGTTTGCGAGGCGGCCCTCCGTCTTCCGAAATGCGGACATATCTTTGGAGACCACTGCATCAAGAAGTGGCTTGAGGAGTCAGATAGCTGCCCGTATTGCCGTGACAAGCTGCACTCTGAACCCAAGCAGCACACCAGCGCTTCTACGCGCGCGTTCATGAGCTTGATGAGGTCGCAGGGACTCCACGTTTCGTCAAGGTGCGTGGCCGGACTTCCTACCACGCTGATGTCTTGATTATTAGTAACTGACAGACTCGATAGGGCAACGGCCAATCCAGACGACATCTTGGCCAGAGCAATGGTAATGTCTTATGGGATGGCGGGTAGAAACGGGTCTCCCTCGCGACAGCCTGTCACAGCCGGACGAAGATCACCACCAAGTGATGCGGGCGAACGACAACGTCGAACCAGAGCGCGACACGACAACGGACACACTCGCGAGTTGAGGCCGCTGTCGGGAGGCCATAGCCGCGCGGTCCATTTCGATACTCCCTCGCAGCGCGCTGCTCCGGGTGCACCCTTGATCGGCCACTCGTTTGTGCATCACTGGGACGAGATGTCGCCAATGGAGCGAAGGCAACAATGGACCTCTGAACAACGGACTCATCAAATGACGAATCCTCGGTTGGCCGGACCTCGGAATAGTACAACGACAACAACAACAACGAATGCGCCCGGAGAGGTATCGGCTCCCACGTCTACCATCTCGATGTCAGCTCTCTCGCCATTGGCGCCGATGTACCAGCCGCAAGGGGTGTACCTCGGGACCACAGACACACAACCTCCTGGGACGGCGCAATCTCATGATCTGCCGCTCCTAGAGATTCGGAACCCGCCATCACAGATGCAATCTAGCACGGCTTCGGGAGGCAACGAGAACGTAACCCCCTCCTTGGCTACGCCGCAGGATCTACCTGGAAGCATCCAGGGCAACAGTAATCGGTCTTGGTAGCGCCGGGGCCGTCGTGCGACGCGCGCAATTCTTGGTCGAAATGCGTCAACCCGGTAGGTGAAGCGAGACGAGAGACAAGCGGCAACTACCACGTGGTTGAGATCTTGCCCCACGAAAGTGAAAGTGAGGGGATAAACAAGATCGACCGAGTGGTCGGGGTCACGTCAAGGACCTAGACTTTGGTTGGCACTCAGGTGCTGGGTGGACATCGACAGAAGGTACATGGAACAGGTTGCGGACGATGATACAAGAATCCGATTCGTATGCGAGGGAGGGATTGATTTGGCGTTGGCTTTGGTATCGATCGATCGAGGGCATCATGGATTGATTCATGGAAATTGCACCAGGTTATGGTTTTCTTTTTGGAGGGAGTGTCATCTGGCGTTTTCATGACGTTTGACAATTTTGGGGGAAGCGCAGCAGCAGGGCTTGTCTGCCAATTGCTGTCCTATTACAACAGCGGAATTAGCGATAATTTCATAAAGAAACCCACTTTGTCCCCCCATCAACTCGATGCAACCCTAGCTCGCCCTCTTGGAGAGTGATGAAGCAGACGAGACTAGCGCATAGTCTATGTTAGTGTGTGTGAGACTCGGCCAACATGGCTGCCGGTCGGAGTTTGAGTTGGAACGGTAATGTCCGTTGGGACAACGGTACAATATTGACGACCGATCGGACGCCAGGATGGGCCGATTTGGAGCAATTCCCAACTTCTCTGACGGCTAGAGTCTTGAGCAAGTCTGGAGCCATTCACGGAATCTCCACCACGTTTAAGATAAACGAATCGCTTATAAGGCCATCCCGTGGCTGTTACCCCTGGCTCCGTCCCCTGCAAAGCCCAACTCCTGTCGCTACTTGTCCCGCCCGAGTTAAAGTATTGGTCCTTCCCGTTGCCTGGCCTGACCCCCTTTGACGCGCAAGATACTCAAGAGTGAAAGGCTCAAGTCGTCATGGGGTTGCCGTGGGAAAACATCACGGGCGGCGCTGCCACGGTCACTCTGGCTCTCTCCTGGGTGCAGGACGATTGGTCCAAACTACTCCTGTTGAAACACTTTACAAAGCTGTGGGCCGTGGGCTTCGTGCTCTGGGTTGTCTGGGCGATATGGATCTATCCGCTACTCGCGTCGCCGTTGCGGCATCTGCCTGAACCATCCAACAACCACTGGCTTTTGGGCCAGGCAAAGAGGATATTCGCAGAGCCTTCAGGCATTCCGATGCGAGAATGGTTTGTCAATTGCCTCTTGTGATGCAATAGTACTCTGAAAACAACATACTAATGCTCATTCCCAGGGTGGCCGAGATCCCCAACGATGGCATCATCCGTTACCGCGGCCTGTTGAACCAGGAGCGGATCCTTGTCTGCGGACCCAAAGCGTTGGCTGAGGTGCTGGTCACCAACAACTACGCCTTTGCGAAGCCGGGTTACTTGCAGCAATCTATCGGGCGCATCCTTGGAATAGGAGTGCTGTTCGCCGAGGGCGATGAGCACAAGATGCAGCGCCGCAGCTTGACGCCAGCGTTTGCATTCCGCCACATCAAGGATATGTATCCCATCTTTTGGCGCAAGGCTAAAGAGGTGACCCAGGCTATGACGGCAGAAGTTGGTGGTCGGGACGAGGTCGAGCTTGAAGTGTCTAGCTGGGCATCGCGGGCGACGCTCGATATCATCGGCGTCGCTGGCATGGGGCGAGACTTTGGTGCCATCCAAGACCCGGAGAACGTGCTCGCTAGGACTTACAGGAAGATCATCAAGCCGTCCCGCGCAGCTCAGATCCTGGGCCTCATTTCCATGTTTATTCCGCTGCAAATAGTCATCAAGCTGCCATTCCGCCGGAACCAGACCATCAACGCAGCGGCGGACGAGATCCGGGCGGTGTGTCGAGATCTGATCCGGGAAAAGAAGGCCAAGTTGGCCAACAAGGAGCAGCCGGACATTGACATCCTCTCGGTAGCCATCGAGAGCGGCGGCTTCACGGACGAGAACTTGGTCGATCAGCTCATGACGTTTCTCGCCGCAGGACACGAGACGACGGCATCGGCCATGACCTGGGCGGTTTATCTTTTGTCTCGACACCCCAAGGTTCAGAGCCGGCTTCGGGAAGAGGTGCGAGAGTGCTTGCCGTCCGTGGATTCGGATGTCGATATTACCAGCCTCGACATTGATCGCATGCCGTACCTTAACGCCGTCTGCAGTGAGATTCTCCGTTACTATAGCCCCGTGCCGTTGACGATGCGCGATGCTTCTTACGACACCACGATTTTGGGTCATCCAGTGCGCCGCGGTACCCGTATCGTCATTGTGCCCTGGGCGACTCACTTTGACCAACACCTTTGGGGTCCGGACGCGGACCGTTTCGATCCGGAGCGGTGGCTCCCCTCCGGCTCCGAGGGTGGAGCCGCAGACCGGAAGGCCGCCAGCGGGGGCGCGACCAGCAACTACGCGTTCCTGCCGTTCCTGCACGGGCCCCGGAGCTGTATCGGGCAGGCCTTCGCCAAGGCCGAGTTCGCCGCTCTCCTCGCGGCGTGGGTCGGCCGGTTCGAGTTTGCGCTGGCGAACCCGGAGGAGGCGGACGAGAGCAAGGTCGAAATCCGGGGCGGTGTAACGGCCCGGCCCGCCAAGGGCATGCACGTCAAGGTTAAGGTTGTGGGAGGGTTTTGAAGGGCTTTTCTGGCTGTGCTTTGATTTGTATATATGTCAAGAGCGACGACATGGTAGCGCGGGTGCGGCATGCGTTGTCAAGCCCGTGGCTGGTTTCAGAGCGCAATCGGTGTTGGTCAATTGGGTGAGATGTTTGCTAAGCAACTCGGTGGAGGTTGTCCACATGTTTCGAGTCATTCTAGGGCTGTAGTTGCATCTAGCTTCTGATTGACGGTAGCATTTAAACGGCCTGGTTATCATCTGCATGGCCGTGGCCCATAATTAAAAATAGGCGGGCGTCTATAACCACCTCATTATCAGATTTCAGCTGAAGAGGATCCCCAGGACCCGTAGACCCTTGTGTGAGGATATTGACGCAAGTCGAATCGGATTTCCCTCCCACCAATTGCAGGGTAGGCACCCTGACGGACGGCCTGCAAGAGTGGACGCACGTGTTGCAGCATGTGACTGCCAGCTGGCAATGCACCAAATCTCGGTGGAGATGACGACGGCGCTAGCCAATGTGTGGCGGCCTGAATGTCGACACCAGCTGAAAGTGACCAAGATTAAAATGATTTCTGCGATAACAGAGCATCCTTGGCGAACTCTGACCTGGAGTTGATCTCGGCTCTACTCTTACAAACCACCGATATGAAAAACCTCACCTAGGACCAGCGTCGCCCCTAACGTTACCTACTGAGAGATACTATCAAGATCAGCGCGAGGGAGAGAGATCTCCCTTCGGAGTCGTCCCTCCATCGCATCATCATCATATCGGCGACAAGACGGACACACAGAAACCAACCAGCCAAGCACTTACCCTCTACCGAGCAATTTTTAGCGCCCAGCCCAGGCCTCCCAAGGCCCAGCGGCAGATCCAATCTCAGACCCACCACGAGAAACCTGGGTGAGCCAACGACGGAGCCTAGCGTCCAAGAATTGGACACACCCAAACCCCAGCCACCGCTTGTCCTGTTTAGCGGGCCGAGACGAACGGGGCACCCATGGAAAGCTGGCGTCGAGCTCCTTCGCAAAACAAAACACCATCTCCCTCCTCCACCACACCCCCCGATTCCTCCCATCGATACCCGTAGAGGCCGGCCACAATGATGCGAGATCACCGCTCTCGGGACTCCGAGAGTGCTCGCCGCCGGTGGCACGAGTCTCGCGATTCGAGAGATTCGCGTCATCCGCCGTCGCAGCAGTCAACGCCGACTCAGCAATACCCGCAACAACAACAACAACCGCCTCCACCACCACCACCCCAGCAACAACAGTACCAGCAACAGTACTCTCAACAATACCCTCAGCAATACCAGCAGCAACGATACCAACAACCCCCCATGTACCAACAGCCCCAGCAATATCAACAATTCCAGCATCAGCAGTATCAAAACTCCCCTCAGCAACAGCAGCCTTATCAACAACAGCAGTACCCGCACCCTCAACCCTATCCCAACGCGCCACCGCAGACTCACCCCGCCTACAACGATCCCTACTCACCCCACCCAGAGACACGTCGACCGCAGACGCCCTCGAGCGTATTCTCTTCATCCAGTGACACGTCGTCGTCGCTACTGGATATCTCGCGATTCAAGGACACGAAGGAGTATGGCGGCGTTTTCGGCACTTTCTTCAAGGCGCCCTCGGAGCGCGTGAGGCAGCATCTCCACAGGAAGAAGAAGAAGAAGCGCCGCGTGCTCTACTTTGGCAATTCGTCATCGTCATCGGTCAACTCGGACTTGGCGTACGGCCAGGGATATGTCAAGCAGCCAAAGAGTCGCACTCTTAGCCCTCGGAGCCGCGCTTCTGCTTCTGCCCAAGGGTACGCGTCCTCTTCAGGATATGCGCAGGGCTATCCGCGCCGAAGGCGGTCTTCGGCAGAGGCCTCCGACCGCGACCGCACACCAACACTCCCGCCCCGGAAAGCAAAGACTGCGGACGAAGAGATCATGGCTCTTGGTCAACAGCTCTCTAATCTAGCTAGGAAGTCCAAGGAGGATGAGATGCGCCGTGCCAGCAAGAGCTCAGGTAAGGGCAAGGCGGCAGCTCTCGGACTTGCCGCGGGCGCGGCAGGCGCGGCAATGGCGTCTCGATACGGTCGACGCCAGAGTCACGGCCTGGGAAATTCCAAGACTCGCGTTGAAACTTCCGACGACGACTCAGACTGGGAAGACGCTTCGGACGACGAATCTTCCTCCACCACTAGTGGTAGTGATGGTGCAGCCTCGGCAGCCGACTCGGAGCTTGCTTACGGCACCGTTGGGGAGTCTCTGAGGCCCGCTGTCGGAGTTGCTGCGGCTGCCGCAAGTGCGAGCGCCGCGGCAGCAATGGCTGGCTCACACTCTCACTCGAGCTACCATTCATCTTCGGACTATCGGAGATATGGTTACGGATATGGGGAGAGGAATTCGATCGTCGACCCCCGCCTATTTGGTCCCTACAATTCGCTGCGAGGCTCAATCAACACCCCGTGTGGCTTCCGGGATGAAGAGCAAGCAGCCGCCTACCGCCGCTCCTCGGGCAGTATAGGGTCTGGACCGATTCACATGCAGGACAACTTTCCCAGCGCTGGGCATTCCCGCTTCCAATCAGAACAGACCTCTCATTCCGCTTCACGCCAGGATCTCTCACATCAGGTTCGACCTGCTCCTGTTCCCCTTCAGCAGCCCGTTCCCAAGGTACCCGTGTCCTCAAAGGTCTACGAGACGGAGAAGTTTGAGGATTCGAGCCGAAGGGAATCTCGCAACTCTCGTCAGCGATCTGATGGTACATGGGGCGACATTGCTGTCGAAGCAGCTGCAATCGGCGCAGTTGGCGCAGCTGTGGCGTATACGGCTTCTTCACGCAAGGAAAGCAAGGAAAGACGAGAGTATCGCGAAGAAGATAGGCGTGACCACGATAGTCGACGTGGCCGGGATGAGAAACGGGAGATTGAGTCGAAGCGCCAGGAACGAATTGAGGAGGAGTCTTTCGAGCGAGAGCGCGAGCGACTGGAGTTTGAGCGACAGAAGGCTCTTGAGGCGGAGCAACTGAAGCTCCAGGAGCTCGAGCGCCAGAAGGCCCAAGAAATTGAGCGACAGAAAACTCTGGAGCTCGAGAGGCAGAGAGCCCAGGAGCTTGAGCGACAGAGGGCTCTTGAAGCGGAGCAACTGAAGCTCCAGGAACTCGAGCGCCAGAAGGCTCAAGAAATTGAGCGACAGAAAACTCTGGAGCTCGAGAGGCAGAGAGCCCAGGAGCTTGAGCGTCAGAAGACCCTCGAACTCGAACGACAACTGGCTCAGCAGGCGGAACGACATAAGGAACTGGAAATTGAACGGCAACGAAACCTGGAATGGGAACGGGAATACCGACGAACGCACTACGACTCCTCTTATTCACAGTATAATGAGCGAAAGCACGAGAAATCCTCACGATATGATGATCATGACGATACCCACGCAGTAACGAAGGAGAAGGAGGCTGAGAAGGAGGAGAGGAGCAAAGTTGACGTTGTAGTTGCGCCTCGACTGGACCGAAGCGAAGGCACAGAATTCCGCATCGAGCATGGATCCGAATTCCAGGTCATGCGCGAGCCTGAGGTTCAAGTCGAGAGCAGCGAGCGTACTACTACCGTCACTGAAGAGAGCCGCGAGCTTCCTCTACCAACTGGTGCAGGCCACCATGTTGTTACGGAGCACGAAGTTGCCGCAGAGACGAGCCAGCCTGCTCAGCCCAGAGACCCGGCCTACGACCCATTCCAGTACCAGGTTTCGGACGATGCTTTCACCATGTCCCAGGCGGCTACACCCAAGCGACCCCTTACGCCTAATGTCGTGACGATTGAACGCGAACCTAATTTTGATGATTCTCCGCCAAGATCCCTGGCATCAGATGCTCGACTGAGCCGCCGGGACTCGTTCGAGATCGAGAGGATGGTTGAGGAGTACCGCAGAGGAACACAGGACGTAATGCAATTCCAAGACCCCCGCTCCGGCCACGCATACGAGGAAGAGGAGCATGAAGCCAAGTCTATTCTTGACGAGGCCAAGCATGCCATTATTCCTGTAGCAGCAGTTGCGGTTGCGTCTGCTGTCGCTGTTGAGAGAGGACGCCAGAGCAGCGAACACGCCAAGGACAGCTCACGAGACAGCTCGCGACAGGAACGGGACACAGTTCAGGAAGAAGCCGATCGACATTACCGAGAGACCTGCATTGCTCGGAAGATTGCCTCTGAGGAGATGCGATCTCGCAGTGCATCTCCTGAGCGATCGGTGGTTGACAAGTGGCAAGACGACAAGTATGAACCTATCACCATTGTCACGCCGCCTGATATGGAGGAGAAGCACCCGGAGACGAGCCCCTTCAACGGTCCTGATGCGGATGTGAAGATTGACAACAAGATCTATCCTCGCGAGGAGAGACGCTACCGCAACCTGGGTGACAACTCTATGGCTCTTGTTCTGAGGCCCAGAGAAGCCTCGCGGGAACGGCCTGTCCTGAATCTGATCTATCCCACTCCCGCGCCAAGCCGCCAGCCTTCTCCTGCACCTGAGCAAAAGGAGACAACGAGGGAAGTTGAGGAAGTGTCTACCACCTCTGAGGCCAAGGAGACCACCGAAGTCACAGAAGTTGCTCCCACAGCCACTGAGATCGCTCCCGAAGCTAGAGAAGTCACTTCTGAAGTCAGGGAGATCACGTCCGAAGAGGTGATCGTCGCACCCCGAGGTGACATCGTTCCCTTTGATGAGCCGGCCCCCCTTGCTAAATCTGTTACTTGGGGTGAGAACGAGACAAAGAGCTTTGAAGTCGAGACCCCCGAGACTCGCAGCGATACTGAGAGCTACTTCCACTCCGAGCCCTTGGATAGGGTTTCTGACAAGCCCAGGCCACGGCTGAACAAGGCGAGTCGATGGGGCATCCTGGCTGCAGCGATCGCTGGTAGCAGTGCTGAGCCCATCAATGAGCCTGAGGTCGAGATCCCCTCTCATAAAGCCGCGGACATTCCCAGAAGCTATCCCGAGGAGACGAGCCGAGAGGTGGTTCCCGTTTTCTCCGCTGAGGTCTACGACGATGACTCAAGCCGTGAGCCGCCGATTCCTGGACCTAAACCTGCGAGCCCGCACCCCGAGCAAATGCCCGGTGGCTACGCCGATGATCTCGAGTTTGCCGCCACTCTTGCCGCTGGTCTGAAGGAAACCGGCTTCGACCCCGAGATTGTCATTGACAACCCAGCTTTCCACCGCCGTGACTCTTCGCCGGGCGTGCAAAAGACAATCGGCGACGCTCACGGTGACGCTCATGTCGACGCTAAGGGCAAATGGTACACACGACCCTACGCAGAGACCGCCTCGGACACTAGCGACGCTCCCGGTAAGCTGTTGCCGGAGCAGCAGGGCTTTATCCTTGGCGAGGTTGAGACTCCTCAAGAGGACAACCCCGTGCCGTTTGTGGCTGTGCCCGAAGTCACAACCAAGAGTCCCGAACCTGAGAAGTCGGACCTTCCAAGGGCTGAGGACGTGCCACTTCCCGACGATGATGGTTCGGAATTCTCGAAGTTGAGTAAGCGACAGCAGCGGAAGCGAGCCAAGTCTGAAGTCGTTGTTGTCCAGGACGATGGCAAGGCCGAGGTCACGCCAGCAGAGCCTGCTGAACCCCGAGAAGTGGGCGAGGCAGTCTGGGAAGATAATGCTTGGAAGAGAGGCAAGAAGGGCTGGAAGAGTCGTGAATTCGATGACGAGCCCGTCTCCCAAGTTTCTGCTCCCACTGACTATTATCACGACAAGTCTTCTCAGGAGGCACCAGCCAGAGATGTCAGGCCTGACGATGGCTGGGAGACTGCCCAAGACGAACCACGGAGGCGCGACTTTGATGCCGCCGACGTTGCTCGAGTTGCTGCCCCTGTATTCGCTATTGGTGCATGGAGTGCATACCACAATCAACCTTCCAGAGACACTGAGCCCAGGCAAGCTGGGTACCATGACCAGTGGGATCCTTCAGCACAACCTTCGGATTGGGTGAACCCCGAAGCTGGCGAATGGGCTGCCTCACAGGGCTCATCTCCTTCCAGGACTTACCATCGCTCATTGTCCAGAGAGGCTGTTCCCCGAGATGTCACCTCCGAAGACGTCCGCTCCCGCGATGATCTTGAGACTCCTAAGAAGTCACGGAAGCAGTGGAAAGATGAGGACTACTATTACGAGGACGACAGATCCCGTGTCTCCGCTCCTTCGAGATCTCATCGTCGACATTCATCAAAAGATGTCTCGTCTCGAGATGTGCGTTCCGACGATGAATGGGAAGACTCCAAGCGTTCAAGAAGGCACAAGAAGGAGCGTGACGCATACTACGAGGATGATTTGTCACGCATCTCTGCGCCACTGGAGCTCCCTGACCGTCGGTCATCAAGGAGGCGGTCATCTAGGGACCGGTCGAGAGACCGATCAAGGGACCGATCAAGGGACCGATCAAGACGCAGATCCAAGCATCGCTCAAAAGACCGGTCGCGAGATAGGTCTCGGCACACAAGGTCTGATGATGAGAGGGATACTCCCAGGTCAAGGAGGTCCAAGCGTGACTCGTATGGCCATGACTCTCCCTCCCGTTCAGTAGTTGCCTCTGAAATCTCAGTTGGCAGCTCTGGTGCCCGGAGGAGCAAGAAGTCCAAGCGCAGAAGCGGAAATGAGGAGGACTGGTATGACTACCGAGACAGCCCACCGGACCGCAGGCGCGAACACTTTGACGATCGGGACGTGAGTTCTGTCGTGTCCGAATCTCGCGGTGACCGACGGGAGTCTGGACACCGACGAAAGTCCTCTCGATATGATGACGACGATGCCAAGTCAGTTGCGTCTATGCCGGGTTCGTCCCGCCGAGACAAGGATTACAGGGAACGCCGAGATCCAGAGAAGAGATCCAGCGGCATCATCTCCAGCCTCTTCAAGTCCAGTCGCAAGGATAAGAGGGATTCTTTTTTAGATAATGCCGGCACCCTTGGCGCGGGTGTCGGCCTAGCGAGTGCTGCGACCGTCATTGCTGCTTCTGACGCTGCTCACTCCAACGCCGCCGAGGCTCCGTCGGACCAGGAGCATGACAGCTTGCGCGAAGGCCGTCGTGTGCGAAGCTACGAAATCCTCGACCCTGAGGTCGCCCCCCGTGTCTTCAAGCCCGCCATTGACCCTCAGTATGGCGATCTTCTTCCCCTCCCCCCCAGCGAACCTGGCAGTCCCGTCTCTGGCCCTGATGAGCTGCCTTCACTCCCTGATAGCCGACCAGACACTCCTCCTGAGGAGCGCGTCATAAGGCGTGATACTCGCACTCACCATCGACGCCGCAGTACCTTTGAGACGCCGACCAAGTCTCCAAGCCGAACAGCAGTCCCTATCCAGCTTCGTATGGGCCAGAGGTCCAGCCCTGCTTCTCCCGTTGCCCTCAAGTCATCCCCCTCGGGCTCTCCCGTTGTGATCAACTCGGAGCCTGCAGTTATGTCTCGACGAGCAGCCCGGCCGACTTCATGGGATAGCACCCGCGAGATCATGCCATTGTATCTCCTGGAGCACTCTCGTCAAGCCCCTCCAACGACCGGTTTGGCTCTTCCTGCACTCCCTCCAAGTGAGCCAAGCGAAGCTGGATCCAGGCACTCACCTAGCCCTGAGGCCGAGTTCCACCAGCGCGGTGACTACTTTGACCTGGATAGTGCTCAGTTCTTTGATCCTACTCTTCATATCGATACCAATGTGCCTCAAGCTGCACGCAAGAACTCTTCCACCGGAACCGACGAGTCAACAACACCTCGTGCTCTGTTTCATCCAGAGCTTCCAGTTCCCGACTTCACCGAACCTCTTGACAGGGAAGTACCTTTTGAGAGCTCTGTCAAGGCTGCATCTTTGCCAACGACCCCACAGCCTGTCCCCGTCGAATCGACGAGCAAGGACATGGGCTCTGAACTTCTCGCCATGACACCCTCTCCACGCGAGCCTGTTGCTCCTGTGGCTTTCCCTGTGGCTCCTGCAACTCAATCAGCTACTCCAGAAGATCTTACCTCTACTGATGAGCACTTCTCCGACGCCACTGAGGCTCAATCGCCTCGAGGAACTGTTTCCAAAGCCTTTGACGATGTCTCCTCAGTGGGCACTGTTGAAGAAATTGCTTTCAAGGGCCCTGCTCAGCCCGAAGTCGAATATGCTCCCCAGCCTGTTGTTGAGTCACCTCCAGTGACGCCAACGAGAGAGTCTGTAGCCATTCCTGTAGAGGAGCTCGCCATGGAGGAACCTGCTATCGTGGAGCGTGCCGCCCCTCTTGAGCCCATCGTTGAGGATGTCTCGAGGTCTGTAGACGCGCCTAGTTTCGACCAAGCAGCCGAGAAGGCTGAGATACTGGAGCCTGCAACTCAGGATCGGTCAATCGCCGTTGAGCCGATTGTTGAAGATCTTCCGAAGCTTGTTGAAGAGCCGGCGGCTCCGGAGCTGCCCATCGACCAGGACGATCTCGTCTACGAGCAGCCTATAGTCCTTCTTGAGCCTATTCCCGAGGAGCCTGCTGATTTTGTTGACGAGCCTACTCCTGCGCCACTCACCAAGAACACCGGAGGCCTGGAGGGCGTGGTTGAAGCGTTCGCAGCCGAGGAGCGTGCAGCCGTTCTCTCGCCTATCCTTGAAGAACCCGAGAAGCCGACTGATCTGTTTGCTCCCGACTCACCCGCGGAGAAGGTTCAAGATGCGCAGCCTACAGCTATCCTTGAGCTCAAGGAGGGAGATGCTTCCAAGCCCACCGAGGAACTCGTCCCTGAGGTTGTCGCCGAGAAGGTGGAGGAAAAGGAGCCCGGGACCGTCTCCTTGCCCGCCGGAGAGACCGTGGAGCCCATCGTCGCCGCGCCTGTGATCGAGGAATCACCGAGAGAACTAGAGCCCGTTAGCAAGGACGTTGCTGACCTAGTCCTTGAGGATGTGACCAAGCCTGAAGAAACTCCTGAGTCTGCCAAGCAGACAACCGAGGATGTTCCTCGCGAGATCCAGCCCGACCTTGTCGACATGACCGTGGCAACGATTACTCCTGATGCTGTTGTTGAGCCTCAGCCCGAGCCTGCTATCGAAGCCACCCCTGAACCAACTTCTGTCACTGTCGAGCCCCTGGAGCAAGCTGAAGTCCAGGACAAGTCCAGCGAAGCCAAGATGGAGTCTGTTGCTGAGGATATCATCGAGGCCGCTGTCACAGCTCGCACCCTCGATGCTATTGTGGAGCCTTCAGCAGAGTCTGTCCCCGAAGCCACCGTTGAGCTTCCTCCTGTAGCTGAAGACAAACCCACTGAGCCTGTCGTCGAAGACGTGGCCGAGGCCGCTGCGGCTGCCGAGACCGTCATTGAACCAGCCGCGGAACCAGTTGTTGAGCCAGTGTCTGAGCCTACTGAAGTTACAGCCGAGCCCGCAGCCGAAGCGTCTGTCGAACCCCCTACTGAGCCAGCTCAGCGTGCAGAGAACGAATTCACCACGGAAGAATGGGCCAACCTCACAGCAAAGGATAGGAAGAACATGAAGAAGAAGCTCAAGAAGAAGAATCTGGAGCTCATCATCAAGGATTCCTTTGAGGTCGCTGCCCCTGTGGAAGAAGCTGCCAAAGATGAGAAGGTGGAGCGAAGCGAAGAGACAGCTGCCAAGGACGAAGCTCCAGAGACAATGCCGGGTACCACTGAAGCAGAAAAGGCCCCTGAATCATCAGAGCAACCGGCTACCGATATTTCTCCTACCCCGGCCAAGGTAGAACCTGAGCCCGAGGTTGAGTCCACCGAGAAGGAGCTGCCCAAGGTCGCCGAGCCTGAAGAGCCGCAGCCCAAGCCTGCCGATGAAGTGCCAACGGCTGAACAGGAGGTCTCTCAGGAGCCAGAACCCGCTGTTGAACAGGTCTCTGACGCTCTCACTGCCGAGAAGGAAATCCCCCAAGCATCAGAGCCTATCCCCGAGCCCGAAGTGTTGGCCCCAGAACCAGTTGTGGAGGCCGAGCCTGTCGCTGTTGAAGAGCCTGCTGAGTCCTCTACTGTTAACGCCGAGGCAGTGGCCGAGGAGCCAGCCCAGCCCCAGTCCAAGAAGAGCAAGAAGAAAAAGAAGAAGGGAAAGCAGGCGGCGGAAGAGCAGTCAACCTCTGCTGAGCCTGAAACCATTGTTCAGGAAACAGACAAGGATGCTTTCGATGCATGGGCTGAACCAATTGCCCCTGTTGAGCCCTCAGATGCTCCCGCTGGACCCTCGGATGCTCCTGTTGAGCGCGCTCTCGAAGGTGTTGTTGAATCCACCCCGGCCACTGTTGAGCCCACTCCTGATGCTCCCGCCGAGATCCCATCGGAAGCACCAGTTGATCCCTCCGTTGAAGTGGCTGAAGACACAGCGGCTGCCATCGAGCCCACCTCAGAGGCTCCCGCCGAGCCCTCGGATGTTCCTACTGAGTCTTCAAGTGCTCCCGCTCAGACACTACCAGAAGCACCAGTTGAGCGCTCTCTCGAAGCGGTTGTTGAACCCACAGAGGCCCCTCTTGAGACGGTACAGGAGCCCATTGCCGAGCCAACTCCGGATGTGGATGCCTTTGATGCTTGGGCACAGCCAGACGCTCCCGTGGAGATTGTTGATACTCTCGAGCCCAAGTCGGAGACCCCTGCTGCTACTTCCGAGGCAATGCCTGAACCTTCCACAGAGGCAACTCCCCAGGAGACTCCATCCAAGTCGAAGAAGAAGAAGAACAAGAAGAAGAAGGGTGCCAAATCTGAAGAAGCGGCACCTTCTGCCACCCAGGAAGATTCTTCTACCCCCGACCAGCCTTTTCCAGTCTCGGAAGACCAGCCTGAGCAGCCCATGGAGACAGACATCACTAAGGATTTGGTCCAGGACCAGCCTGCCCCAGTTGATGTGACTGAACCTGAAAACACTGAGGCCCCCCTCGCGCAGGAGACCGCACCAACAGAGCCTACTGAAGCTCCCCAACCTGAGATTTCCTTAGAGGGTGAGACCGAAAAGAAGCCGGAGGAGACTGTGCCTTCCTCTGCAGCTGAACCAACTGCAGATAATGACCGTCAACTGGTCGAACCTGAGGACTCGCCGAACCCTACCGAGGCGACCAAGTCCCAGGATGTCGATGAACCAGCCTATTTGCCGTCAAGCACGGGTCTGCACGCTCCCCAGAAGCCTTCGCAAGAACAATCTCAGAACCGATACTTCCCCTCCACCTTAGGCGTCTCTCCTGCCACAAGAGGATTCGCCGGATTTGGATCCGCTTGGAGAAAGATGTGGGGATCTCCCGCTCAGGTGAAGAATGAGCCCCAATCAACAGAGCTTGAAGCCGTTCAGGCTGACAAGGCTGTTGATGATGAACGCCATCCTGTGATTGCGGAAGCCGCCCCATCGCAAGAGGAGAAGCCTGTTGTGGCCGAGCCTGAGACTGCTATTGTAGCTGAAAATGTGGACGAGAAGGCAGAAACGGTGACTGAGAAGACAGAAACCGCCGAAGTCAAGCCCGAAACTCCTCCAGCGGAATCTGATCTGAATGCCGCTGTTGACGACGCGGCCCCGATCAGGCTAGAGTCGCATATCTCAGAGCCGCTCTTCTCCCAGGGAGACATGCCTGTCGAGGAGTCTCAAGCAACTTCGATTGGCCCGGAGCCCTCTCAAGTCGATGATGCTACTCCCACCACCGAAGACGTGAGCCGCGACATTCCTGCTGAGGATGAACCGACACCTACCCCTCAAGAGGAGTCTGTCAAGATCACCGAGAATGAGCCTTCTACCACAACAAACAACGAGGCCATCAAGACAGACCAGGACGACACAGTGAAGGCCCCTGAGGCTGAGCCTGTCGGGGTCAGCAAGGAGGCAACTGCCAAGACACCGATAGAAGAACCCACGATGACCGGCGAGGATATTGAAAGCCAAACAGCCGTTGTTGCAGAAACACAACCGACCGACGAGGCTGCAGGATCCACCGACGCCCCTGAGACAGTCGAAGCCGAGGCCTCTGTTTCGAAGAAGAAGGCCAAGAAGAACAAGAAGAAGAAGAAGAACCAGGCCAACCAGGAGGAGACTCCAGAGGAGGAAGTCAAGAACGAAGGCACTCAGGACGACACCACGACCAACCGGGAGGAGGAGATCAAGGCCGAAGAGGCTAAGGCTAATCAAGAGGAGGAGGTTAAGAAGGACACTGCTGAAGATGAGCTCAAGACTCAGGAGGAACAAGTCAAGCCTGGCGTGAAGGAGGAGGCTACCCAAGATGATACCCCGGCCAACCAGGAGGAGGTCAAGAACGAAACTGCTGAAAGTGAGCCAAAGACTGAGGAGGAGGGTAAGCGTGAAGTGGAGGATGTGACTGTTGGAAGCGAGAGCAAGGACGAACCCAAGGTGGAAGAGGTCATCCCAGAACCCGCCGAATCTTCAGCCGACACAAACGTTGCGGTAGCTACTGAGACGCCTACTCTGGAGTCTACAGAGGAAGCCATCCCCGACACCCCCAAGGACACTCCGGCTGAGGAAAGGTCACTTCAACCTGAGGTTACCCAGGAGACTTCGGGTGACAAACACGTGGAGGAAGCAAACCCGGAGCAACCAACGGATGCACCCCTCGATCTCGGCGACAAACCATCTGCCGATGAGCCTGAGCCTCAACTAGCCTCAGAAGCAGAACCAGCTTCCAAGGAAGCCGGGGTAGCTAAGGAAGCCGAAACTGATAAGGAAGTTGAGGCAGCCAAGGAAGCCGCAGAGCAGGCTGCCCGTGAAGCTGAGGAAGCTGAGGAAGCTCGCGACGCTGAGGAGATGATGGCCTTGAAGGAAAAGAGGGCGCGAAGGAAAGGTCGCCTCTTGAAGAAGGACCAGCAGCGCCTCATTGCCCTTGAGGAAAATGCTATCAAGCGGGCAGAGGCCCGAGCAGCTCGCGAGGCCGAAGAACAGGTCGCCAAGGAACTAGCGGAGACAGCTGCTGCTGAAGCTGCCATTGCCGAACCTGTCGCCCAGGAGCCTACAGATGCTGAGGGAGTTGCGCCATCCGAGACCAAAGAAGCTCAAGATGTCGGCACCCCAGCTGATGAAATCCAAGCCAACAAGGAGCCTGAGGTCACTGAGACACTCCCAGAAGAGATACCGACCGAAGATGTCCCCAAAGACAGCGGTGAAACGACTGAGGTTGCTCAGACTGAAGCACCCACAGAAGTGCCCACTCCAGACAAGGTTGAGGAAGTCGAAGGTGATATCGGCAACGCCCCTGCTTCAGAACCACAAGATGCCCTAGCCGAAGATGACGTGGCCGAATCAGTGAGCGGGAAAAAGTCCAAGAAGAACAAGAAAAAGAAGAAGTCGGTCAGTTTCACCGAGACCGATGCGGCTCAGGATGCTCCCAAAGACAGCACTGAGCCGTCTTCTATTGGACAAGACCCTCCAGTACAAGAACCAGAGCAGCTCGAGGAATCCACTGCGAGCAGGGAAGAATCTAGTCCTGCAGAGGAACCCACACCCAGTCCCAGTCAACCTGTAGAGGAAACTCCCACGCCATCTGCCGAAACTGAACAACCCGAGGCAGCTGCACAAGCTACACCAGTTGAAGAGGCTGGACAGGCTGAACCTGTTGATGCTCAGGCAGAACCTGCCAACGACACTGCGGTGGACGAAGCTGAAGCTCCCGCTGAGAAGAAGAGCAAGAAGAAAAAGAAAAAGAAGAAGAATGCTTCTTTGGATGATTCTGAGAAGCAGTCTGAAGCCGACTCTTTGCCTCAGGAGACTCCCGAGCTCACGGCTCAAGAACTCGCTGCCACCACTGAAGAGCCAACGGCCCGCGATGTTCCATCGGAAGAGCCAAAGGATGCTGCCCTGCCAGAAGCATCTCTGGATGCATCTGACAGCTTGGAGCATGGCGGCGGCGAGCCTGTAGAGGCACTTTTCCCTACCGACGAGGCTGCGCCGCTCCTGGAACCAGAGGAGATCGACGTTGTCTCCGAGGTTATCCCACAAAACGATGAGCAAACACGGCCAGCTGATGTCGAAACCCCCGTAGAAACTCCCTCTGTCCAGGAACCACCAGTGGACGTTCAGGCCACCGAAGTGCCGGATACCCCTGCTGCCGATCAGCCTCCCACCGAAGAACCCGCCCCAACCACTGAGGAGCCCGAACCCGCCTCTCCAGCGAAGCTTTCCAAGAAGGAAAAGAAGAAGAAGAAGAAGGCAGAGAAGAAGAAGGCAGCGCTTGAAGAAACCGCAGAGCCTGACTCTGGCCTTGCCACTCCATCTGAAAACCCCGAAGTTGTCCCCGAACCTGAGGCCACCGATCCCCCGGCCGAGAACCTCCCGGATCCTCGCGAGGACACCCCAGCGGAGCCCGAGAAGACCGAAACTACCAGCGCAGAAGCCGCTCCTGAAGGCGAGCCTGCGACGCCAGCAGACGATACCAACGTACCGGATTCTACCGAGTCCGGAGAACAATCTGTTCCAAGTGAAGAACCAGCAGCTGGTCCTGAAGACGAGCGGGGTGGGTCCAGTCTGAAGCAATCCCGTACGGACGAAAAGAACAAGGCTAAAGACAACCATTTTGAAATCCTGCAGGACCCCGAGACCAATCGTCCAACGGAACCGGAACCGGAACCGGAAAAGCAGCACGCCGCCGACGCCGCCGTTGAAGAGGCTAGGAGCCTTGGGCCCTCCGAGAACGAAACGCGGGTGGAGGACAAGAGCAATGCTGGTGATCTTGGAGCCCCTGTCGAGCCCGAGGCAAAGCTGGAGCCGGAGCCGGGACTGGAAACTGAGAAACTGGAAGACAATGAGAGAGATGCTGGCCTGTCTAAGAAACAGAAGAAGAAGCAAAAGCAAAAGGCGAAAGCATTAGCTGCCTCGGAGTCCTCAGTCGAACCGGAGACACCCAAGGAGACCGAGGCATCCCCTGAGGAACCAACGGAATCTGCGGTTGGAACTGGCATCGAACCTGAGTCGAAACCCGAGGCTGAAAATGAGCCTGCGGCAGATACGTCCGCCGAGCCAGACAATGACTCTGGCCCCAAGATTGAGAATGAAACACTCCACGATGTTGAGGAGACTGTACCTATAGTTGAGCCTGACACTGAAGCTGAATCGAAGCGCGAAACTGAGACTCAACCTCTCGTCAACCCCGATGCTCAATCTGCGGTTGAGCCAACTACTGCCGAGCCCGAACTTGAAGCCGACGTTTTAACGTCAAGGCCTGAGCCTGAACAGCAGACAACTTCCGAACAGGAGACCATTGTTCCTGAGTTGGAGATTGAGTCTGGAAAGGACCAGGTTCAGACCGAATTGCAGCCCGATACTAAAGTCACAGCTGAGCAGGAAGTTGTTAATGAACCAACCTCCGAGCCACTCACTTTACCTACACCAGCGCCGACTGATGATGAACCGAGGGGTTTTGTACAGCCCTCTGAATCAACTGTTGAGACGGGGCAGCAGCCCGTCGTTAGGCCTGAGTTGGACTTTATGGAGAAGACTGCTGAGGACTCTGCTCCCGCTCTCTCTAAGAAGGACAAGAAAAAGAGGGGGAGTGCAGAGAGTGAGGAGAAGGCGGTTGAGCCCTCGCAAGAAGCAGATTCTTCAAAGGAGGTTGAGGCTGCCCTGGTTGTCGACCAACGGCCAGCTCAGGCTTCTGAGCCTGTTGCTGAACCCGTCGCCGTTGCCGCTCTCGAGCCCACACCGCCTGTTCCTGAAGCGGCCCCCAAGTCAACAACGGAACCCGTCATAGAACACGTCACTGAGGATGACACTCCCATCTCCACGGGTGAGCAGGCTAAGCAGGGAGATGAAACAGAGTCTGCCATACCGACTTCGAATGTTCCCGAGGAAACCTCAGACGACGTCAAGACTACTCCCGACTTGGCTGAGCTAGTGCCCGAAGCTACTCAGCTCACACCTGATCCTCTCGAAGAGAAGGCCGACACTACTGACCATGCAGTGGAACTTGCGGGTTCTCCTGCAGTGCCTCGTCCCTCCACGCCGAAGGCCATCGAGGAAGCTTCTCTTCCCACATCGGCACCAACTGAGAAGGCCGAGCCTACGGTGGGGCAGCATTCAGAAACAGCCGAAGAGACTCTGCCTGAACCCGAATCTTCAAGTGCCCATGAAGCAGCTCTCATCCCTGAGGTCGAAGCATCGCCAACAAACGAACCTGTCCCCGAGGCCCAAGCTCCGTTAGTCGAGGAAGGGGATGATGCCAATGAGGGCTTGACCAAGAAGGACAAGAAAAAGAATAAGAAGAAGAAGAAGGGAAAGGATGTCGAGACTGAACCCCTGGAACACACGGAGAACCTCGCCGAAACCGCTCCCATCTCTGAAACTGCAGTCGCTGAGACGGGCGAGCCTCAGACTTCTCCTGAAAACCAGCCTGAACCTGTCAAGCCCGAGGATGAGACGACGCCGACAGTTGAACCTGCTACTGCTGTTGCCACTTCGCCCGAACCCGAGACAACTGACCTTTCCGGAACTCATGCTTTCACCAAGACTGAGCCGGTGGTCGCCAGGTTTGAGCCTGAATTGGAATCAGACTCGCAGAAACCCCAGGCAGACGAGGCCCCTCGACTTGAGGGGACTCCTCAACCTATCGATGCCCCTGCGTCTGAGGATGACACCCTCAAGTCTGCTCCTGAACCACAGGAACAGACCCAACAACCTCTTGAATCTGGCTCAGAACCTGTCGAGGCTCAAGAACAACCAAAGGGCACAGAGGAAGAACTCGGCCAAGGCCCTACTCTGTCTACTAAAGCCAAGAAGAAGAAGAAGCAGAAGAAAGGCAAGGAACCCGTGCCCATCGCTGAACAAGACCTAGAGGCTCCTCGGGAAGCCCCAGAATCTACTGCTCTCTCAACTGAAGCCATCAGGCCCGATTCCACAAAGGAGGCAACTGGTTCATTCCAAGATGTCCAACTGCCTGACTCTACCCCTGTGGCCAAGGAAGCGACCGCTGCTGGCGAGGAAAAGCCGGCTAGTGTAACTGATGATAGCCCTTCTGCCCAGCCCATTACACCAGCAGAGCTGGCTCGAACGATTGAGCCAACAGATGCCACGACGGTCCCTGAAGGCATGGCCACGAGTGAGCCTATTGAGCAACCAGCGACAGTTGACAAAGATGATCAGGCTCAACCCTCCGAACCAGCAGTGACCGCTGATACCGTCAAACTTGATGAGACATCGCAATCCGCCCAATTTCCTGAGGTCGAACTTGAGTTGACTCCGGTACCTGAAGCCTCTCAGCTGGATGTGGCCAAGGAAGTCCAAGAGGTCCAGGCCGAGGATCCAGCACCTCCCACCCCCAAGAAGAGCAAGAAGAAAAAGAAGAAGGGAAAGGGAAAGGGGGTCAGTGAAGATTCTGAACCCACGGCCGAACCCTCGTCAATCACCGACCCTATCGAGCCCTCTCTGGAGCCTGTCGTCGAGCCTGCTCGCGATCCTACCCAACCGACAATGAAGCCAGAACCCATCAGTGAAGAACAAGACAAAGCCATCACTGGAGATATCCTCGCAACTGAGGCTCCCGCCGAGCCCCAGCAAGTCTCCTTTGATAGGAGTTCTGAGCCTATCACGGAACCTGACAACGTTGTTGAGCCTGTCAAATCTGCAACCGAGACTGGCTCAAGACTTGAAGCCTCTGCCGACCCCCCTTCTGCTGAGACTGCTCCTGATAATTCTACTGGTGCTGCTCCCGAGGCTCCCGCTCCGTTATTGGATGCTGACCGACAAGCCCGAGGTGAAGCCCAGCCAGCGGTGTTGGAAGACAACCAAGCCCCCCACGTTCTTGACCGCAACCTTAGTGCTGAAGCGGAAACGACCCTCACTCCAACTGAAGCCGTGACAGGAGCCTCGAGCGTCCCGGAGCCTGTCGTTCCTGAGGCGGAAGTGGTGCCCGCAGTTGAGCGTGCAGTTGAACCGCCAGCCCAGCCTCAAGAAACGGATGACATGGCTGGTCTTTCCAAGAAGGAAAAGAAAAGACGGAGGAAGGCGGCCAAAGATCTCGCTGCAAAACTCGCAGAATCTCAACCCATGACATCCGATACTTTGACATCTGAGCCCACTCAAGCTGGGTCCTCCGAGGACGCAACCCGGGAGGCTGAGACAGTACCAGTTCTGGGCAGTGATTGTCTGCCAGAAGCCGAGCCAACACCCCAGGAAGAGGCCGGCAAAGAGACACAACCCACCACTCAAACCCAGAGCGAGGTCCCTTTGGAACCCGTCTCCGAAGCCATTCCCGTGACTGAGTCAACAACTCAGGCACCGCCAGAACAGGAGTCATCCCCGGAACCGCAGACTGAGCAGGCACCAAGAGAACCGCCCAACACAGAGACTGAAGCAGTTAGTGAGGCTGCTGCCGCGGACACCCTGCAACCAGAATCCAGTCAATTCCAAGATTCTATTGATGTGCACCAAGCCCAGACCGAAGCTTCGATTGAGCCAGATCAACAAAACCAACCCTCATCGAAGAAGAGCAAGAAAAAGAAACGCAACAAGGAATCTGTCTTAGGTGCAACAGAAAGCTCTGAGCCTAGCGGCGATAGTGCACGGTCTGCAGGACCCGAACCGGCTCAGGGCTCTCGAGCTCCTGGTGCTACAACTACACTGGAGGACAAGTCAGGCATGGCGACCACTCCTCGCGACCTCAGCCAGTCGCCTGGACCATCGGAAAAGCTTCTGCAGTCAGCTGACGAGCCAGTACAAACCGAGAAGTCCGACGAGGGCTTGCGCCGAGATCTAACCCTCGAGCCAGTCGACTCAGCTAAAACCGAGGCTCCAACTCAATCCTTCGAGGGTTTTCAGGAGCCTCAACACGGCCTCGAGGGTGAACCTGCCCCTACCACGCAAAAACCTAGCGATTCTGTGACTCGGGATATGCCAACAACCCAGAGCGAGGTTGAATCAGGAGAGCCATTACAGCCTCAGGAGACAACCACCGTCGAAAAATCAGAGTTGCAGCCAGTCCTTCCCTCCACAATTCTTGAAGATACGAGCCCCTCTAGTCATGATATCCCAGCCGATCTGGAGCTCATCCAGCCCGAGGCGGGAGACAAGGAGCAGGGCACCGAGGTCACCAGCACTTCTAAAAAGGACAAGAAGAAAAAGAAGAAGAAGACCAGATCCTCAGCCCCAGAGTCTTCTGCGCCTCTCGAGCCTACCGATGCGGTTGAGGGGCCGCTTTCCGTTGCTGGCCCTTCACTCGACCAAGTCGACCAAAAAGTTAACGAGCCCGAACCAGCTGCCCCCACCCATCTGAAGGTAGAAGAAAATGCAGAGTATCCTGACAACATCCGAGCTGACAACCTTTTGGGACAAGAGATCAACAAAGGAGACGAGGTGAAACCGCAAGAGCCCTCACTAGAGCCTCCTTTCGACCGCTCAGTCGAAGCGTCAGCCCAGCCTTCAGTTGAACCCCCCACTGAAGGGTTGGTCGAGCCTCCAGTCGAACTTCCCGTCGAGCCCGAGAATGAGGAGGTCGCTCAAGATACTGCTAGCCCAGTTCTATCGAAGAAAGACAAGAAGAAAAAGAAGGACAAAGTAATTGACACCCAAGCAACAGAGTCGACGAGTCTCCCTGAGCCAACAATTGAGACACCTGACAACACGGCTCAGCCTCCAGCCGAAGACCCTACCCGAACTACAGACCAGCAAGTCGAGTTGGCTGTTCTGACTGCTGATGCGACCAAGTCTACAAAACTGACAGAGGGAGATGATGCCCAGGCTCGAGAACTTGAGGCGCCAACTACAACACCTGCTGAAGCCTCAGATCTCCACATTGAACTGCCAAAAGAAGCCAACGAGCAAGTATCGATAACCGTGCCCGAATCAGCACCACGCCCCGTTGCTTCTAATGAGAGCGCTTCAATGGACGTTGATGCTCTTATCTCTGCCCCGGTCGACGCTCTTGCACCCCAGGCTGCTCCTTTTGAAGAGCCTGTTGTTCAAGATGCATCTGTTAGAGACGCCAGTGCCGACGAAAATCAGCTAGAAGTTCCTGTCACTCAATCCCTTCCTGCTGGTCCCCAGCCGCTAGATGGCAACCTTGTTGAGGGCGCCCCTAGTGAGCAGGTCTCCGCCGTGGAGCCTGCTATCGCCCAAGATCCGGTCATGACTACTCCTGATGAAAACACTCGCGAAGCAGACAGCGGTACCAAAGACATGCCGAGTCAAGCTGACGCTTCCCCTGGAGCTGTCCCCAAAGATGTCACCTTGGGGAGTGGGCAAGCCTCGACCGCTGCCATAGCGACAGAACAGCCTGAGAGCGAACCGTCCACCAAGATGTCCAAGAAGGAAAAGAAAAAGGCCCAGAAACTGGCCCGTGAGAAGGAACTTGCAGAGCGAGCTGTCGCTGCGGAGGAGTCCACAATCTCGGAACAGCAAGATACGCAGCCCGCACCTGTCGAAGAAGAGCTGCCACACTCTCAAGAGGCTGATACATCAGCCCCAAAGGCCGAGCCAGACGCTCGTTCATTGGCACCAGTCGAGACCCCCGCGGAAGAACCGATTCAGCCCAGCGATGATGTTTCCGCACCGCAAATCGACAAGGCAACCGAGCAGGAGGCCGATGCAGACCGTCTCCCCCCAACTGCTGATATAACTGGACCGTCATCCTCGATAGATACACGAGCAGAGGAGCAGGCAACCGACGACAAGGCTACACCAAAGAAGAAGACCAAGAAAAACAAGAAGACAAAGACTGTACTCTCCGAGCCAAGACTTGAAGAGACACCCAGTGCTTCTTCAGAACCTGCTCCCCTGAGTGCAGACGCTGCCAAAGCTTCAAGTGAGGAGCAAGTTCCTCGAGCCCCTTCTGTTAACCTCGTTGAGTCACCTCCGAGACAATCCATGCTCCCACCATTCTCTGAACAACCTCTCGGCTCACTTTTACCACTTACGCCTGTGGTTTCCGCGGAAGAGCCACCCCCAAGTCGAAAGGCCGAGAACAATGAGTCTGGGGCCGTTGTTCCAATTTCAAGAGACCTATCGCTCAGTCCCTATTCAGCGGCAGAGGCAGGGCGAGCTGCTGATTCAAAGAAGAAAAGGAGGGCCAACAGGGTGCCCAGCAGTGTTCTGCCGTTCGGTCTCCCACAGCCTACGCCGGAGGCGACCCCAGAACCCGAGTCACCGATAGCTGAACGATTAATTCTGCTTGGGGATCATACAGGTTCTAAACTTAGGGGCATCGATGATACCCTTTGGGAGCTTGGTTCAAGTATCGAGAAGCATCAACCAAGGAACCTGACTGCTATGGTCAAGTCGAGAGGGCCTGTTGAGCCCTCGGCAGATACCATCGCGTCTTCTCAAGATGAGGTAGCAGTCTTCCATCAAGAATCGGTTCAGCAAGAGGAGAGAAAGGACGAGAACAAGGCAACTAGCGATCTCGACTTCCCGGGACCTCAGGACGACCATGTCAGCTCCAAGGGCGCCGAAAACATAATCTCTCCCCAACCAACCAAGGACTCACCCTCTGGCGAGACCCTCTCAATGGGCAAGCCACCCAAGACCCCCAAGGCAACAGACAAGAACCAGCCCCAACAGGCAGCGAAGGAAGCCAAATCAACTGTCGCTGACATCTCAGCGGCAACCGCTGCTGCGCTGGGGGGCATCGCACTTCTGGATAAAGCTGACAAGAAGAGGAGCAAGGGAAAGAACAAGGATGAGAACAGACAACTGGATGATAAGGAAGATGATGGTTTGTTGACACGCGAACACCAAGGCAAAGGCAAGGATATCACATTGATGGACACTGAGAAGGAGAAGGAGGCCAAAGAGGCCAAAAAGCGCGCTGATCGCCGGGGTGAAGGATCGCGCAACTTCAAAGATAAGGAGGTGGAGAAAAACGTACGGGACGCTGGCCATGATTCCAAGGACAAGGGCAAGGTGAAGGACAAGAAGCCCTCGCATAAGAGCAAGGACGCGGAGCCGTCAAAGGAGAGCTTCACACCCACCAAGTCAAGCAAGGACAAGCACACGGAAAGGGATGAGGACAATCTCAAGCACGCAACTCCAGTCAAGAGCAAGACACCCGAGCCGGAAAGAGGATGGAAGGGCACACCACGACAAGGCACACACATGGACACGTTGGACATGACGGAAAGCCCGATTCTCGGCCGAGCAGATCTGGCATTTCCACGAACTTCTTCCCCCCAGGGCCTCCTGCGCCTTGGACCGGACGTTGGGGAACCCATGGGTGGTTTGCTACGAGAGGACAGCCAGCCGCCGACACCAATGGGGGACGCGGGATCAGAAATCAGCGATCTACGTCGATCCCCCTCCAGAATTTTGGCTCCGGTGAAGGAAGTTCCTGAGTCAGAGGCCGAGCCATCCAAGTCCAACTGGAAGACACCTGACGCAAAGCGCGACAGTGGACTTGTTGGTGACGCGGCGAGCTTCAACAGGCGAAGCAAGCGGCTAAGCGAAGAAGCGCAGCGCGACAGTGGTCTTGGACAAGAAACACCTACCCAGAGAAGAAGCAGACAACTCAGTCAAGAGGCGCATCGCGACAGCGGAGTTCATACGGGTGAGCCGGAACGTACAGTGCTCCGGACACCAGAGCCAGCAAGCGAACGGAGACTTCGCCGTTCACCTCGAGGGACGCCAGTACTAAGAGAGCCGTCCGCGCCGGGCCCGACACCAGAACCCGAAAAGAAGGAGCGGAAGCAGTATGGCGCTCTAACTCCAGCGGGCGCGGCGGCGGCGGCAGTGACAGCGGGAGCTGGATTAGCGGCACTTCGAGGACTCTCAACGCCAACACCAGCTCGAGCGCCAACACCGGCTCGAGCGTCTACACCAGTTCGAGCATCAACACCAGCCTCTTCAGCCTCAGTGGCTGGGGCCCATCGCAGCGTGTCAGACAACGCCCCCATTTCCCGCCAATCAACGCCGGGCATTCTAGAGGGCTCAGGGGGGCGACGAGCTGTTTCCAACACCAGCCTCTCCCGTCGTCGGACGCCGGAGCCACTAAAGTTCCGGCCTGAAAGCCCAGGCATCCGCACCTCCACACCGCCGCTCCGTCGGGTCGACAGGCGAATGAGCGGTGATCTTCGTTCTCTTCGCCAACAAAACAACACCACGCCCGCCAGTTCCACGCCCGTCGCAAATGAGGGTCGAGCCCGTGCCAAGGACATGGCCGACGTCTACGTAGGTATACTCAGAACCAATTGTTAACCTCACTGACACGCTCTCACAGGATGGCTACGGCGAAGGCCGCATCGGTTCACCCCGATCACCCACCCGGCCCCACAGCATGCGACGCCGACAGAGTATGCAGGTGCTTGAGCTTGAGAATAAGGTAGAGCAGCTGCTGGCTGAGAACCGGATGCTCACTGACGCCCGCGCCATGGCTGAGACGAGCATCAGCCAGCGGGCCGCCTCCACCTTAGCTGACCGCGATGGCGAGATCGACAGCCTCAAGCAGACTCTACAGTACCTCCAAAACGAAGTCTCCCGCCTGACCGAGGTGAACATTGGCCTCACCAGTGCTAATGCCGAGCTGGCAAACAAGGAGACGGGCCGTGTTGCCGACCTTGAGGCCCGAAACGCGAACGTCACACGCGAGCTCTCCGAGGTTCGACGCGCCCGAAAAACGACCGAACAAACCCTAGAAGCCAAGGATGCAGAGATTGCCGCGCTGCGTGCCAAACTCAATTCCGCTAAAGAAAAGATCCGTGAACTGCAGCGTCAGATTCTCGAAACCAAGGCTGCTGACGACGCCTTCCTTAACATCCGCGACGAAGATCACTTTGATCACCGTTGCCAACAACTATGCTCCCATGTCCAGCAATGGGTGCTCCGATTTTCCAAGTTCTCCGACATGCGCGCTTGCCGCTTGACAAGCGAGATCAATGACGAGAAGATAATTGACCGCCTTGACAATGCCGTCCTGGATGGCTCCGATGTCGACATTTACCTTCGGGACCGAGTGAAGCGACGTGACATCTTCATGTCCATGACCATGCACATGGTGTGGGAGTTCATCTTTACCCGCTACCTGTTTGGCATGGATCGAGAGCAGAGACAAAAGCTCAAGTCGCTCGAGAAACTGCTGACCGAGGTTGGCCCTCCCGAGGCGGTTCGCCGATGGCGAGCCGTCACCCTTACATTGCTGTCGAAGCGTGACAGCTTTAAACGCCAGCGCGATCTGGATACAGAAGCCGTTGTCCAGGCCATCTTCCAGACGCTGTGCAAGATCCTCCCGCCACCGTCAAACTTGGAGGATCAGATTCAATCTCAGCTACGTCGCGTCATGAGAGAGGCCGTTGGTCTCTCGATCGAGATGCGTACGCAAAAAGCTGAATACATGATGCTACCGCCTCTGCGTCCCGAGTACGACGCAGACGGTGAGCTCGCCGCCACTGTTTCGTTCAACGCATCCATGATGAACGAGCGCAGTGGCAGCATTACCATGTCCAACGAGGACCTCGAGGCTCAAGGAGCCATTATCCGAGTTGTCCTCTTCCCACTTGTCGTCAAGAAGGGAGACGATAATGGACGTGGCGACGAAGAGATCGTCGTCTGTCCCGCTCAGGTGCTCATTGCTCGATCCAAGAGCATCTATCCCGCCTCAAGTGACGGTGGCAATGCCTCTGCTGGCGCGCGAAGCCACATCAGCGTCACGACAGAGAGCATGGTGCCGCAGCCTGCTGAGGCGGAATATCTAGAAGGGGGTATTTAGGAAGGATTTGGGAAAGATACCACAGGAAAAAGGATATGGTGTTTTGGGTTTGATCGTTCAGGTATAACGCATATCTGACGAACGAGTTTTCTTTGTCTTTTGGATTTCTTTTACTCTTTATGATCTCGGAGGGAAAAAAGGCTCTCACGATCTCAGTCTAATGTTGCTCAACACTTGTTTCTTTTTTTTCTTCTTCTCTTCTCTTCTTTCTTCACTTGTATTACCTTTATTCTTTTTTTCCTTCTTAACGGCCGGCTTTCCGTTTTTTTTTTCTTCTTTTTTTACTCACGAGCCCTGCTTTTGTATTCGTCATGCCTTGTGCTTCTCACCTTATGAGTCGTTGTATTTCCTGGGCTCGGCATGTAGTAGTTAGATTTGTTGTAATGATGGTGTGACTTGACACGTTAAATGAATACTTTGGTTGTTCAATACTGGTTCAATCGTGCCTTGATGATAGTGACTGATCTTGATTTGAGAATGTGCTTTCTCACTTGACCAGCAGTCTGTAGTGGGTTTACTTGATACATGGTGTTTTTACATAGGTTGTTATATAAACAAGTGCCCTCCGGAGAAGTTGACTCCTCACGTCAAACCCGGGCATACATCAATGTTGAGCCCAATGCCCCCATCGCTTTTCCCTTGGCCCATGCTCCAAACGCCCTTTTCTTTACACGTCATACCTTTTAATGCTTTTCAGTCAAGTATACATTGCTCATTGAATCGTCTCTTCATCCCCCGCCGAACCCTTGAGCGTCATGTTCGAACCTCAATTCCCCGCCTGCAATCTCCTGACGGACCTGATACTCGCTCATCTCTGTACTCAGCTCGTCCAGCTCCTCTTCCAAGTTAAAATTGGTCTTGGGCATGGCGCCAAAGTCTTGGTTGACGACGACCCATCTCCATCCTTCCAGCTGATGCCTAACCCTTTCCCCTTCCTCTGGGCCCAAATGCAATTCTGTCATCTTGATCAGATACTGCAGGCGAGCGGTGCGGCCTAGACTACCCTCCTCTAGATCTCTGATGACGAGCTTGGCTAGGTTGGCCATCAGGCGCTTCGACATGGGTCCTTCTGCGACGTTGCCGTGCGCGATGCACCTCTCAATGAATCTTAGGCGCTGGCGAGGAGTGACGCCGGACCTTGACATGAACCAGTCACCCATCCTCTCCAGCAACGTCATCCTGTCTCCGATGCCTTCCCAATGGTACGCCCTGGGCAGTTTATCGATGGACTTGAACGGCAAAAGGTCGACAGCTTCCCAGATGAGGGCGACGTCGACGTCGGGGTCCTCTACCAAGGCCCTAATGTAGGGAAGCCATATATGCCAACCCCACTTGGCCTTTCTTTCTCGTCCCTGGTTGTACGTCGCCCACGCAGCGACAGCGACATGAGGGTCTCGGCTTGCAATCAACATGTCTCGGAGGAGCGTCCCGCCGTGTGGCATCCGGGCTGCTGTCGAGAGAAGCAAGTCCAGGTTGCCAACAATGTTGCAGGAGTGAGTCAGGGTTCGCAAGTTCTGGTGCTGTCTTGACGCGCCGTCGCCGAGGGCAGCCTTGATCAGCCAGTACCAGTGGTTACCGGCGCGCAGGTTCAAGGATCGGTGATAATATGTTGCCACGGTCCGTCGATTGTGCGCCTTGGATAGCAGGCGGGCTCTGACGAGGATGAAGGCTTCTGTCTTGGTCCACTGGGCTTCACCGTTGATCCGACTGGAAAACCGACCAAAGGTCGACTTGCTGAGGGGACCGATATATGCCAAGGTCTGGAGCAGGTGATATCCGATTCTTTTGCGATACTCGTCGTCACCTGGGATCGCCAGACAGGATTCGATCAATTCGTCGCAGAACACCACGAGGCCTCCCTTTCTGAAAAACTTGACTTCTGAGAAAAGCGAGGCATGATCTTCAGCGGCACGGACTGCGTCCTGGTTCGGGTGAGATGCCTGATATTGGATGTTGGCCTGGAATAAGCGTCGATAGTAATCAGGGACCGTCTTGAAATATATCTTCTGGACGCCCTCGATAACCAGTGTCTGGAAAAGAGAGAATGTTGGTCGCTGCGGTGTCAACGCGATCACCCTGTCGAAGAATCGTTCCCAAAACTCTTTGCCGTATGCATCATGTGACGGCACGATTCGACTGGCATGTATGGCGAGGACGACGTCTTTCATGTACCATGCATGGACACAGTCGATCATTTGGGGGGATACCTTTTCCCTGATGCGCCAGTCGAAGGGATCCAGGGCCAATTCCAGGTCATCGAGGGAGATCTCTCTCGACCGAATCAACTTAAGAAGCCGGTTTTTGTAGGGTTTGCAAATCCCATTTAGAGTCGCTGTGGTTTGGACTCCGTTGACTCCGGTAAGGGCATCTCCGAATTCTGCCAGCACTTCCTGGGCCTCTGATATGGTCTTCGCCGGGGTTGTGGGTGTCGGGGCAAGTATTGAACCGTCGTCCTGCGGGAGTGGTCCTTCAACCCATCTGATGAGCTGTTCGACTCGGCTCAGCTTTTTCTTGTGGCGGTCTTCTGGGGCATTAGGAGCTTCCCAGCTCCATTCTCCGAGGTTGAAGGGCAGATCGATCGTCCACGGCAGAGGCGAGGCGCGAGATTCGGGGAGGATAGCGGTCATGTGGCGCTTGCCCAGACGCCGCCGGCTCTCGATCGGGCCAGGGCAGGAGCTGAGACGCCTGCATGGAATCGAATGGACATGGTGGAATCGCTCAATGGCTCGGTTGAGGACGGCATTGGTGATCCAGACGGCGTCTGGCAAGCTCGGAGAGGTAGGATGTATGCCCGAGCGACAGCACGCAACCGCACATCGTAGGGGCATTGGGCGAGCTTGCGTGATGGACCTTGTCACAGGCATCCGCCCTCATTGCGGTCGAGGAGGCGGCTCAAAGTCGGGGGCCGTGGAAGCACGGGCAAGGGGGGGCGGGGTCGTGGGAGGCTCGAGATCGAGACGTGGGATGTACTATTCGGGGTAACATTTGAAGTTTCTCAAAATCTGGTCTAGCCAACCAGGGAAGAGCCAATTAGTCTGGGCTTTACCCCGGAGTCTCGGGCTTAGGTAAGGAGCCGGCGGCCATCGGCGGGTCCGAGCTGGTGCTGCTACCGCCGGAAGGTGCGATCTCAAGAGCTTTCGGAGAAACACTATTCCACCTCCCGAGCTGAACTGAACTCTTCTGCGAGAATGGAATGCACTCCACCCCTTTAGCGCAGCTCGCGCATGTTCCCGCTCCAAAAGGCAAAACCCCTGAAGACTCCGCCACCACAAGCAGGCTGGCCGAACTTGACAGCCAAACCCATGCGGCTAGGAGGCCCCAGAAGCCCCTTGCTGTGCGCTGATACGTTGTGTTATTTCTCCCGCGTGCAGTCGATTCCATGTCCCTGCGTCTCCCTGCGTCTGCGTTCAATGCCTTGACGAATGATACCCATCAATCTCGGGCCCGAAATTTGACCCAGGACCAGAGAGCTCAACGGTCCATGCTCCTACCCGCTCGCCCTGACATTGATACTTCGCTTCTGTGCATCACCGGTCTCTAGCATCTCTCCGTCGGTCGTCTAGTTATCCGCCATCCTTGTCGATACCGGGTTGACCGCTGAAGCGCGCGGACCGTACGGTAGCCGTGGAGCTTCCCCAATCGGGACCCTTCAACCACCAGCCCAGCACCAGCCTGTCCTTGTCCTCCACTGTCGTCTATTACCTTGTGTCGCCTTTCTCCTGAACATTGCACTTGAACAACTCCCCCCCTCGAAACCACCACAACACCACGCTAGACTAACCATACAGACTGTTCGCGCTTGCGCTTTCACCGTCATACGCTCGATGGCTTTGCGTCATCACCTATCGCCCCCGACTACGTCACACAGCAGTTAGATGGAGCCCGTGGTGTATGAGGAGACCCCGTTCGCCGACTACCTCAGAGGTGAGCTCTCTCCTCAGCCTTGTTCACCAACATATTCGCCTCGATGGCTGACATTTTACAAGATGGGGGAGATGAGCCTCAGTCGGACTGGGCGCCTGGCGCTACAACCCCAGAACCAGAATCCTCCGCCGGTCGATCCAGCCCTTCACCACCTTCCAGTCCATCTCCCTTCGCTCCCACTGGTCGACCCTTAGTGAAGCCAAGATTCCGTAATAAAGTGCCCAACCCTCTCCAACTAGATGTCCCCAAGCCCTCGGTGTTGCGCTCCATGCGGAGAAACTACTCGGTACGTCAATGTGGCCTCAAGATATCCCTCGACAACGCTCATAATGTCCACTGCATAGGCCGCCGTAGCAGCGAGTATCGATCGAGCAGATAACGCCAAGTTTCTCGAGCAATTTCGATATACTATTATTGCCTCTCAGTTGTTAAGCGGTCACTCGGGGTTGGGACAGCACCAGCTCACCGCCAACGGCCCGAACGGACCACCACACGACGAAGCCAAATCGCTGTTATCGACCGAAGGCATCCTGGCATCAATCCTTGCGGCTCTTGCTATTGCAGTTATACTGAGCTGGGTGGTGGAAAGTGGCGTTACTAGAAAGAGGCTCATTTTCCTGCTCATCCTATGCGCGGCTGCGATGCTGTTGGGGCAGGTGTATATGAGGAGACAATGGTTGCGTTATCGGCGGTCACAATCACTTTCGGAGATAACGGCGTTCATTGAGCACTCGCACGCTTTCGATACCGCATCGGGAGCTGCGCTTTCTCTTATACAGGAGGTTGAGCTGGTCTCCAGAGGATACCGACTGTCAGTCTTCAAAAAGCCTCACTAGTTTCACATTTACTAACTATTTTGCAGTAGCGCTCCCTTGCCTCCTATTAGCCGCATCGAGGATCGTGCGCAGAGTCGCAAATGCGTTCGTTTGCGCAAGGCGGCGAAGGAATCGCTGGCCGAGGTCCTCGAAGCATATAACCAAGTCTGCACTGTAGTCAACGGTTTCGCGGAACAGACAGACTTGGAGAAGTATTACGACATATACGACATAACCGATTTCGACATGTCAGATGCCCGCCGTGGTTTCAACGAAGAAGAGTTTGACGACCCGGAGTCGTTGAGAACTCTCAAGATCCTGTCAGCACGTTTCTTCATCGTCCGCAAGCTATTTCTCTGCGCTTTGCTGGCTCTTGATGCCAGCGGTGATGCCAATGACTTGCTTCGTTGGACAAATGCTGTCGAATCCCTTCTCAACCTCAATGCCTCGACCAGCTCTGCATCTGCTAGGCTGCAGATTCTTCTGGGCGAAGAACAAAGTGAGTATTTCGTGCAACATCCCACGCCTGATGCTCTGGCTTACACGCCTTATCTAGCTTTTAATGCGCCACCAACACCGAAACATGCTCTAACCCCTGGGCGAGAACGTTGGCGAGCTCAACTACGAAAACTCAACTCACTTTCGAGTGGAATCAGGGGCTTGCAAGCCAAGCTTCAACTACTCCGAGAAGAGTCAGACAGGACACTGAACGACTCCAACGACATTTCAGAACTTGGACCGAATCTCATGGCGCAATTTGAGTCAATCGGCATGGACCTAAAAGACTTGATGGCGGCATGGGAGGAAGGTAGAGCAGCTCTGGCACTCGGTATCGATAGGAACGAAAAGAGGCTCTCATCCATGAGCACCCTGCTTTCGCCTGCAAGCTCACTGAGCGGACTGACGACTGTCGATGAGGGTGGCGGAACAGCTGAAGCGCTCAAGGCCCTAACAGGCGAGTCTCCTCCAATCTCAGACTATGCCGGGTCTGCAGATCACGAGTCGCTTGAAGTATTTGAGGCAGTTGCCCGACCCCGGCCGCGAAGCATGCTCACAAGAGAGGAGAGAATCCTCAAAGTTCGAGAGGAGAGGGAACAGAAGGCCATCGCACGACAACACATCGACGCAACCAAAGGAATGCTCCGCGAGCTGGAAACAGTCATTAATCTACGACCACGAACGCGTGCCAGCGCACCAGCAGGAAGAATTGTGTCGATGTAGGACGAATCTCTTTCATATTGTCGACCATCACAACTTTACGATCATTTTCGCCGCCAGTTTTTTGTCATCGCTTCCCGCCATTCACTCATCACCATCACCTGGCCAGGCATGGACGGACACGCTTTTCTACACTCGTTTTTTTCACTCACGTATACATCAAACCGGAACAAACAGACAGACAGACAGACACAGACCGATAGAAACGTCCAGCATCAAGGCAGCGTCACGACGACATGGTCAGTTCTTTGTGGGCGGCGCTTTTTCATAGAAGGGTTAAGGTTGGGCAACGGCGCATGGGATCGGGATTGGGAATGTTTTTTGCTTTGAAACTGGGCTGCTTGGCCGTTGCAATTCCCTCGTTAAACGGGAATTCTGGGACAATATGTACCAGACCCGTTGCACGAGGTTGACGGCACACATACCTGTACATGACACTCTTTGTGCCCAGGTTGTTTCTTTACGTCAAGGATCGATTGATTGCATTCTAAAGATAATGATTATTAACTACCTACCTAGCTGTCAGATACTTGGATTTATGATAGAGGATCGTCCTAGGTTGATAACAGAAGAACAAGGCCTTGATAGGTCAAATTGAGTAAGAATATGCCAATTCCATCCTCTCATATATGAGAGCTGAGAGGTTGATGTGATAGGTTGGCACGTGTAATGCCCCGCGTCTTGACGCGTCGCCATGCTAGCTCCAGCCCGCGCCCGCGTCCTTCGCGTTAAGTGGCTACCGCAGGCACTGTGCTAAATTAGAGGCATGGCAGGTACTCGGTAAGCTGCCTGCCTGCCTACAATCCAATCTTAGATCCATTCCCATTTTCCACCTCTTGGTTCACGACATCAACAATCTCTAATTTTCCTTCTGCTCTAAACAACTCCGTCTCTGCCGCCAATTTACTCATATCACCCCATTGACTCTTGCGTCTCCATTCTCCTCGTCTTAATCTGATCACCAGCCTATTCTCTCAGTCAGTTGTTCCCCAGCAACCCACGGTTGCCCCGCCCCTTGCGTGGCAGCTTCGCGCAAAACCCATCATCACCCATCACCAGCAGCACAAACACAAGCACGGCGCATGCTAACAAGATCACGGCTGCAGACATGTTGGAAGCACGACTCGAGCAGGCCCAGGTCCTGAAAAAGGTGGTGGACTCGATCAAGGACCTGGTCCAAGACTGCAACTTCGACTGCAATGACACCGGCATCGCCCTCCAGGCCATGGACAACTCGCACGTTGCCCTCGTCTCCATGATGCTCAAGGCCGAGGCCTTTTCGCCCTACCGCTGCGACCGCAACATCTCGCTGGGTGTCAACCTCACCTCGCTGACCAAGGTGCTGCGCGCTGCCCAGAACGAGGACCAGTTGACCCTCAAGGCCGAGGATGGTCCCGACGTGCTCAACCTGGCGTTCGAGAACCTGGAGAACGACCGCATCAGCGAGTACGACCTCAAGCTCATGGACATTGACCAGGAGCATCTGGGTATCCCTGACACCGAGTATGCCGCTACTATCGCGATGCCCTCGGCCGAGTTTCGACGCATCTGCACGGATCTGATGGCCATGTCAGAATCTGGTTGGTACAGACTCCAGGGGTCACCACTACACTGCTAACATGTTTAACAGTCGTCATCGAGGCTTCCAAGGATGGTGTCAAGTTTGCATGCAGCGGTGACATTGGTAACGGCTCTGTCATGCTGCGCGCACACACCGACATCGACAAGCCCGATAACAACGTCGCCATTGAGTTGACGGAGCCCGTCTCTCTCACCTTCTCCCTTAAGTACCTGGTCAACTTCTGCAAGGCGGTCGGCCTTTCGAACCAGGTCAAGATCTGCCTCTCCAACGAAGTGCCACTCTTGGTTGAGTACACCATTGGAGGCACCAGCCACCTGCGCTTCTACCTCGCCCCCAAGGCAAGTCATCTGCATATCTCTACTATTGTTGTTCAATTACTAACATGGATTCGTAAAACAGATTGGCGACGAGGAGTAAACTACACCAAAAACATGAGACGACACCATCCTACTTGACTATAAGCCCGGCGTTGAGGTTACGAGGATACGGTGAAGTGGCTGTGATGTGTACGCGCAGTGGGGAATCTGCCGGGGATACGAATACCAGGGATATAACTCTTGAGAGACTCATCAGGGACGGAGGGAATGTTTGGGTGATTGGGACGGACGGACTAGATGGAAGGACTATGTATGAAGAGGCTAGACTGTGGCATGGCGTGTGTGTCATGATAGCCTGGCCATCCAAGACGTCTACCTTGACGATAATGATACATGCTTTGCAGTTGCCATGGGTCATGATGGATGACATCAGGTTGCAGGTGAAAGGTACCCGTTGTGATGGATTGCTAATACTGAAATTATCGGTGTCCATATTGTCATGCTATCAATCCTCACAATAGTTTCATGTTGCCTACTGCAGTAAACAGGCCACATCAGTTGACTCAAAGGCCTAAGCGATAGACCGAGTCGGCGGAGTGAGGCCACAGTCAACGAGACAAAGAGTGAGGATTTCCCTAGTGCGGGGCAAATGGACGGCATCGGCCTCTCTTTTTTTGACTTTTGGCGGGGCAGACGGGACGGGATGGAAGTCGCTAGCAAGAAAAAAAAACTGGAAGGGACGGACGGGATTGAGTCAAGTGAAGGAAGGATCCATATAACGTCGTCGATGTGCATGTCCCCAAGGTACCTACCTACCTACCTGCCTTCCTAACTTGCCTTACCCACTTGACGCAAGCTAACGTAGACTCGGGTGCTTCGAGTTACCTCGTGACTACCAACCAACCAACTTTCAACCTCCATCCATAGAGACAACCACTCTCTGACTCAAAATCTAGACTTGGCCCCGTTCTTGTTGCACATTCATTCACTTGCCGCTTCTCAACCTTTTATTGCTTATACCTCAAGCCCCCGGCGTTAGTTCTCCGACCAGTCACTTAAATCACCTCAAATCTCTCTTTCCGGGCTCTGACGTAGAGCGAGAGCATTTGGTCCAGTGACGTCTCGACACCAAAGGTCTCAACCTGGGGTTATTTCTTGGCTCAGGAAAGAGGAAGAAAGTGTGACCAGAAGAAAACCTTGTATACTTCCCAGAGAATACCACCCTCGGAATCATGTCTGATGCCCTCCCGGTGCCCGACACGCGGGTTCTCGCTGTCGCCAGCCATGTACGACCTCTTCTTTTTCGTCTCCCATTCTCCCCGTTCCTTGGCTGACAAATGTGTGACCCGTTCTCAGGTTGTCTCGGGGTAAATTGAATCCAGAGTCCCCAAGTCCAAGTCGTCATCCGCAGAAGCTGACTCTTTGCCGGGGTTTCCAGTTACGTGGGGAACAAGATCGCCGTCTTTGTGCTGCAGTCTCTGGGATGCGACGTCGCAGCCCTCAACACCGTCCAGTTCAGTGAGTAGCCGGTCTTCTGATCAAGTGAAAGAGCATGTAGTCTGACCAGTGACCTTTCAAACGCCAAGGCAACCATACCGGTTACAAACAATGGAAGGGTACCCGGGTTTCGGCGCAGGAGATCATGGAGCTGTATGAGGGGTTGAAGCAGTCGTACCTGGACGACTTTGACATGATGCTCTCGGGATACATCCCCGGCGCCGAGGCCGTCAACACGGTGGGGCAGATCGGCCGGGAGCTCAAGCAAAAGGCAGCCTCGACCCCGGGCAAGTTCTTCTGGGTGCTCGACCCCGTCATGGGCGACAACGGTAGGTTATACGTCTCGGAAGAGGTGGTGCCGGCTTACAAGAAGCTCCTCCACGATGCCGATCTCATCCTACCGAACCAGTTCGAGGCAGAGTAGGGAACTATTCACTTAACTTAAGCCCAGGACTGACAACTCGCCTAGGCTCCTCTCAGAGTGCAAGATCCACGACATGGATAGCCTACACAAGGCCATCCAGGCCATGCACGACAAGTACCAGGTCCCCCATATCGTCATCACCTCAGTTAACCTTGAAGCCCCCGACCACCCGCCGTCACACCTGTCAGTGGTGGGCTCAAGCATGACGTCGACGGGACAGGCTCGGTTCTTCAAGATCGTCTTTCCATCCATCGACTGCTACTTTAGCGGCACCGGTGACATGTTTGGCGCCCTTATGGTGATCCGCATGCGTGAGGCTGTCTATAACGCCGACGAAAGCCTCCGTCATACAGCCAGCTGGCTCAGCGACGACTCGGTCTCAGCTGTTGAGCTACCCCTCGCCCGCGCCGCTGAGAAGGTCCTTGCCAGCATGCACGAGGTGCTATCAAAGACTTGTGAGGGCATGCGCGGCGTCGTCGATCGCACCCTTACAGAGATGAGACCTCAGGACCGCGCCAACGACACAAAGGTCCATCTGGCTAAGAGCAAGGCAGCCGAGCTACAGCTTGTGAGGAATCTAGACTGCTTACGCTCGCCGTCGACAGAATACCGGGCCAAGGCGATATAGAAAGGTCAGGATATAGAACTTAACTTGGACATAGAACAAGAGGAATAGACGTGTTTTAAATAAGAGCGCATACTCTTTGTTTTGTTTCTTTGAGTCTATCTGTGAATATCCCCATGGTATCCTCATCCATATTCCCCTGCCAGCCAAGTCTAGTGCCGTGATATCCCCTTGACTTTTCATTAATTCATGCAAGAACCAGTAACCCAAGGCCCTGGTATCTCTTCTCTAGCCGGTGCTGCCAAAGCCGCCAGCGCCTCGGACGCTCTCCTCCAGCTCCTGGACCTCGACAACCTCGGGGGTGTAGATGCGCTCGAGGACGAGCTGTGCGATGCGGTCGCCCTCCTTGATCTCAAAGTCGGACTCGCCGTGGTTGAAGAGAAGGACCTTGACCTGGCCTCTGTAGTCGGCGTCGATGACGCCAGCGCCCGTGTCGATGAAGTGCTTGGAGGCGAGACCAGATCGAGGAGCAATACGGCCGTCTGTTATTCAGTCTTGTTAGCAATCCGCATCCAACTACGCTCTGTAAACAGGGTTACTCACAGGTGCCGGCGGGCACAGCCATGCTAATGTCGGTATCGACAAGAGCCTTTCCCCGTGCAGGAATCGTCGTGTCGCGCGCAGCGTAAATGTCGTAGCCAGCAGCAAAGGCACTACCACGAGTAGGCAGTCGGCCCTTGTCCGAGAGCTTCTTGATCTGCAGGGCAGGAGGGGCTTCCATTGTGGCGGCGGTCTTGACTCGTTTGGCAGGAGGAGAGGAGATGGTAGTGTTGGCGGCGTCGGCAGTCATGATTGTTCAAAGGAGGAAAAAAAGTTGAGAAGTGTAGAAGGGGGGATTAATTATCTAGATGTTGAGAGTGACAGGGGAGCTTGACTAGGGACCTTTCTTGGTTGGGAGGGAGACGCGACGCGGACCACGCGTTGGGTCAATTGACCAATTAGAGGCTAGGTTGTTAAAGTGGTTGCTTCTCTAGCAACCAGCATCAGGAACGGATATGGGGAGAATCTAGGCTATCAGGCTCGAAAATCAGAAGACTAGTTTTTATTTCTGGTTTTATATATAATGTGGTATTTGGTTTAAGCGACCATTGTGGTAAAATTTCATTCTGAGATGTATATCCAAGGTGATCATTCCAAATCTCGTCCAAAGTCAACCAGTCTAAGTCTCGTCGCATCTCGAGGGTGAAACTGAGCAACTTTGGACCTCACCAGAAACCGGGCTGCCGCCGACTCGCGCGGTAACCGCACATACGACGCAGAATTCTCGCCGTTGGCCTCAGCAAGCGTGTTGAGGAGCTCCTCGGTCAGCTGCCTCATCTCAGCGGCCGCCCCTGTGACCTCGTCCTGACGTCCCCCGGCCTCGTCACCGGCTTGGCCCCAGATCTCGTCTATCCTACGCTGCCGCTTATCGTCCTGGCCGGCTCCTTCCTTGGCTTTCTTGAGCTTCCCCTGCGCGTTGAAGCCCGCGGCCAGATCCTCGTTGTCAATATCCATGAGGTCGCCAACGACGGGGCCACCCAGCTCTTCTGCCGCGAGCATAGGTGCCAGTTGGTTATCGATGAACTTTAGGAGCACTTTCATGAGCTTCGACGTCTCCCTATCATAGTTCTTCTTCTTGCTCCGGAGCTCCTGCAGGCGCTCCCTTGCCCCTTCTTCCGGGGTGACATTGGTATTGGCGTCTAGTTCGTCGCGTAGAGACTGGATTCTTGCGGTCAGAGCTTCCCCGAGCAAGTTCTGGTCCTTGAGACGCGCTTGATCAGCTTCGAGCTGGCGCGACAGCTGCTCATGGCTGGCGCGTTGCGAGGCCAGATACGCATTGCTTTCTTGGATAGTCTGATGAGTCTTGCGCAGAGCCAGCAACGCCGGGAGCAGAGATCCTGGAGAAGGCAGAAAGGGGTCGGAATCCGTCACCTCCTTGAGGGCCGTCTGGATGACCCGCGCCTGTCCTGCTACGGACTGAGGGAGCACATCCTGACCTGAACGGAGCTATTTGTCGGTCAGATTTGATGAGGGCTACAAGTGACGGGGAGCATCATACCCTTTCCAAGTCATTCTCGTGCTCGCGAACTTTTTGTTGAAGCTCTTTCAGCGTCTGGTCGAGACTGGCCGTGTACGCCTGAGCCTCGGCGCGCTGCGATCTCTCATCCATGCTTTCTGGAGGGTGAAGGAGGGATACGTAGCTCCACCAGAGCTATTTTTACACTCTGGCAAGTAGACGCTGCAACACGACGGTCCAGAACGATGTGGCCGAGAATTTCGCGGCCCGAAGTAGGATGCGCCTCAAATCATGCGAGTTGGGGGGGGCCCGGCAGATGAAAATGCGCACGCACGAGATGTCTGTGGATGGTATCAATGTGGCCTCACGTGAAGGGCTCTCTTGAGAGTCAAGTGGACCAAAGTGAAGCCTTCTCCTTGGCTATTTGCCCGGGGGGATACACCGCTTGGAGGAGGCAGATTGGATGGTGGCCGGGTGTGTGTTTATGTGATACTCGTTTTTGCGCACGTCGCAAAGTCGCAGTGGGTGAGGTGTGGTTTGCAAGCATGTACCGTGCGCTGCACGGTCAATGGCCAGACAAGCAAGTTCCCAACACAGAAAACCACGAGATGCCACGGAGCTGATACGAAGCAAGCAAGCAAGCACAGCCTTTGGACTATTAGAAATCCCATCAATCACAAGAGGTTTGTTAATTCGCTTTTCCTTTCGTGCCACGCCATCGGCCAATGTTGCTTACTTTGCTTAGGAGCCTGCAGCACAAAATGCCAGCTTGAAACGACGGTCTCAGTGGCTCTGAAAATCACGGCAGCCTTCCTGGCTCCCCGGAATTTAGGGCGCCGTGGTGTAGGCAGGCTGTGGAGATGGGACAATGCTTGACTTGTGCAAACTTGATGAATTTTGGCCAGAATAACGAGACAATAATGGATAGAGAAGAATACTACAAGTCAGAGATAATTAACTGAAATTTCCAGCTATCTATACTCTTCTTTCGCAGAAATATCAACCTGAATTTACTTACACAACCCCCAGCAAATCTCCGCACTGTGCCTCTGCCGTGGCTTGCAGTTGGGGCCCAAGCTCTCTCACCAGCGTGGGTCGCACGTGACCCTAGGCCAGCGCATCCTCGTCCGCGGATTCGACGAGAGCGATTTGGTTTCAGCTGCTGCTTCTCCCGCCTTCTCCCAAACTCTCCTCTCGCCCCAACCCCATCCATCCATCGATCGCTCCGCTCGAGCTCGTGTCATCTCTCTCTCTCTCTTCCCTCCCCCCCATTTCCTTTTCCATTCAATCCGTGAGGTTTCTCATCTTCTGCCTCTTGAGCGATTATCAGATAATCGTCTCTGAGCGCCCCTTGTTTTATTTTTCTTGTCCCTTTTTCCTCCCTTGGATTGGTCATCGCTCCTCCCCCCCCCCAGCCTTGGCGCCTTCGTTTCGTTCCCTTGCGACACAGGCAAAACCTCGCGCATCCCCCAGAGGAGAGTCATCGATCCAACGACCCTGCTCATCTCGTTGCACTCCCATCCGAGTTCGCATCGCATCGCATCGCTGTCGACAGTTCGCGACGCGATATCCAATCCCATCGAGGCGCTGCGACAACCCGATCGAGCACGCGGTCAATAGGTTTGAGCTGAGCACTGTGCCTCTTCCTTTCTGCTTTTCAGAAGTCCGTCCCAGTATCGATCGCTTCACCTCCTCCTCACAACCACTCAACATTTCAATCAATCACA
Organism: Fusarium euwallaceae; assembly: GCA_002168265.2. NCBI lineage: Eukaryota > Fungi > Ascomycota > Sordariomycetes > Hypocreales > Nectriaceae > Fusarium > Fusarium euwallaceae. The sequence goes on from NHTE02000041.1 coordinate 3,871,143, forward strand.
AGCCATCATCTATCTGTCTCCGCCCTTCCTCCTTCCCGCCCACCGTCTAGGAGATCTTCCCGGGCCCCCAATTCGACGCCCGCTGCAAGAGTTCTGGAGCGCGCCCTGATCTGAGCCCGACTTCTCGAATCCCTTCTCCTTCCATCCAGCCCGCACGCAGCACGCTCCGCTCCGTCCCAGCGCGACATCAGTCACTTCACGAATACTTCACCGAGTCGCCATCCCATCGAAGTCACTACACCAGCACGTTTTCCTTCGAAAACCCCTGAGTGTATATAAGACAAGCAAGATCAGCAATAAACAAAAGTTTCGTACTTTCGACTGTACCTGGGAAGAGTACGTCTGTGAATTATCATTTACATCCAAGCAAGAATGTCTGCCTCACCATCTCAACCCACCCAATCGGCCAAGCGCCCTCTGGAGGAGGCCTCTTCGCCTTCGCGCGCCGGCGACCAGCCTGATGCCAAGCGACCAGCTCTCGACAAGATCAAGCACGACGAGGACGCCGAGGTCCCTGAAGCTCCCGCTGACATCGCCTCTGAGGACCGCCATCACGACGACAAGGTGAATGGCACTGCCAAATCCGAGCCAGATGACGACGCTGCTGCGGATCAAGGGTCCGATGCTAAGACGGCTGCCGCTACTGCCGTCGCCGCTTCCTCGTCCAACGCTGTCACCTCGGCTACCGCACTCGATGAGACAACCTGGATCCATATCCGTGCTGTCATCTCTAGCCCGGAGGCAGCTACCGTGATTGGAAAGGGAGGCGAGAACGTTTCCAACATCAGGAAGCTCTCCAACGCCAGATGTACAGTCAGCGACTATCAGAAGGGTGCCGTCGAGCGAATCCTCACTGTCAGCGGAATAGTGGACGCTGTAGCTAAGGTAATTGTTCTTCATGTCTATATGGTAAACTTGTGACTAACGTGATTCAAGGCATTCGGTCTCATCATTAGAACCCTGAACAACGAGCCCCTGAACGAATCGTCAACCTCTTCCTCCAAGACGTATCCTCTGCGCCTGCTGATCCCGCACATCCTGATCGGTTCCATCATCGGTAAGGGTGGTGCTCGCATCCGCGAGATCCAGGAGGCCTCCGGTGCCCGCTTGAACGCGTCGGATGCTTGCCTCCCCATGTCGAGCGAGCGATCTCTGGTGGTTATGGGCGTTGCCGATGCTGTTCACATTGCTACTTACTACGTGGGTAGCACTCTTCTAGAGCAGCTCAACGATAGATTCGGCGGCCCTGCTGCGTCTGCATACGCCACCCGAAGTGGTGCCCCTGCCGGTTCCATCCCTGGAGGTATGCAGGTTGTGCCATACTGCCCGCAGCCGGCTTCAGGCCACTACGGACGAGGCGAGAACTACGCCCGCCACAACGACCGTCGGTCGCACCACATGCCTCCTGCGCCCTACCCTCAGCAGTATCCTCACGCCGCGGCCCAGGCCAACCCAGCCATGCCCATGCACTATGGTGGTGCGCAAGGAGGAGCTGCCTACGGAGCTGCCCCTCACGTTCAACCGCACATGCCTCCGCACGCGGGTCCTCAGGCTCACGGCGGTGCTCCTCAGGCTCAGCCCATGGGTGGCGCGATTCCCGGCGGCCCCATCACTCAACAGATCTACATTCCCAATGACATGGTTGGCGCTATTATCGGCAAGGGCGGACAAAAGATCAATGAGATTCGGCAGATGAGCAACAGTGTGATCAAGATTAATGAACCTCAGGACAATAGCAACGAGCGACTTGTGACGATCACCGGAACGGAGGAATGCAACCGCATGGCTCTATACATGCTCTACTCTCGACTCGGTGAGGTTCAAAACAGAACTGGCAACAACTAAGCTTCTAACATGTGCGACCTTGACAGAATCCGAGAAACACCGTATCTAATCCTTCCTTATGCGAATACGACAGACAAACCACTTTGGGGCGAACTGCGGAGGGCAACGATTTCGGTATATCTGAGGGAGCAAAGACGTTAAAAGGGGGATGAAGCATGTTTTCACATTCTAAGCTGGGGAGTTGGTTTGGAGCGGGTTCGAGTATGGAATGGCCAAATCGAATACCCGCAACGGGCGACGTACGGACGACGATCGATACGCACGCGGCAAGCATAGCATTGTGCTTGAGTCCAGGCTTCAAAGCAGCAAGCAGCAGCAGCAGCAGGACGGTCTAGGACGGGTGGAATGGCATAGAAATGGTGTCAAAGGATGGGTTCGCATTTCATCGGGACGAACAAACAGCAAGATCGGGATGTTTGGTAGGGGAGCCGGGAGCATCTCTGTAATAACTGACAGCTCCCGAGGTATCTGCTTTTTACGGCGCATTGACTTGAGTAACTCTTTTTAATTCACTGGTTCATAAGGCCTTTGGTGATGCATATCCAGGTTGGTTTGATCTCATTCATTAGTTTTGTTTTCGTGGTTGATATAATGCAAATCACACATGGTATCAAAGCAGACAGCGATATCGCAGCAAGCATACTCGAGCATGTTTATCTCGAGAACTAGATTACATGAAGGGGAACATGATACTAGATGGTATGTGTCAGTCTTGTTCAGATGTGGACGCGAAAGCAGAGGTCTTACCATCTCCAAACTCTTGTTCCGAGCAAGGAGGTAGTATACGTTGTCGTCAATAACTAAACCAAGATTAGCAGTGATACTCAGCCAAACGCATGTTATTCCTTACCACTTCCAACATTCTTGTGCTGCAAATGGGCCTCCTTGCTATCCCAACCCAGCAGCAGCCTTGAAGCAAGGCCAGGAATGACGGATGGGTTCGCGTGTTCGGCCTGGACAAACTGGCCATAAGCCAAGCCATGGAAACCAGCTAGACCCCCGGCATCGCAAGCCTCAGCGAAAGGCTTCATATTGTTCTCGGTGAAGCTCTCGTCTGCGCCCCAGCACGTGCAGAACTCAGTGATGGGGGCAGCAAGTGCAGCCCCGACGTCGCCCGTGTACTCGGCGGCAGGGCTGACGATAGGATGCTCTGCCAGCAGGGCACGCAACGAGGCGTGCCACTCGGTAGCGGCGGAGCTCGAGATGAAGGCGCTGTGGGCGTCGCGCGAGGCCCAGCGCACGCCAAGCACCCAGTGGTCGGGCTTCTCAAGCGGATGGCCGAGATGGACGGACTCGACACCTGGGATCGCTTTGAGCTGGTCGGTGACGGAGGAGAAGGCGGCGGGAGGCGAGTCGGGGGAAGTTACGAAGATGGGCTTGAACTTGATTAGGAACGACTCGAAGATGGCGGCCATGATGACTATCTAATGGGTGGGTCAACCAGAAGAGCCTAGTCAGTAATTGTTGTAGATGGTATCGTTTGGCTTAGAGCTGGTGTTGAAGGGGGGGGTAGTAGATATGGATGACAAGTCGTATAAGATGACGTGACACGCCGATCAAGCAACGTAGGTTGAACAAACTGGGGAATCACAAGTTCATATGTTCTGGATGTTTCATCGAGGCACACAAGGCTTGTATATATTTTACGGGGGGAGAGACGTGTGATGAAGTTAATGAGGATGCCACAGCGTGCCCTCATGAGAGTTTCACGTGGTCGACTTTCCAAATCCCGATTCTACGAGAATGTTCCCGAACTTCCGGGGGGGGATGAGGGGCCTCTTCCAATGACGATGCACGAGCTGAGTGATGCTTTCGGGTGGTGGTGGTGGTGGTGTCAAGCTCGGTGAGGGGGAAAGAAAGTCCAGCGTTGAAAGCCGGAGATTTTCTAGCAAGGTATGGAAGCTTTTGTTCCCCACTCTCACAGACCAGGTGGCTCAGCTAAAAAGGACAGCTTGGGCGGGAGGAGCTCTGTTGGGTTCACGAGTGACCTTGTTACTTTTGGGCGTGTGAGGGGGGCATTCTGTGGATGAAGTATAATGTTACAAAGGACCGGCATATGATGAGCAACATGTGTAGCTGTACTGTTTCATCAGTCAGTCGTTTCATTTCATTCAACCCATCAATATCAAGGCAAATATAGCCCTACGAGATGAAATTGTTCTACGGCACAGCTGCCAAGAACAGAACGTCTTCGATAATAGAGAACCCCCCGGTGACGGCCGCACCACTCTCGGCATGGTCGGCCCCACTTGCATGGGCTCTTTCCCCCCCGGGCCCTTGTCCCACTACCACTCGCCGTACCTGAGATGAACTGGAAGTGGAAGGAAGGGTACGAAACAACGAGTACCGGCGAGGAAAGAACCAAAGCTGCAGGGAAAGTCGCAGGGGGTGAAACAAGAGTAAATTATCGCCAAATGTTTTTTTCTTTTTTCGATTCAAACTTCCCCCACACAATCACATCGCGAACAGTTCACTCCCTTTATTATCGTCCTTCTTTTTCTTCTTTGCCCTTCTTGTCTCGGCTTATCGTCATCCCCTTTCAACGCTTGTTAGCGCCTGCCGCTAGTGACGGATGAGATCTTCTGTCTGGCTCAATATCGTAATTAACTAATATCCTTCCGGTCCATCATCAGCCGAGCCGAGGCGCGCCGCTGTCCTCCCACTTTCCCTCTCCTCTACCACGTCGTCGCGTTATTGCGAGTCTCACTATTCATTCTTTTTTTTTCCTTTTTCCCCCTCTTCCAAGTAATATTCCGTCTTCATAATATCTCTCGCCTACAATCCCACTATCGTCATGGTCATCTCGAGCGACACCACAGAAAATGTCACGACGCCTACCGCGACGACCGTCATCCCTGATGAGGATCCTCAGGGTCTCCCAAACGAACTGAACCTCCTGACTTTGAACTGCTGGGGTCTCCTTCATATCTCGACCCTTCGCGCGCCTCGACTCGACGAGATCGGCCGTCAACTTGCTATTCTCGCCCCCGCGCCTCATATCGTAGCTCTACAGGAGTGTTGGACTCAGGAGGATTACCAGGCGATCCGCCGACACACGCGCCAGATTCTCCCATATGGCAAGTTCTACCACAGCGGCGCCTTTGGTGGCGGCCTAGCCATCCTCAGTCGCTGGCCTATCGAGGAGAGTACCATGTTCAAGTATCCCCTCAACGGCCGCCCGACTGCCTTTTGGAGAGGAGACTGGTATGTCGGTAAAGGTGTCGCATGCGCCAAGATTCGCTATGGACCCCGAAGAAAGGACGTTATTGAGGTCTTCAACACACATGTAAGTCTCCTCTTATACAGGCTTTCGTGTTTCTGGCCTTTGGTCTCCGCAGCCTCGTTGTACCCCTCCAAATACTCTATCAGCAGCTAACTATCTATCGCGCAGACCCATGCCCCTTACGAGCCTGAACCCAAAAGCACCTACATCTGTCACCGTACCGCCCAGGCATGGGAACTCTCCAAGCTCCTTCGCGGCGCTGCTGAACGCGGTCATCTTGTTGTCGCTATGGGCGACTTCAACATGCTCCCCCTATCTCTCGCCCACCGCCTTATCACCTCCCACGCCCCTGTTCGTGACGTCTGGCGCGTCCTTCACCCTGACAGCGCACTCGGTCCTTCTACTCACCCCGCCGAGAAGGCTCGCCGCCGTCCGATTCCCACCGCCGACTTCAATCTCCTCGAGAATGGCGCAACTAGTGATACCGTCTACAACACCTGGCGCTGGACTAAGAACCAGCAGAACCGTCTGAGGGCAGGTCAAGCCTGCGATATTTCGCCCGATGCTATCGATCCCCGTGGCAAGCGTCTCGACTACATCTTCACCTCTACGGGCGTCGAACCCGACGCTCCACCTGCGACTCCAGGATGGATCATCAAGTCTGCGATCGTCTCCATGACTGAGCGTCATCCTGAGCTCCATTGCTCACTCTCGGATCACTTTGCCGTTCAAGCTACCCTCACTCGACATACTCCCTCTCCACTCTCGAGGCCAATTGGTCCTCGCGTCGAAACTCCCTCGGCTGCCCTCCAGACTGGCGCATACCTGGCTCCTAGTAGCCCAGCCAGCAGCACTCATTCTGCCGATGCCAGTCGATCTCCTGACCCCGACGACCAGCTCCATCACGGCCGCTTCCCGGATCATGAATCTCTCCCCATGTCTGGTTACGACGACGTCTTGGCCATGATTCAGTCCTATCATGCCCGTGAGATCCGTCAGCGCTATTGGCGTGGCGTTCACTTTTTTGTTGCTCTTCTTATCTGGCTGGCCTGCCTGGTCGCCGTCTGGTTCAGCCCCGAAAACTACGTCGCTTTCATCCTCATGCTCATCAGCAGCTTGTGTTTGGTTGCTGGTGTGGTCGACGGTCTACTCTCCCTCCTATTCTTCTCATGGGAAATCAGGGCCCTCAAGGAGTTTGAATGGGAGATCCGCAATGCCAAGGCCGTGGCAGCTGGTGATCTCGTCGCCTTGACAGAGGCCGAGACTCAGAACAGCCCTGGACGAAGACCCAAATCCTCTCAATGACGGAACGATGTTTTGATCGAATTACCCAGTTATGACTTTATGGTTCAGGATTCACGAACGCAAGGATTAGGATGAAACACGGTGTGTAAACTAATACTAAAGCAAAGCTTGCTTGCTTGCTTGATAATTCCTAATGATAATAATACCAATAATGATTATCCAATTCCAATTCTCGCTCTGGTCCCTTCCTGGGACCGACTCTTCTTCAACGTCCCCAGAAGATGTCTTATCTATGAATGTTCCAACTCGTTTCCTGAATCTGTTGGCCTCAGAGCGATATATCCTCCAGGTCTCATCCTTCTCCAAGTGTAGCCTATGAAGGCCGTCTCTCTTCGGATCTTCATGACTGTCTTTCTGGTATCCTTATCTCGGAGAAGCATATCTCGCGGCCGCCTGCGCTCCTTGTGGCCATAGAATCTCACAAACTGCTTCAACGCAAGCTTTTCGTTGGGTTGCAACTCTTTGGAGGCATCAAGATCACGGTCGATGCCTCGAAGTTTGGCCGCGTCAAACGGTGTCTTGACAAGCTCCATCGCCTTCTCTTGAACATGAGTCTCGAACCCACAAAGTAGGGTTCTCACGTCCTCCGAGTTTAGGAACACGCCCGAGGGCATTGACTCGGACCAGTCCTCGAAAGGCTCCGACTCGTCGAAGTAGTGAGCGTCATCATCACCCTGTAGGTGCGGAGTGAAGGGGGGCGGCATGGACTGCAACCGATCCCATGGGATATTCCTGAACCACCTGTGCGCCTTGATGTCTTCTGCATCGTTTGCAAAGACATAACGTCCGACATATTCTGTAGAACGAGTGCCGTCGAATGGGGCACGATATCTCATCTGATACTTTCTCGAGCAGAGCCGGTACTCTTTCTCTTGTATCAGGCGGCAAATGAGATCTTTGCATTTTTCACTAACCGCGGGCCGGTGTGGAAACGAGAAGTGATTCTTGAATTCCTAATTGTCTGTCAGTTTCATCCTGCAGTCGATTCCTCAGAGTTTGTGTATGCTCACCACAATGTTTTGTTTGGTCTGCTTGCGCCCTTCCTCGGCCAAAAAGGGCGTTTGTCCGTAGAGGCATTCATACAGGATGATGCCAATGCTCTACTAGTCACATCTCCCGTCATACTGTTGGCCAAGAACAACCTCCGGGGCCATGTATTGGCTCGTCCCAACAACTGACCTCGCCGCAGTGCGGTTGCCATGTCGGTTTCTCCAGCCGATGAGGCTCTGGAGATCCTCGTCCTTTGCCAAGGGATACTTCCCATGCCTGTCGAGTCCTGACACAAGAGACTGATACCATTCAAACTGCTTCAGAATATCTTTGCTGCTCTTCTGGTCAGCCTCGTCTCCGTTGATGTTGATTCCCAGTCTCCGAACGAGAGAATATCGATGACTGTTGTAGTAGGCAGCATCATGAGACCAGTGGTCATCGAACGCAAGCCCAAAATCCGATATCTTCAGGTGACTAGACGCAGATATCAGAAAGTTGTCGGGCTTGATATCTCGATGGATAAAGTTGAGGCGATGAGCCTCCTCCACAGCAAGAATCATCTCGGCAATGTAGAACTGTGCAACATGCTCCCGAAGGATATTCTGGCGAATGAGTAATCCCAGAAAGTCACCGCCTGGCATGTACTCCATGACCAAATAAAGGTTTGCGGCATCTTGAAAACTGGCTATCAGTGGAACAGCCCTGTCAAGGCACATGTTAGCCAGTCAGTCACTGTAAATAGGGGTTCTCGGGCCACCAACCATTGTGAGCCCTCGGAAGCAACCAAGAAGTCTCTTTCGGCCCTTAGATGACCTTCTTGACTATTTCGTAGCATTTCCGATTTTCGGATAACTTTCATGGCGTATACTTGCCCTGGGAAGGCATGCCCGGGAGCAGGCCTCTCACGTACCAATCGCACGACTCCAAAGCTTCCTTTGCCCAGAATCTGCAGGGGTTCGTAGTTGTCGGGAGACATGTTAACGTCTTTTTTGCCAGCGGGTGATATAGCTTTGGACTTCATCACCCGTAGCTCTCTCAGGTGCCACGTCTCCTGGCAGTCGTTGGATGCCCGAATCACCTCTTTCTGGTCAGAGGTCAAGTAGAGACAGTGGCACAATTGAGATTCCAAACATTGCCGCCTTAGGGCACGGGTATCGGGCTTGTAGAGAAGCTCATTGAAGTATGTCTCGAGGAATATTTTGGCAGCGGAAGCTCTCTCGACAGTTGCGATGGTAGGCCGAGCCTGTACAACACCAGCCTCGGGGATGGTGCTGAGAGCGCGGCCTTCCGGACTTGACCGAGTCCATGGATTTCGTCTGTGTCGTCTAATGGCGGTTTCCTTATTCCATTGCCAGGAACGGGATTCGATCGAAGTCTTTCTTGTTGAATCATCACCTGCAGCTGATATCTTGTCACTTGCTCCAGACGAACGTGGGGTGTCCAGATCACTCGAGTGGGCGCTGTGCAAGACCAGAAGCGAGCTGCGCGCCCTCTTCAAGGGGCTTCTCTGTACGAGAGTCGAATTGGAGTCCAAGGCCACAGGATTGAGCCTAAGCTTCCGAATGAGGTCCTTGGCGCCAATGCCTTTGGGTGTGCGTTTAGGGGATTCCTCGACATGGTGTGGAATCGCGTCTTTGTTCAGTATGGAGACTTTAGTCGAGTCCACGGGAGCTGAATTCGAATCTGCAGAAGCTTCGAGGCCTGCATAATATAGATGAGTATGATGTCGCAAAGTAGCAAGTTCTAGATCTCCTTACCGCTGCGACTGCTCCTCCCAATCGCTCTTATGACACCACGGATGTCTTTCCATACTTTGGAGCCAGTACGGCGCAGGCCCATGACATGTTTTCCGTCTCCATCATCATCACCGTTCTAGGCAGATCCGAGAGGAGATGGTCCAGGGGAGTTCCCAGACTCGCCAGATGAAAAGTGTAGTAGTTGATTGCTTGTTTTCTCGACCAGAGTTGGGCCCATGATGATGCAGGGTAGCTGATGTTTAATGTCACTGGTGTATGAAATGTTCGAATTATTGGGTTGCTGGAAAAAGAAAGATGGGGTGGTAATCCAGTAAAGAGAGAAATAAAACCTGGCCGTGAGCTCACGGCTAATTGTGCAAAACTGTTGTAGTTAATGGTGTGTGTGGTGTGTGGATAAACAAGGTTGAGTCAGTCGGACAAAGGGAGTTGAAGACATCATGAAGTGGCGCCTTCCTGAGTTTCGACCACCACCACCACCTTGAAGGAAATTGGAAGGTGCGACGAAGCATGCAGCATTAAACAGATCACATGGAAAGTCCAAGATGAGAAGGACCAAGACACACGAAAAGGAACTTGCAACTAACACTTGGGGGGCACTAGTGGTATAAGAAAGAAATCAGAGTCTGTATTTGCACAACCTTACAACCAGCCCTCGAACCATCCATTTTAACTAGAAAACCACAAGACTACCTTGCCATACCATCTTGTGGATAACAAACGCAAAAAGATCCCTTTTCTTGCCATACGCCAATTCCACGCAATGCAGGTCCTCGCCCCATCATCCCTGCTTGCCACCGATGCTGCTCCCCGTGTGTTCTTCTATACAAACACCGGCTCTTCGCAGAAGGCATAGGTCTAGGGCTCCTCATCATAGCATGTAACATGACGTCGGGCGAGCAGCAGATGGGAACTTGGGAACCCCACGAAACACGGCCAAATCCGTAGTCATCGACTCCTCGCAAGACTCGGCACCGGGCCACAGAGGGGGTATTAGTACATGCGGCCCGTGGCGAGCGGACGCTGGATCTTGCCTTTGGCATTTATCCGCGCGCTCACTTGATCTCGAGAAGCTTGACGTCGAAGGTCAATGTGCTGTTGGCAGGGATGCCAGGAAGGCCTCGGGAGCCGTAGGCAAGGTGGGCGGGAATGGTCAAGCGGCGCTCACCGCCAATGGCCATGCCGACGACACCAATGTCCCAACCCTTGATGACCTGGCCCTTACCGACCTTGAAGGAAAAGGGCTTGCCCTTCTTGTTGGCTACCGATGTGTTAGTCCATGACGTCCTGATCACGAATCGAACCGATACTCACCATCAAACTGCTTGCCGTTCTGAAGCTTGCCAATGTATCGGACACCGACGGTGTCGCCGTTCTTGGCAGTGCGGCCGTTGCCAATGGTTCGGTCGTCGACGGTGACGCCCTGAACAACCTTGACGCTGGGGGTGGCCTTGGCCTGCTTGGCCTTCTCAGTCGAGCCGGTAGGGCCCTGCTCGAGGTTCTTGGCGAACTGGACCTTCTTGGCGTCCTTCTTGTCCTCAGCGGCAACAGCCTCGCCCTTGTTGTTCTTGAGCTTCTTCTGCTGCTTCTTGGAGAGCTTGGCATCGTCCTTGGCCATCAGCTCGTCAAGACCCTCGGTAGCCTCCTCAGCGGAGCGCTTGTTCTTGCCCTTCTTGACGGGCACCAGCTTGGGAGCCTCCTCCTCATCAGAGTCGACCTCCTGGATGCGGGGGTCCTCAAGGCCGTCGAGCTCGTCACTCTCATCGCTGTCCTCGCCACCAAGGCCGTATTCGAGCTCCTCGGGGTCAAAGTCGTAGTCGTCCTCATCCTCGGAATCCTCCTCATCATCATCATCCATGATGTAGTTACCGGTGAGGTAAACGGTGTGGGTACCGGTAACGACGAAGAAGACCTTCTCACCGTGGTTAACGGTGATGTCAAGAGGCTGCTGGTAGTTCTAGAGGATGGATGTCAGCTGGCTGTGTTCAAGGGAGCACCGGTTACAATTGACTTACTCGCTCGGTGTCAAGGGTGCAGATGACAAAGTTCTCAAGGTCGGCGCCCTCGCTGTCGAGGTCGCTGTCATCATCCTCATCGTCCTCATCAGAGTCTTCCTCGACAGCCTTGCCCTTGCCCTTGCCCTTGCCCTTGGGCTTGGCATCCTCCATCTCCTCGTCCTCGTCAGACTCGGCCTGGGCAGACTCAATGAGCTTCTTAATGGCCTCGGCCTGCTTCTGCTTCTTGGACTTGGCGGGGTCACTGGGGCCACCGTTGGCCTCCTCATCGGAATCAGACTCATCGTCCTCTCCAGCAAGGAGGGCCTTCAGGTACTCGTCATCAACCTCATCGTCCTCGTCCTCGTCATCAAGACCGGGGAAGGCTCGCTTGACGAGTCGGAGGGTCGAGCGAGGAACGGCGGGGACGTTGCCCTCACCATCAGCCTCGGGCTCCTGGGTGGGATCCACGGCGGCCATTGTGATGCGGAACTGCAATTTTTCACGGTTAGCAAGCCGAGCTCCAAAGGTCGAAGCGACGGTGTCGCAAGCGTCGCGACAAGCCAAAACAGGCCAGCGCATTGCATCGCATTGAACCAGCAGCGTCGTTAGAGTTAGGACGACGACTCACAGAAGCAGGGAACTCCATGGCGGCAGGAATCAAGATCTCGCCGGGCGGGACCTCAAGGCCATAGACGGGACCAGGAACAGCAGACATCTTGAATGTGGGATATTAGGAGTACGTTGGCGAAATGAATACGGTGGATGGAGGAATCGTAAACGAAGGGATGAACCTCGAAGAGAAGCAGGAGAGGGAAGAGGGTTGGTTGTGATGGAAGTTGAAGAAGAGGTTCTCGTTCACGACGACGGACGAAGAAGAAGTCGAGAAGCAACTGCTAGAAGAGAGCTCGAAATTTTTTTTTGGGACCGAGCAGGCAACCCCACTGCGCAAAACAGAAAGCGCCAATCAAAGGCCACGATAAGGACCTTATCGTGATGGGGCGGTCGCTGTCTCAGCAACCAGATGGTCTCCGCTGAAGTGCAGATTTTCCCGCTGCAAGTTTCCACCAAGGATCCATTGGAACAGACGAACATTCAGAAGCTAAGGTAGCAAAAAGACGGTCAGTTACGAACCGAGTACGTATTTCTCAGCCCATTGTGGCCTGCTGTCGAGTCAAGAAACGAATGCACGGAGCCGCCGACGTCTTTCCAAGCCTGGATATGGACATGGTGGTGAGCTGCTAATGTAGTCAATTCATCTACTGATATCGACCTACCTACCCATTGACAACCCGGGTTGTTAAATGCAACAATAATATTAAACAAGCTCACTAATTAACACGTGCCGAGTTACTCTCCTCAACCAATGCCCTCTAGCTCGTCTTCGCCTTGCCCCTCCCAAAGCTCAGGAACCACGCCTTGATAATCTGCCAAGCCACTCCCAGCACGAACCTGCTCTGTCCCTCGCCATAGATCTGAGATCGATCACCCACGTCGGTCAACATGGCGCCCATCTCGGCTACGGGGCTAGGCCAGTGCTTTGTGCTCGCACGGGCGTACGCAGCCATGAGGTCGTTGCCGTTGGTCACGCCGCCTGAGAGATTGATTGCCTTAGCCGAGCGTCATGATATGGGGTAGACTTGATCGACACTTACCACTTGACCATAGGTTGCCATCTTGGACCCATCGATACTTTTCTCCCACCAGCTTCACACTCGGATGCCTCTTGATCAGCTCATCCTGCAACCCTCTCGGTCCGCTCACAGTCTTGCCATCCAAAATGCCCGCCGCGCCGCAGAGGAACACACCCGTACAAACGCTCAAGATATCCACACCCTTGGTATGGAACTGGTCCCTCAGCCACTTAGTCGCACCCTCCTCAAAGGTCGCACTCGGGTCCGGCCCAGGCACCACGACAATGTCCAGCTTGCCCGGCGCCACAGCCTCGTCCTCAAAGGTGTGCGTCGCCCGGATCGACAGGTTGGCTGTGAAAGGTACGTCCGGGAAGAGCTCGGGCGATGTGATGTAGGTGATCTTGGTGCTTGGTGCCAGTTCACCGATGTGCGCGGGGAGCATGGGGAGCCCACCGAGGTACTCCTTGGACATGGAGGCGAGCACATCGACAGTTGCAACGTCAAGGAATTGTGCTCCTGTGGGGATGAAGACACCGATTCGTAGCTGTTTGGATGCCATGGCGTGGTAGTTGATATCTCTTTTAGATTTCTTTGCTTGAGTTGACGAGCGCTCGCAAGGGACAATAAGAGTTGATGATTTCAACGGCAGGACACAGAACCAGATTATCGTATTATATACTCGGGTTCTTTGATCCAAACTACTGACGCGTCTTCTGACCTCTTATACTCCGACCCGCTTCGTCCTGGAATCAGCTCGGCATGTAGAAGCTGGAGTGGTTGCAAGTCTCGACTATCCAGGTACTGAATTCGTCTCTTGGCGCTGCTGTGATTGGCTGGCTTGGCTTAACATCCGAAGCACTACGGAACTTCAATGTCAAGTCGGCGCCGATAAGCTCCACTCACCTTGAGCAACCTCCGGTGCTCCACCTTCATGAGACACACTTCATGTGTTACTAACTAGTACTCAAGTCTTGTCATACCAGGCAGTCGTTCGTTAAAACAATGTCCACTACCAAGGCGTGTGAAATTAGGATAGTTGTCTGGGCATAGGGTAATAAATCGTTGGAGTACTCTTCATTAATCCACCTATAACTCTCACCTCGAAACCAAGAGGTCTCTATGCTAATCCTGAAATGCTTACATGCCCGTTCTGTGCCTTCAACTCCGAATGAGTCTCTTAAGAAGAGACCATCAACTCCGGATTATGCCTTTGTCAAGTCTACCTACACAAATATTCAAGTTATTATGCCATGCAATACAGGTGCCCCGGCTGTCGCGTCATTCATCGTCGCTCATCTCTCTTCATGCAGCATACAGGCCCTCCTCATTAGTTGATGCTGCTTAACCTATCGTCTAAGCCATTTCGTCCACCCTTACAATCGGTATTTGTCGTCTTGTTGCTTTCTTGCTCACCGTGTAGACTAGGTCTTGAGCCCACAGCTGGCAGATCAGGGCCTGAGCGCTGGGGATGGTGCCATATAGAGGAGCAACAACGGGAATGACAAGGTAATCGACCCAGTTCTTCCCAAGAGAACGCCGAGAGAAGTCCATTTCACTGGCCAATCCTGCCTTGACCATCTCCCTCTCGCGGCTTGCTACCCCGACTCGGTGGAAGCTCTCATACAAGAAGACGTAAATGCTGATTTGGAAGAAGCCAAAAATGCGGACCACGTTGCACCAACTGAAAACCCACGCAAGGTCATGGGGATCTTCGTTGCCCTCTGTAAGCTTAACATAAATAGTCGAGGCCAGCACCAAGACAGCCATGTGAACAGGAAGGAAATGCGCTTCGAAAAGCCGATGCATCATGTAGAAGACGTGTTCCCAGTGCGGCTCCTTTATCGTGTCCTTGGTAATGTCCGAGAAGATGCCATTCTCACATGACTGGCCATTGCCCTCACTTCCAAGCTGGCTCTCATGGATGGCGAGGCTATTGGCATCGGCGTAAGTGCAGTGAAGGGGCTGATATGTTCGAGAAGTCTGCTTTCGGTCCTGCCACATCTCAACCAGCCTGCGAAGGGCGAAGCCTGTGTCGAGAGCTCCCCACATGTGACGCAGGGCCTGCTTATACCGTGCTCGAATGTCGCCCAATGTGCTCCCTCCACCAGTGACGTTGCTCTGGCTAACGGGACTGTGGATGACGCGGCTAGTCAAGTTGCCATTGAGGGTGAAGAAACATTTGATGTACATGTGAAGATCTTCGCCGATGGCCTCACTACCGCAATCCCATCCACCCACACGATCAACCAGATCCAACGGGAGGGAATAGACAGATGTGGGAGGGGAGATGGAGGAGCCAGGATAGAGGCCCGACATGCCAGCAGCACACCAGAGAATGTCAGCCACGCGGACGAGGGCTGGAACCGCGTGTGCGTTGCGGTCGAAAATGACAGGAGCCGAATACACTGTCGTCAACGCAGTCTCAGGGTAGGACAAGTGCATATTGGTGAGAATTGTAAAGTAGCTGGAAGAGAGGTGGCTGTCGGCTGGATGCGCAACCCAAGTCAGTAAGGGTCAAAGAGGCTTAATGAGGCGGATCTCACCATCGATTCCCGTTATAATCACGTTTCTCCTTACTCCCATTGAGTACTTTTCGCTCAGTTTGCGCGCAGCCCAACCAATGTTGCTCCCCTTTCCTGCTGCCTCACCAGGGATGTCTGATGGATGAAGCGTAAAGTCGATTGACCGGAACTTTTTGGCAAACTCCTGAACCAGGCCCAAGGCCTTGGTTTCGGAATTGGCCTCGCGCTGCTCCATTCCGAGATATACCTGGTGGGAACAAAAAGTTAGCCGCTATAGGGTGTAGAGAAACCATCGTAGCTTTGGATCGTATGGAGCTTATAGCAGGAAAGGAGAAAACTTACATCATACGAGTCCTGCGCCTGAGGGTGAGAAGCTAAAACCTCAAGCGTCTCTTTGAGGGTATCGTGTTCTTCCTTGTAGTTGGGAATGACGATAGCGTGAATAACATTGTCGCCAGCCCCTGACACACCATCCGTGTAAAGCTCAGGGTCAGTATCCCCGGCCTCGCTAGTAGTCGAGGAACACCCGCCATTGCGGCTAGATATGAGGGTCTCTGAGCTCGATACTGACGTGTAAGAGTCGCGGCGCGAGGCGAGCTTCTTCAGATCAAGGAGTGAATGGCTCTGTGCCGCGCGCTTCAACGATTGCGTGAGGGTCCAGACAGTCCAGCACGCGCGGAGAGGAAAGACGCAGACCAAAAGATGGATAAGGAGACAATAGTATGAGAAGATGTAGGTCCAGATTCCCGCGCCCGTTGTAGACGTGGACGAGTAATACGTGCCCTGGTTGTCGGGTTGCTCATACTTGTATCGATGTTGCTCAGTGGTCGACTCGCGTGATATAACCCAGTAGCAGAGCGCAATCAAAACGATCATGCTCAGACCACCGGCGCGTTGAGCGCACCAAGTGAAGAGAGACATTTCCAAGACAAGAGCGCAGATGCGCGCTCGACGGGAGAGGTTGAAGAGCGCCGAAAAAGCTCCAACTGCCAAAGAGGCAGCTTGTGACTAGACGACAACGAAGAGGAGGGAAGGGGAAGGACCTGGATGGGTTCTTACAAGCTTTTACAGAGTAACAAGAGGAAGTCCCGAGGTGGGAAGTAGAGGAAGAAGTGGAAAGAACAAGGGAGGAGATGAAGAAATCTAGGACCAGTGCAACTCGGGGGAGCTCGGTGCTGTTGTCCTCGCGTGCACCTGCAAGGCTGAGCTTGACGACGTCAGACAGGACAGAACACCTCCAATGGGTGAGCTACTATGGGGATGCCAATATTAATGAGGAAAGGAGAAGGCGAGAACGGGGAGGCGGCGTCCAGATATCGGTAAAGCGAGCATCCAAGGGTCCAACACTGAAGGAGACAACAGCCAAGCCAAGACATCCTCACCACAAAGGTACTCCATGCGGATTCACACTACACCACGCGGGGGTACGGTTACCTCCTAGCTCATGCTCCATGCACACGGCATTACTGTAGCCTTGAGTTTCCAACCTTGCTTGGTTATCACCAAACAGGGTGGTGGGACGGAGGATTCCTGACCCATGATCCAATCTGCTTCCACCATAGATAGCATAACCATGTCCCATCTGATGGTTAAGCCGATCTCGTTCTGAGAAATGTAAGAAGTACATTGACAAGCCAATGCTAGCGTTAAAGGCCAAAGTACCGAGCAGTAGACCTCTGATACTTGGCTATCAGAACAAGTAGTCCACGGTGGAGAATGAACAAAGTGTGGCTGGAGAACCCTTGGATTTCTGTGTTCCTCTTCCTTGAGAAAAGCCGGACGTTGCTGAGTTCGACCAGTCACAGACAAGTAGAGGCCCATGATTCGAGATGTGTTGCGCAGGGTCCCCCAAGCCATGTCTAAAAGATGCGCGAACCCAGATCCAAGCCGGGGTTGTCAGGCCCTTGCTCGAACCAAGTCCCAACTTCCATCTTGAAGAAAACCATACAGCCCTGGACGAGATGACGTGGAGCTGACCATTGTGTCCATGTCCGCCAACTAAGCACGATATTGTACCTAGATAAGGTGGGAAACCAAAATTTGCACGGCCACGAAGCGAAGATTGTGTTGTATAGATCAGCGTACATCGAATTTCCCTTTTTGACTTTCTCTTGGGCGTCAAGGCTTAGCAGAATCTGGATTTCCCATGTGGAGTCTCGACCCCCGTGTGGGTTTCGGATAGGCATAATATTCGCATTAGCTTTCGGACACGAACTGCCAGCCTTTACTCGGTGCTCCCTCTAAGATGATCGGATCAAGGGCTGTTTTTGGATTCTTTCCCTGGTCAGATGGCGAAGAGGCTCGTTAGGCAGCGTTTCGCCGGCATCTAGATAATGGACATAGGCGGTAATCGGACTGGCCATGTTTAATCCTTCCCTGCCGTCGACTTGTGATGGCACTCGACCGCTCACGCGCCTGTCTGTACTGGGTCCATTGCTTCGTCGCTTGTTGAACATCATGGCATAGCCAATCAGCCGATCGTATCGAGTCCCGTTGCTCCAAAATCACCATCTTGATCAACTTCACATCCAGCGATGGACGAATTCCCCAGCACCCACGATCCTAATCAAACACAGGTCACGAGTGACATGGCGCTGGCCCTTGGTCTGCGTCTGCTCGACAACGTTGACAAGTAGCCTTCGTTCACTGGCCCGAGATTGTGTCCACGAGGCTCACTCGACTTGGTAGCCTGTGTGTGGCCGCTGTGACGCCGCCTTGGGGCCGTTCTCTTTGCCGAGACATCGTTCGTCAATCGCAATGCATTGCCACAACACGCGTGTCTACCACTGGCTCTTGGTCCGTTAAAGCCATGTAACCGTTGGGCCATGGGCTCAAATTTGGCGGAGCGGGAGGGAGTAGCGACAAGCTCCTAAGCTTCTTTTTCGAGGCGCGTGAAAGACAATGGTCGTTGCACCCGGCGATTGTGGACCCCGTTTAGTCGACACCAACCCATGGACCTCCGCCAGTCCCCCGTCGATGCTTGGCTATTATTGGCCCACGAGGCGTAGTGATTGGATATCTGCACTTCTGTCAACCTCCCCCTGTTTATCGTCAACTCGCTGCAACAGCGACGGCGCGCCATAACCGACGTTAGATGGATAATCGCCATGGTGTTGTGCTTGGGCTTCCACAGCCACGACCCTCGAGAGATTGGAAGGCTGGAAGACGGAAAGGCTGAAGGATTGTAGTCATCTCTCACCCTTGCCGCCTGAATCAATTGTTAGTGAACCAAGTCCCTGGAGGCAACGAAGGCCCCATTCTTGATTAGTCCCTAACATCGGCGCCGATGTGGCGGTGTCCAGACAAGATCCGAAGATGGGAGGGCATTGGCCTGCAGTGGGCCCCAGATATTGCCATCAAGAAGAGCCTGTTGTGAATCATGTCAGAAAGTTCGCGTATAACTGATGAAGCTGGTGCTGTTATTCCACGGAAAATGCAAGCAGTTCCGTGAGTAATCGACAAAAATGGCCATCCATGCGCTCTCACAGGTAGATCCTTGCTGATTTCGTGTCGATTTCAGAAAACACCGATGTGCGGCAGAGGGACGGTATTGGTGATCACGGTAAATTATGATGAATCCTTGGGTATTCGATAATCTCGAAGGGTATCTGATATCTCGCTGAGTGCCTTCCGGTTGATCGAGTGAGGCTCGTGTGTTCCGGTAGCTGAATCGATCCTTCCCCAAACGCCTTGCGCCAATCCAGAGAGCCCCTGCCTTGATTTGTTCAACTCGTGATCTTCATCACCAGTTCTGGAACTAAACGCACCTTTCTATACAAATTCTTTCGCATTGGGCGGATTACGGAACATCCGCCATTGGTAATGGACCCTTCACTGCAGCTGGATCAAAACCGCCCCCTTCGTCCGTTTCCGTTCTTTTCGCGGTTTGGCTTGCTCTGCCTAGGGCGCCTTATCGAAAAGTTTCTGGATCGGTTTTGCGGCCTGGCAGGAGGTTAGACCTGGTCTATAAAGGACGCCCTCTTGGTGCGAAAAAAAAAATCAGTAATACTTACGTCAATGAACTTCTCCAAGTCATTGTCCAGGTTGGCCAAGTCATCCTTTCGTCTCTTGTTATCAGCAATGAGCTTCTGTTTGCGCTTCAGAAGCTCCTGGCGCTGCTGTTCAAGGGCTTCACGTTCGGCTCGTTCGTGGTCGATGCGGGCGACCATGAGGGTGTTTTCGTCGTCATTTTGATGTTCGGGTTGCTGGGCGAGAAATTCTTCGACGGGGATGAGAGGTAGTTGTTGGTACTTGTGGCTGTGAAGTGTTAGTCCTCGTCCATGTTGAGTAAAAGGCGGCGTCGCATACTCGTAGGACTCGCAGGCAGTGATTTCTCCTTGCAGATGCCTTTGTTCATAGTATAGGTTCTGGAGCTGGAGATGTAGTCGATCGACTTCCTGACGCGCCTCAGCAGTCTCGGCCTTGGTCTCACGAGCGGACAAGCTGGCGTTTCGATGCAGCCCACGTAGGTGGGCCATGGTGGTAAAGAGGAGCTTCTGCTGCTTTGCGATTTCGGACTGGATATCGGCCGGTGCGGATGCTTCATTGTGTGGCTGTTCAGCGAGGTTGACGAGAGTGCTCGCCTGGTCGCGTGCCTGATCCGAAATCTGCAGGACCGCGACCAGACTCGGCTCCTTGACCAGCTTGTCGATAGCCATGGCTGCCGACCCGACTTTGATTGTGATAGTGTGATATCCGAAGATAATGAGATGCGAGATGCGGTGTGCCGAGGGGGAAATGGCTCCTGGTGAAAGAGATGAATGAAATGACCCGAGCTCCGGCAGTCCCGAGCGACAAGGCAGCTTGTTGTGTTCCTGCAGGGACAGAAAGTGAGACTGGGGAAAAGTGGAGCGGGCCAAGGCCGGATTGAAGAGGGTGAGACTTCGAGGGTTCAACGTGATACTATGGTTTATAAACGCGTTGGAATAACCTAAATTTTATAACAGATGGGTTTCAAATAGTCTCCGAAAGTCTCCCAAAACTGTTACAATTTCGGAAGGATTGCTTTCCTCTTTTCTGGGAGATGACACGCGAACCTTCTTGTTAAGTACCAAACGCTCCTTAAGAGCGACTTGAGTCCCTTGGAGACGTTTTCAAGAAGTTCGCGCAGTTCTATAGTTATCCATTGTTACACAAATGAACGTTGAGAGACCTAAAGGAGCAGATATTGTTCGTAGAGAGACCTATGGGCTTCTAATTTGGCCTCTGACGACTTTAAGAACGAAAACATTGCTGGTAGAAGTCGATATGCCTCTTGGTGGCAGTTGTACTCAACAACGGGCAGTAAGGTCTACATATCACAATGTTGGCCCCTGCGTACAATTACAATGATAGAAACGCCAACCTAGCATCGTCGCAACATTCTCAGGACAGGTTAGGCCCATCTTGCCGCCCTGTGTGCTCCACAATCTTCGTTCTTGGGGAGGCAAATATCGCCTTTGTTCGGACACCACAAACTGGGCTTTCATTATGCTACTCTGTGGAGTAACTCATTCACTTGGACTCATCATTCTGGAATTTGTGATCGACAACAATTCAAAAGGGAGCGGCTTGGCATGCCTTACCCGCTTCAGTTGGACTTTGGTCATCTGAGTCGGTGTGAGGAATTGGGGGTTTCGGCTATGGGTGTGGGCTGTACTCAGTCCCGTGACGGGTTTCAGGACATGGGGAAACGCGAGGAGGAGAGGACATTCACGATGGAATGAGGTCAAGGACAAGACGCGCTTTCAGCCCTGAGCAGCCAGCGCAAGGAGTCATTGTTTGGGGCTTGATTGCTCGGACTGGATTGTTTCGGTTTCGGGAGTTGGAGGTAGCATGTGATAGAGACGGGCTTAGACCTCGTCATTTCCACCTTGGCATCGTGGTGTGATGAAGTGCAACTCATGATCTCGAGATGGCTGTCTGAATCAGCCTGGAATCACGGGCATCGGGCCTCTGGATCACCCCAAGCCCCTTGTCTAATTGAGCCTTGAGGTGACCAAGATTAAAAAGCTGGGACCTAGTCAATGTTAGCCCGTTCTCGGCTGCTTACGAGGCTCGGGAGCTGAGGAGAGAACAAACTGGGCGCAACTAACCTTGAAGTTGTTTGGGCTAGCATCAGCTTTAATTAAGTAAATCGTGTATTACCTCGAGCTGGAGATTCTGTGCTGTCGACTGGTGATGTCCAACGTTCAGGCCAGCTTCTGTCCCCCTTTGGCACGCCATGTGTTGAGCAACCCCTCTCTTTCCGATCCAACATCCTTGGTCCAGGAACAGGGGCCAACCACAACCCGGACGGCATCCCTTCCTACTGCATCGGCTCGTGGGGGACATCGGAGGCGTCTCTGAGTTTGGTGCGCTATTGGTGCAAGTAAACACCCTCTTCCGCTACTGAAATCCACAGGCGGGCCGTGGCGAGCTGACCTGGGAGGAGGTTGCTGCACGGGATAGGTAGCTAGCCGAGGTACCCGTCTTGGGAAAAAAAAAAAAGGCTCAAGTCCAGCAAGACATGGAGGATCAGCAAGTTGCAGCAGCTCCTTTTGCTGATATGTGATTTTCTGGCGGAGGAGATGCCGTTGGGCGTCTGTGTTTGATCTAGAGTGGATGATTTTAATTGCCAAGCTCTGACGTACTTGGCTTGTTGGTGGAAGCATGGTGCTGCGTCTCCCTCTCCAGCGATGCCCGCGGACTGCCCAATCGTCTCTGCAGGCGGTTTTTCAGGGTGGCGGCCGCTAAGAACTTCCATGCCCAACAAGGGACCATCGGGGTTCCCTCTGGGCCATGGATGGATGGACGCCAAGGCCGCCCCCGGAGCCGTCATTTCAGCTACTGGGGATCCATTTTGTCGATTTCCTTTCCCTCATCAATAGCTCAGTCCAATCTCTCTACTTTCATGCTCCTTCACTCTCTCCCCCATTCCTTTCCGTGTAACCCGTAGCCGGTTTCCGTCTCTCCTTGCTGCTTCTTCTTGTCCCGCGAGACTTCCTCTCCTTTCCCACTTCCATATAATCAATCCCCAGAATTATATCACATCTTCTATCCATCCCAAGGCTTGGCTTACCTGCAGATCCTTATTCAACGTTTCACACTGAGAGGAGGAAAAAAAAAGTTCCAGTCCCAACCGCCGCCAAACTCGGTAATCGTTGCCCCCCGCGTCCAATCAACCACAGGGCCCGCAGACGTGCGTTCGCTGCGCCCAACTTCTCCCGATAGATATAGCCGTCTATTCTCAGCAACCAATTGCTCTCCTCATCCTTTGCTCGTGGCCTCGACCAAGATATACACGCATTGAATGTAGAGCGCCAGTCCCTATCGCCGCAAATCAGCACCTCCGACTGGAAGAGCCGCCACTCACTGCCTCAACTGTTTCAGCGCTCCAACGCCCGTCAGCCAGCCGTCGCCGGCATATACACCACGGCGCCTCGCCCCGAGTTACCAGCCGCCGCCATGTCCGATGTTACCACCGCCATCACCACGGCCTGTGCCTACCAGGCTCGTGACGACGACACTTTGGCCGCGACCTCTGGATCCGACATTCGTCCCCGCGTTGAGCCTCGAAAGCGACGACACTCCTTCTTCATTCCCCGGAGACGATCTATTGTCGGCCATATCATGGATGGCGAAGAGGGCCTCCTCCTCAAGGTGGACTTGTTCCTCTCTGAGCTCGAGCGCCGCCTAGACTTTATCGAGAACTATGTCGACCTGAGCAAGGACTCGAGCATTTCCCGCGCCTTTTCCACCCTTCAGACTGTCCGCACGCGATGTTCCCATGCCTCTGAAGAAGTCCTCGGCGCAGGACGACGCCGGTTACACATCATGGTCGAAACCCTTGAGACGAGATATCATGAGACCCTCGAGGCTGCCGAGTCGCTCAACGAAAAGGCTCGTGTTGGCGTGGACCTGCTCGAGAACATGCTCTCTGATTTTGAGACGCGCGCTTATAAGCTTCGCGAGCAGGGCTTGGCAAATGCCGCCAACGCCGCCGAGGCTTTCATGGACGAAGGCCGCCGGGTCGCCAACGAAGGTATTGAACGTGCCATTCAGGCTGCCCTGTCCCTGGAGGAGCACATCCAGCAAGCTATCTTCCAGGCCAAGGAGGGCCGCCTTATTTGCTACGAAGACCTCCCCATGCCTTGGAGGAATAACCCTCACATCAGGAAGGGATATCGATTCACCGAATCCAAGCTTGAGTGTGTTCTTTCCGTATTCAACCTATCCAACGAGTTGGTCAACATCTGGTCTCACGCTCTGGGTCTTATTCTGGTGCTGGCGATCGCTCTATACTTTTACCCGAGCAGCTCCAACTTTACGCTCAGCACCAAGACCGATGTCTTTGTGGCAGGCGTCTTCTTTGTCATGGCTTGCCTCACATTAGTCTGCTCGACCGTCTGGCACACAATGAATGCCGTTGCTGATGTCGACGCCATCTCGATATTTGCTTGCGTCGACTACACTGGCATCTCCCTGCTTATCGCCGCCTCGATCATGACAACCGAGTACACGGCCTTCTACTGCGACCCTATCAGTCGGTGGATTTACATGTGCCTGACGGCCTTCCTCGGAATAGGAGGCGTCATCCTTCCATGGCACCCTCGGTTTAACGGTGCCGACATGGCATGGGCTCGCGTTGCCTTTTATGTTGGCCTGGCCTTGACCGGCTTCATGCCCATGGTCCAGCTCGGGTGGACTCATGGGCCAGACTTTGTCTACGACTTTTACTCTCCTATCTCCAAATCCATGTTTGTCTACTTTACGGGCGCTGTGGTCTACGCTAGCAAGATCCCCGAGCGATGGTACCCCGGCTGCTTCGACTACGTTGGTGGAAGTCACAACCTCTGGCACGCTGCTGTCCTCGGTGGTATTCTTTTCCACTACACAGCCATGCAAAGTTTCTTTGCCAATGCTTTCCTCCGAGCGGAGGCTGGTTGCCCTTCGTACTAAAGGCATCAACTGCGACTAGCTTCAGCCTTGCGCGAGGTGTGCTTTCACTAGACCTCTATTGAGATCAACTAATAGGCTTGAGAATGACGGCGGTCAACACGCCTCATTCTCATATCTGGGCGGGTGCTGTTGAATGGAGCCCTGGTTCCAATCAGACAACTAATGCAGTTGCACCCTGCAAAGATACGCACGCCAAAGCACCATATGGCGGACAACACTACAGACCACCACAACGTCACCTGGCTTGTTCGGATGATGAGCAGTCTGGGAGGGAGGTGATATAGTTGGAAAAGAGGTTTCCCCTCATCTCCTACAATATCTTGGGAACACCTTTACGAGGAATGCCCCTCGCTACTCGGTGTATGACACTAACCAAGTGGTTTTGGCATAGTGGATAGGTGGCCAAAGTAGAAGATCACCTTGGCTCTCATTGTCCGGTATAGACCAGAGGGAGCCTTATGTCGTTGACGAAAAGTAATTGCATGTAAACCGGCGTTAACTTGGAGACTGGGAAGGTGTCGAGAGTAGACACTCACGGAAATCATGTGTATGAGCAGAAACAACCCGAGGCCTCGTTACGCCTCGGGCTTTAAGGTTAATAATAGACGAAAGCGTTCATATATTCATCCATTCATCCTAGAGTCGTCCATCCTCTGGCTACTCCATCATTACACATTCATTCAATATTGCCAGAAAACTATAATCATACAAAATATGTACTGTGTTCCCCCCAGTCATTACGCATTTGAACCTTGAATCATAAACCGTTAAAACATAAATACATCGGAACGCCGTTGCAGGCACAGCGGCCCGTCTCGGCTCGTCTATCTTGACTTGCATGGCGCGGTGCTGGTGCCGGCGCCGGCCAGGCCGCGGGACCCTCGGGTTTGCGAGCCGCGCCCCTTGCATAGAGGATGACACCCCGACTCGCGTGGCGGCATGCACGTCAATGAGGTCGCGGCCAGGATCCCTGTTGGTTCGTGGTCTCGCTTGGTGTGGTGGTGTCATGCAACAGCAGCATCTGAGCAAAGTATCAAGGTACCTTGGGATATCTGAAGTTGCTCGGACCACTAGTAAATGCCCTTTATTAGAGAGCATGGGATACAATCTCGGCATAGACGTCATCTGGAATCTTCTTAATAATGCCAATGGTGACAGACTTGACGAGATCGGCGTTAAGTTGAGGGAAGGATCTCAAGACCTTGTTGGGACTATTATTGTCAGAAGTATCCTTCAACCAGGATAAGACGGGATAAAATCATACCTTGGTGATTGGAGAATTTGGGATCGCATAATTGTGAGCTGTGCCACGATGCATACAATGTTGAGATGCGGTCCGTAGGCAAACAAAAAGTCCCATAACCGCAGGACCTCAGGCAAGGGAGGTGTGCAAGCGCACAGAGTGAGGACCGAGGGGAAGGCGTAGATCTCGGCCGAAAGTCCCTTGGCCGTGAGATACATACTCAGCTTGGGATCAACGATTGCCAATACCTTGTCCACAAGCGCGAGGCCTCTATGAACGCCGTCCATGGCACCGCGGATGTATCCTGGGCACTCGCGCGTCAGAAGGGAGTGAAAGGCGACAAAGGCTTCGGCCTCGCTTCGGGCGGCGTAGAGGAATGGGGCGGCCAGGACATTCATGCCCTGTACGTAGGTGCCGGGCTCGAGAGTCGTGGCTCCCGCACCGGACTCAGAGCCCTCGGTTGTAAGTGTCAGGGCGCGGGCGCGGTTACGAGCAGTAGGTGATGATGTGCTAGCCTGGGAATGGCCCGATACGCTGCTGCCTCCCGGAAGAGAGGCGCGGCTGCTGCTTGGACGACTCTGGCGCTGTTCTTCACGGGCGTCGTGGAGTTTCCATGCGATAGCATTGAGTAGTCGGATCAAGCTGGCCTCGCTGACACGGCGACGGAAAAGGGGATCTGTTGTGAGGGTGCGGAAGGTGTCGTTTCGGATCTTGGAGTAGGCGGGAGAAGCACCGCGGTGGATGAGGGCGAGGTAGTCGTCGGTCGAGAGGATGGGAGCGTCTAGGAGAACCAACCAGACGTATATCCTGAGTGTCGACTATCACGAGAGAGCGCCGTTAGCAAAGACCTAGAAGTAGACGCTAATGTTCATCTTACCATGCCATCTTCAGCACTCTTGACTCCCCCATCAATGACCTTCCATCGCGCACTCTCCAGGGCGCCTAGGAAGTCTCCATCTGTAGGACCTTCGCGGATGATTTGTTGCAGCGACAGATGCCCATGAGAGAAGACGGGCTTCTTGCTTCCGGCACGCTTGCTGGCCGTGACGACGTTCATCTGGTGGATGAGAGGGGGCGTGGCATCGCTATTAGCGCGGCCACGCTGAGGCGAGCGATTGATGCTCTGGGGCGGACCGGACGAAGCGGCTGGGCCAGCGCCAGGCACGGGGGAGGATCTCGTGGGCGAGACATTGCGCTGTGTCTGTGTCTCGCGCAGGCGCTGTTGCGAGATGAGCGAGGGAGGGTTCTGAGGTCGGAGGGTGTGGGCGGACTGGAGGCGGCGGAGGACGCGGTGAGTTCGCGGTGATGGCGGGGGCTGAAGCTGTGTGGTGATGGAGGCGGGGAGCGAAGGGATCGCGGGCTTCGTCGAGGAGGCGTTGGAGGTGTTGGAGGAGGGCTCCGACATGATTGCGATGCTATGGGTGGATGGGCATGGAAGGGTTGCGGAAGGGCAAGCTGGAGAGGGAGAGGAGGAATTTTCAGTATGGATGAATCTGGTAGTGAATTAGGGCTGATGGCGATGCCAGAGTGAAGATTGGGAGTAAAATCAGCATGGAACTAGTTGTTGTGTGCTCAAGAGGTTAGCGGGGAGGCTGGAGGCTGGCTGACGGCTGATGGAGTTGGCGGTTTCAATATTTGGTGGGACAAAGAGCGCGCATCGTGTTTGTTTCGCGTTGAGCCAGCGACCAGCGACAATAGTGCGTGTTGTAAGTAAGCTAGGGTCAACTGTGACTTTCTTTCAAATGCCTCCCAGTTCAATCATGAAGCTGGGAATGAATTCTGTCTTTCTTTGTCTACTTGATGGATGCCAACTGTGTTGTTTGCTGGCCTGGAATGAGGACCAATTTGAGAGGCTGGGGTGGTGGGCATTGGGCTCTCGGTAAGGTTACAGTCGGGGCTTGGTGTACCGATTCGCCGACTTTGCGATGTGCACAGCTTGATCCTGGCTCTTATAAATGAGGCTGATGGGGATAATGTGTGTTTGACATGTTGCAGGCTTGGCTTCTGGGTCCTGGGTTCAGAGTTTCTTCCCACGTGCCGTCATGGAGAAGGTCCTGGATGATAAAGGCCCACCGACCAGCGCCTTCTTCTACAAGCACCTAACATCATGACTCTGTAACTTCGGTATGAACAATACCAACTTACGAAGCATTACCCCGGAAGATGGACGGTCCAAGTTATCATGACAAGGTCTACCAGTCCTGGCCATGATCGAACAGTTGTAAGCATCTTCTCGAGGTATCCTACTGACTGATGTCCTGGTGGTTCTTCCCTGTTCCATGACGCTCATCTATCAGTATGCCAACACGCTGGCACCTAGGCAGCATTTGTCATGACAACTAGAGCATCACTGCTTTCCTCGAGACCCCAATCCAAGTGGCAACTATTGGACATGAAGCGTGGGGTTTGGTGTTGTTCTCTCAGCTGCGCAACCGGTCACACAAACCGTAGGCGCGGGAAACGGCAGCGCTATTACCGCGAAAGGCAAGGCGGCGATTGCGACATCGATCATGCCAACCAAACCTCCAGAGAAAAGAGCTCCCACAAGCCGACCGAGCGCCGCGCGACTTCGTCATCTGCGTGGGTAGAGATGGATAATGCCATCCTTCATCGTCCAATGCAGAGCCCGCGACGGCCCGATCTGCCCCTCCATGCTGTATGGATCCTCGCAGGGCCTTGAGACCGACTACCGATGCTCCGATGAAAATCCTCAACGTTTGTTGGTTCTCGAGATGGGATGTCGGGTTTGAAATTTTGATATTCCCAGTGGAATAACCCTGTGGCACTTTCTTTCACTCTTCTGATTTTTTCCTCTGCTTTGTAATATTGATTACATCTCATTCTTTCATGACGCAGGCAGGATCCATATGCTTGAAACCCAAAGTCGTATTCCCGTCTCTTCTTTCCCATTTCTTTAATTGTTCCATGCTCGGGTTCGCGATGTCGTCTTTATCCCCACGATATTCGTCATCGGGCTGACCTGAGACCCCAGACCACAAGACCAGGAACAACCTATATACTGCTGTCCTATTCGTCAGAACATCATCTCTACACCCCTTTGTGGACTACATCACCCTCGTTGGCCTATCTTCCTCCACGCTCCTGTGTCGAATCAGTTACGCCAACCTGCCCTGATGATTGCATCTCGTGTCTCGGGGAGTTGACTATGAATGGGGGTCTTGGTTGCTTTCCCCGACTGCTTGGCATATTACACGACGTGTCCCGGCTGCTCTCAGATACCTGATCTCCCCGTCTAACGACCTCTTACGAAACGCTGCCGACACGTTGCAGGCCTCTGATAGTCCAGTTCAAATAACTGATCTGCTCCACTTACCGACACGCGTCAACAGAGACTTATACACCGCTTCTCAACTGATTTATCTCATGTCTTGAACAATATCCTATACTTTGGAACCGTGTAAAACATCCCCAAGCCGCCCCGATGCCAGGCCGCGCTACCACTTTTGGCCTCGGCCTGGCCAACGTCCTTGGCATCAAGCTCGATGACCAAAAATCGGACTCACAGGACGAAGTGACCAGAGGCGAATCCATTCTATCGATCCAAAGCAATACCTCTTTCTACGAGAAAGAGCCCACATCAGCAGAATGGCTTCAAGAACAGATCCCGTCGTTAGACGAGTTGGCCGAATATGGAACTTCTCTATTTCCCTTTCTGACATGGATCGGTCACTATAACCTGCAGTGGTTTGCTGGAGACTTGGTCGCTGGCATCACCATCGGTGCTGTCGTTGTTCCCCAAGGAATGGCTTATGCCATGCTCGCAAACTTGGAGCCCCAGTTCGGTCTTTATTCATCATTCATCGGCGTCCTGATCTATTGGATATTCGGCACATCTAAGGACATCTCTATTGGCCCCGTCGCCGTCCTGTCCACTGTGGTTGGCAATGTAATCCAAGACATCCAATCCTCAGGGCACGATATTCCAGCTCATGTTATTGCATCAGCTTTGTCTATCGTCGCGGGCTGCGTCGTGCTTCTTATTGGACTACTCCGATGTGGCTGGATAGTCGATCTCATCTCCATCACCTCCCTCTCCGCCTTCATGACGGGTTCAGCCATCACTATCTGCGTCGGCCAGTTGCCTGCTCTTCTTGGACTGACAGGGTTCTCAAACCGCGAATCTCCTTATCAAGTTCTGACCAACACACTGAAACACCTTGTTCAAGCAAGGCTTGATGCTGTTGTCGGCTTGTCGGCCCTGACCATCCTATACCTCATTCGAATGAGCTTCAGCACCGCGGCAGAACGGTTTCCGAAGCAGAAACGGATTTTGTTCTTTGCTAATACAATGCGGACCGTCTTTGTCATCTTGGTGTACACGATCATAAGCTGGGTTCTCAACATGGATAGACGTGATGATCCCCTTTTCAGAATCTTGGGAACTGTCCCAAAGGGTAAGTTTGTTTCAGATTCATAGTAAAGGGCCTCGAGGCTAATGTCGTTACAGGATTCCAAAACGTTGGCGTACCAAAGATAACATCTGAGCTGATCTCCGAGTTTGGACCACACTTGCCCGCCACCGTCATTGTGTTACTCGTGGAGCACATCGCCATCTCCAAGTCATTTGGAAGGGTCAACAACTACACCATCGATCCATCACAGGAAATGGTTGCGATTGGCATGGCCAATCTCATTGGACCCTTTCTTGGCGCATATCCCTCAACGGGATCTTTTAGTAGGACGGCAATCCAGTCCAAGGCTGGCGTGCGGACGCCTGCTGCGGGTATCATCACTGGTATTGTTGTTCTACTTGCGACATACCTCCTAACATCCGTATTCTTTTATATCCCGAGCGCTGCCCTGGCAGCTGTCATTATTCATGCGGTTGGCGATCTCGTCACACCGCCAAACACCATCTACCAGTTTTGGAGGGTTTCCCCAGTCGAAGTCTTCATTTTCTTCACTGGTGTTATCGTTAGCATCTTTTATCAGATCGAGGATGGATTGTATTCAACTGTTTGTCTCTCAGGGGCTGTTCTTATCTACCGGATCCTCAAAGCCAACGGCCGGTTCCTTGGCAAGGTCAAGGTTCACTCAGTCATTGGCGACCACGTCATTGGGGATGATCATCGAAAAGTCGTGGGGCAATATGGAACCTTTGAGAACCCGGAAACCTCAGCAAGGAACATCTTCTTGCCACTCGACCATGGCGATGGCTCTAATCCCGAAGTCAAGGTCGACCACCCATATCCAGGAATCTTCATCTATCGATTCTCCGAAGGTTTCAACTATCCAAATGCAAACTCGTCATTAGATTATCTCACCGACTTTATCCAGTCGAAGACTCGGCGCAGCAGCCCTGAGGCCTTTGAGCGTCCAGGGGATAGGCCTTGGAACAACCCGGGACCAAGGAAATCTGCGAAACGGCCTGCACATGTCGACTCGGATTCTCGGCTGCCAACTCTGAAGGCGGTAATTATGGATTTTAGCTCAGTTAACAACGTCGACATAACCTCTGTCCAGCGACTCATCGATATCCGGAACCAGCTCGACTTGTATGTGGCCCCTGACATGGTCGACTGGCACTTTGCCTGCATCAACAACAGATGGACAAAGCGGGCCCTTGTATCTGCAGGCTTCGGAGTGAAACCAGACGGCGAAGGAGCGCAACATGGATGGAAGTCAATCTTCAGCGTGGCAGAGATTGGAGGACAAGATTCTGCAGCAGCGCTGGCTCGGGAAACAAGCTACCATGACGTCGTTCCCAGGCATACGGATCCAACTGAGGAAGAAGCATTGATTGGCGGCTTCTCTCCTGGACAGTCATACGGCGCCATGTCGCCAGGAGAATTAGAGAAGCAGAGACGGAGAGGTGCCGTTGTCCATGGCCTGGACACGCCCCTATTCCACGTCGATCTGACGAGTGCACTTCAAAGTGCAGTTGCAAATGTTGAAGCGAGATCGGATTTTAGAAGCGCAGCATCTGATTAGAGAGTTTTGGTTACGAAAGGCGTACAGCATAGTGGCATTAGCGGGTGTTTTTGATGTTGGAGCAGATAGCATGGATATGAGCGAGCGAGCATTTGACTTAGATGTTGCAGAAGCCCGAGAGACGGGACATGCGATAGATTATGATTTACACCAATAGACTATCTAGAATTGATAGAATCATCTTCCTTCAACTTTCTAAACTGTTTAGAAGACAAAAAGTTGGAGCCCTTCTTCACCTGGGCCTTTAATGAG
The DNA here is from genome assembly GCA_002168265.2 of Fusarium euwallaceae. Lineage (NCBI taxonomy): Eukaryota > Fungi > Ascomycota > Sordariomycetes > Hypocreales > Nectriaceae > Fusarium > Fusarium euwallaceae. The sequence goes on from NHTE02000041.1 coordinate 3,902,776, forward strand.
TGCTGTTCGCTGGAGGTAGTCACGTGTCATCGCGCAGCGAAATTTCCCACTTTACGCGTCTACAGCGTGGACTCCACTCAGGAACCCCTTGCAACCCTGCGTCATTCATTCAAATCCCCTTCTATTGTTGAACCAACGTGAATCCCTTCAATCCACCCGAAACCATCATAACAACTTCTTTATCGGCTCAAGTCTTGGTCACAACGACTAATTCGCTGCAATGGTTGCTGGATGGCAACGGCTGAATGAGAAGAAGACGCAGCCTAATCCCAATATCGTCTTCATCAAGCCCTTGGAAGGCCCAGACAAGAAGATAGCACAGGATTTCCTCGAAAGAATAGCAGCGCAATGCCGTAAGATACTACTTTCCCCATACCTTCAACTTTCCACTAAAATTTGCCACAAGGCCCCATCATGCGAGAACACCACCTCTACGTTACATCCTTAGAGGAATATGAACCCAATCGTGAATTCGTCGGGCGCAACTTCAACGCCGGCGAGGTTGTTCAGCTGGTCCTCAAATCTCCCAGTACCGGACGCTGGTTGCCGTTCAATTACGTCCAGATGGTTATGATGCATGAGCTAGCACATTGCAAGCAGATGAATCACTCACGAGCGTTCTGGGCTGTTCGCAACTCGTACGCTGCCCAGATGCACGACCTATGGTCCAAAAGCTACACCGGAGACGGTCTCTGGGGAAGGGGTGCTAACCTGGCTACTGGCGCCTGGGAGAAGAATACGGTGCTCGCCGATGACGTTCTGCCAGAGCACCTATGCGGAGGCACATACAGATCACGGAAGAAGAGAAAAGCGAAGCCGCAACTATCCTATCAGGAGAGGAAAGAGAGGAGGATTCTCAAAAAGTTTGGCAAGAATGGAGTCACGTTAGGAGCGGATGAGGAGACCAAGGTCAAGCTCGAGAGCGGAAGAAAGATTCAAGCCAAACCTCGAGTGGCCGGCAGCATGAGAGGACGGGAACTCCGAGCAGCGGCTGCACTGGCTCGCTTCGAGAAGCAAAAGACAGAGCCGGAACCTACCAAGGACGAAGACGAAACGGAATCCGGCTCCGACAGCGACTATGAAGACGAAGCGGGGGTCGATTCTAAAGATGCGGTTGATGTCGATGGCAAGAGACTCGTTGATGGACAAGGGAGAGGGATGGTCAAGGTTTGCGAAGATGAGGACGCGAATGACCCTGAAGCGAGGGACGAGTCTAAGGAGCTTCAGAACATGATCAGGGGGATCAAGCAGGAATACTCCGAACCTCAAGCTCTGAGGACGATACAGGCGCAAAACTCTGGCGTCCGAAAGGGCAGTTCCTCGACCAAGAACCCAGTCATCGAGGTCAAGAAAGAGCCCGACCACGAGCCTGGGGGGATCGAAGAACCAGCAAGGCCCACCGCAGATCGTCACGATGCCTCTAGCAGAACCTCGACGGCGGCCAAGAACCAACGCGGCCTCCCTACAACACAAACAGCCCGAGCGAGCAGTAGCGCTCTCACGCGTAACAACACAACCGAGACAACATGCTCCATGTGTTCGTACGCCAACCTCGGTCTGGCACTCACATGTGCCATCTGTGCAAACGTACTTGACCCTTCGTCTACACCGGGTTCGTGGGTATGTTCGAGCGACTCGTGTAAGGACACGCAGTATCGTAACGCTAGTGACTGCGGAGTGTGCGGACTATGTGGGAAAAGAAGGGCCCAAGCTGGATAGGTCAGTGTACAGCTCATGAGGGGCTGCATTAACCCCTTCGACAGCATGGTTCTCTTCTCTATGAGCATGTTGGTTGCTACGATAGGTTGTCAGTTGACAACCGTGTTTGCACACTCTGGGATATCCACCGAATGATTCATGATATATGATGTGGCGAGAGAGGGTGTTTACAAGGGTTCAATACGAAGAGGATTGCAGACATGGGGGATTCATCAATTCAGCAGTTGGCTGAAGTCATCCGATAACCATCATGCCCTTTCAATATCTTGCCTCCTCCATACAAATGGGAACAACGACAATCCTCCACTTTCAATACCCTGGCTTCGATCTTCCATCTCACCGGAAAGGCCCTCTTTAGGACACCAGCCCATACCTCCGCCAGCTCTCTGTTCCTCCTCCTTGTCCATCTTCTGGGACTTCGGTTCGATACGTCCTACTGGTTGTGAGCGCTGTCACTGCGGCAGCCTCTCTCTCCAAAGGTCATACCATCCTAACCAATGTCTCACATAACCCTAGCGCAGCCTAGCGCAGCCAAGCGCAACAAGTTCCTGCACGATCGAGCTGTGATGGGAGGTCGATCACAGCATCTTGGTGGAGTGAAGTGTCTCGACCGCGATCGGCGCGTTCATAAATCCAGGGATACTTCACATGCGAGGGGGGAATCCGGCATATCTAGCCACATGAGTGGGATGGCAGAAATACTTACAAGATATGACCATGGACACATGTTTCTTCACGGTAGATCGATCGCACGGCTGAACATACATGGCGGTGGAGGAGCGGCCCAAACAAAGACGGTCGGTGAGCTCGAAATTTGGATATTCACATCACGGCGGTGGAATGGGGGCAGGAGATTCACAATCTCCGAAGAGGAGGAGTGAGAGAGATGAGGTGTCTTCAGGCGGCGCGGGCCGAGTCCCCGACGGAAAGCCTAGAGGCTACGCGCGGCGCATCGACAAGCGACAGGAGGTTTGCGTTGGAGTTGATATGCAGCGTGGATCTGCGATGGCGAATAACAGGGGAGAATGGAAGCATGCAAGAATGGCGGTGAGTAAGGCGTGTCTCTTGGTGGATGGAAGCAAATTGATGGTAGGTATGAAGGGGAGGAATGATGATCAAGACTGGAAGAGTCTGAGTTGCGATGGAGGAGGAGAATAGCAAGGAGGGAGATGGTGAGAGGAGGATGAGTATGAGAGGGGAGAAAGGAAAAGGTTGAGAAAGAGGAGGAGAGAACAGGCAAGCGAGTCGACGTTGGGGGAACCCAGATATTCCCAACCTTCAACTCCCGAAAAGGCAATGTAACACTAGGAATTCCACAACCTTGAGGATGCAGACACTCGCAGCTAGTTTCCACGGCAATCTGCACAAGCCTCCCTATCCATTGGGCAGTTCTTGTCAGATCGGCAGAGCTCACCGAGGTCCAGACCGTCTTGGCCCCAAGAGAGGCGGGCGGGCTTGTCGCAAGGAAGCAAGTCGTGGTGTTGCAGCTTCAACACTTGGTTGCACCCCCACACAACCACCAGGAACGCCCCATTCAGCTACAATACAGTATCCGTTTTGTCCGTCTTGTCCGCTCATCTCCCTCCTTCTCGGCTGTGAGCTGCACGCTGCACGCTGCACGCTGCGGCACGGTGGAGAGTCTCCAGTCTGAGTGTGTCACCCTAACTGGCACCATCAGAATCTCGTAACAGCTGATAGGCGGGCCACGCCGCCCACCGAACTCGCGAATCGCTGATGGGGGGTTGGCCAAGACTGGAGAGAAAGGAGAGAGCAGCGAGTGCAAGAGTGGAACAAGGAATCGCCGATGGAGAACTGGCTGTGATAGGTACCGCAGTTAAACAGTCGAGATATTCATGTTCTGATGACCAAGACTCCAAGGCTCCAAATAATCTGGGTAGTTTCTAGCGTAAGATTTTGAAGATGCCAAGTCTCGGTGATTGATAACGGTGGATAATGATGCAGACAGAACCAGAGACCATGGTGGTGTCTTCACATTCCGTTGTCAAGAGGAGATACTCACCAGCGAGTGGAAGCGGAGATAAGAACCATCCATGCACAGGCACTTTTGGAGCGCGCCTTGGAACGGCCTTGAGTGATGAGCACTCTTCAACACCTAAAACGTCGTAGAATGGAGTGAACCAGTAGCTAAATCTAGCTCCCCAAATGCAGAGAAAAGGGTGTCAAAGTGTGTGGGTGTGAGGAATCTTGCCCAAGGTCAAGGTCAAGGCCAAGCAGGAAGCGAGCAGAGCAGAGGCGCCAACGCATCGGCCGGGGTGCCGTGAGCCGGTCTCGGGAGCTGGTGCATGGACGCGGGGTAATAGTACGGTTGGTGATTGGCCCAGGGGTCGAGAAACAAGAGAGAGACCAGCAACAGGCCTGTCCTGTTGCACGGGGACCAGCCTTCTTGCCTTAGCGGAGAACTGAAGCGTTGCGTTAAGAGACGAGCGTGGCTTCTGGCGGATCGTGAAGCCATCAAGCATGGCATGGCCGTGCGTTCCACCTGAGGTGAAGAAGAACGTGGCCATCATGGCCCCCTAACCCTCCCTAACCCTTGGGCACCCAGTCCAACAGTTCGTTGCAGGGGAGTGACTGGGTACTGTAGGTAGAGTTGGCACTAGCCCTGCGACAGGTCAAAGCGAAAAGGGTAAATCAGAAAGAGAAGGGCAATGGGACAAAGAATGAGGAATTGAACATGCAGAAGGGGTAAAAGACCACCAAGAGTTATTGGTGAATCCAGGAATGTGGTTTCTCGGTTCGTCAACCGTGGCTGAGGTCCTAATCAATCAACATTGTGATGGTGACAAACCCCATGGCATGGCGGACCGCAATGCTGATGAATGCCGAAGGATCCATGCTCCCTCCCACCCCAGCCATGGATGGATGCTGATCGCATCTTCGCAGGAGGTTACCACCGTGGCATCACTTGATCTCAGATGCCGCACGCTAACAAGCCAGCGAGACCGTGTGGCAGATGTTTGACAAGAGTCATGTCCAAAGAAATGGCGTGGTGGTGCGGATAGTTTGGCCAGAGTTGGTTGGGCAACCTTGAAGGAGCGCAGGTGCCGGAGAAAGCATCTTGACGACTGCCCAAGAATAGCAAGGGAGCACGCACCTCTGTCGCTCGATGATGAAGTCGAGATGGTTGAGTTGTGTGCTTGCTCCTTTGCCTCTGAGTTACGTCCGGCTATCATCATCATCACCCACCAACTCTCCCTCCCACCACTGTTGGTGATGGCGTCCTGCACATGGCCTCATCTGACGCGAAAGGCGCTGACCGAACGAGAGCTTGTGGAGGCGTCACCCATCCCCATCATTGCGCTCCAAGGTCCTCATCCTCCCGTGACTGTGGGCTGCGCTGCTGGTGCAGCACAGCGATCAACACTGGGTGACTGCCTGCGTGTCGACTTAGGTGCTGTAGTAGCGTACCGTTGTGCGTACGCGAGCAAAAGCAACCAGCTTTTTGGGATGAAGACCTCCAACGAGCCCCCCCCCCTTTTCCCTTTTCCCTTTCATTGCTTTCTCGCTTCGTTGTTGACTTCTCTCTGTATCTGGAAGGCGAAGCAACCCAACTCCCAACAGGTCAGCAAGCCAGATGACCCTGGGGCCTGGGGGCAAAACTGCATGCGAGGTTGTCTCAGCGCTTCATCTGCTTGATTACTACCCCGCAAAAAGCAAACCGTCATCTCCAGCGCGCGTGGGTGACGTCGGTGCCCTGGAGGCGTTGCCCGCTGTGGGCACTGTGAGGCGCCGCGAGGACCCTACGAGGCGTCTTGCCCGCTCTGGGATTGGCTTCTCTCGGGGCGGACCCTCTGGCACCCCCGTCCCTCCGCAGTCGGGCTTCATTACGCTAGCGATAGCGTGTGCGTGCGTGCGTGCTTGCGTGGAGCCGTGGGCTCCGGGGAGCAACAGGGGGGGTTCCACACTGCCCTGAGCCGCCATGAGCGTGGTCCATCTGTTTGTGGTCGGGTAGGTACCTAGGCGATGGATGCAGAAGTGCAGAGTGTGTAGGGACCAAGAATGCAGGCGAAGATGCAAGATGCTAAGACGGGCGGCAACTCGAATCGTCAGATGGGCTTTGCATAAGAGGCCTTGGTCTTTTGCCTGGTCGCTGGATCCAGAGCGCCACAATACGCAACCTGCAGATGCTGCTGAGCTTCGAGGTTATCTCAAGGTTATCATGGGAACAACTTGGGTTTGAAGATGGAACTGGACAGAAAGGGGATGACGAGTTCCACGTGATTATGACAGGTACCATGCAGAAACTCAGAGGGGAGGAGGAGGCAGCACAGGCAGGTGCTATGCAGAAAGGGAAGGAGAGTTGAGAGGTGGGAGACAACTGTAACCAGGAAGGTGGTACCAGACAACTTGCTTCGGAGTCTTTGGTAAAGCGCCCGGGAAGGCGATTGATTGATACCCTCTTGTCAGACGTCCATCCCCTCCTTTGGATTTGCTTTGTCAAGGAATACGGACTGCAAGGTACTTTCTTTAACTAGAAGTGGTTAAAATCGTCACCCGTCAATCGCGGACAGGAACAAACCATTTGGCAGTGGAAATAGAGACGTGGTGATGCATTGGCGGATGGGAATGGAGGTTAGTCGTCAGCCGCATACCTCATGGTCCCTTGGCCACTCCTTCCACTTCCCCTTCGTTGCCTTTTTGGATGATACGAGGAGTGCTCGTAGAGGTGCGTGCGTGCCTCCCGGGACCATCGGTCCTTCCTCGTGGAAGTTACTGTACAGTGTACGTACATGTACACATTTGTCATTGTCTCAACGGCTGCGGGCAACTTCAGAAATCATTCGATGCCCTTGGTACCTGCTTCTCTGTCTCGCTTCCTCATCGGCCTTTTACTTCATTTCTCATTCACTCACGTCACTTTACTCAACAGATTTCACTCTCCCTTGACACAAGATAGAGAACAGTCAGGCCATTGTTGTGTATTTCGAAACGCCTCTTGCGCCTGCATCTTCGGATACCAAACAAACACACATCTTGAGCCACCACCCCAAAACACCATCGACGTCAGATTTGCCGCCCAGGTCAGGGACAGGGATTCGCACCAAGTACCAGCAAAACGGGACCAGTGAAAGCACATGGGAAGGCTGCCACGGTCCATCACAGCCACGGAGACTCGGAGCCGGAAACTCGAGTCGAATTGACAAACCCCGAGAGCCAGACAGCTTCCAGCTGAGCGGCACTCCACCAACTTACACCCCAGATAGGCCAAGAGTCAGCCTCAAAAAAAAAAAGAGAGAAGCGAGACAGACAAGACAGAGCCAACACCCAAACGTGATTGCCATCCATTCCCATGCTACTGGACTGGAGGGCCTCGTCCCACAACAGCCCTGAACCCTGAAGGCAACCCTCCTCGCAGAAGCGGACGCAGGCAGATGCAGCAGACGCATACAGGGGATTGACTACCACTGCCAGCTCGACCAACCCTTGCCCGATCGCGGCGCGAGGTTCCACCCAGCACGAACGACGTCACTCTGCCCCCAGGCCATTTGCCATTCTCCCCCATCTTCCCCCCGTCTTGTCCGCAATCTTGCCCCATCTCTCCCGCAGGTCTCGCCCACGTCGCCCACCGTGTCAAGCCCCCATTTCAGAAGCTAGTCGATACGTACCTACCGCTGTGTAATGCAAGCGCATCTCAGCGCCAGGCGACACGTCCACTGACGACCAAGTTGCAGCGACCAAGTTCGAGCGTTCGCCGGGGCTAACCAAACACCCCTGGTCGGATGGGTCTTGTCTTCCCCTCTGGCTCTCGACTTTCATCGACCCCTCGCTGGATACCTACCTACCTAAGGTATCGGGGAGCTTGGACTAGTCGACTCTGATTCTGACGCTGACTCTGATCCGTCTTCTGCACCGCCCGCCGGTGTCGCTGCTATTCGAAATCGCCGCCCACTTGGCTTTGATTCCCCCTCTTCAGAGTTGGGCTTGACCAGAATTGGTAACGGCGATCTCTGATCATTGAATAGGCTGGCTTGCTCCCCTGTTTTAGAGTTGATCAGCGTCGTTCACATTTTGTGTCCTCGTCCCATTCCCATCCCATCCTCTTTGTCTTTATCAACCCCTCGATGCCCCCCATCACCACCTTGCACTCTTAAACTCTCCTCTTCTTCCCTCTTCTCTTCTCTTCTAGCCCATCTACTCGCTTTTCATCCTCAGACATTATTATTTTCACCAGTGTTTCCATTGCACAAGCAACGTCCATCAGCCCACATATTTTCCATCACCATCACACAATTGACATTCACGTGTTACGCTGTTGATACCATTCTCGAACCACTCTCGCGCCACTGCCGGAGGCGTCTCCCCATACTACACCGTATCCACGACTATAACTACCGACGACGGTAGTCTTCAATTTTTGCCCATCATGTCTACCGACACAGCTCAAACCACCACCACCAACAACGGCGAAATGTACACACGCAACAGACGAGGATCAATCACTCAGGCCGCCCTGACCAATCTGTTCCAGCGAGGGAACTCGGTCCCCAATGGCAGCGGATTTCCCAGCCAGTCCTCTGGCCCAGTCGACACTGGCCGTCGACGCCTCTCAGTCACTACCCTTGGCCTCTCGGGCACCTCGCCCACCAACACTTCTTCCTTCATCCGACGAGGCAGCATGTCCACCAACTCGAACAATTCCGACTCGATCGATGAGAACGCCATTGAAGACGACGATGCGTTCTTTGGGTCCGCTAAGACCGCTCCCACTACGCCTTTCGTCCGGCGAATGAGCTTCGGCACTTCCAACATGCGCAACATTCGCCCCAACGGCAGTCCCGGAAATGGTAATAGCCCATCCTCTCCTCCCTCCTCTCAGAATGGGCGAACGGCCCATGGTGGAAGAAGGGCGTCGCTTGCGGCTTCACCTGCGCAGGGGTCGAGCATCTCGGCCGCCCTGTCGTCAGCACGCCGTCCAAGCATCGTCTCTTCTCTCCCACAGGCAAGCAACACCAAGTATCCAAGAGCCCCATCTGACAGTTATTCGCGCCCAGACCAGCAAGGTTTCAACTGGTCCGAGCAGCTTAGGTCTCGCGCTGAGAGCTCCGTCACCGGTGCTCGTCCTTCCTTCTCGCTCGCATCCACCTCTCCACCTCGCGGCAACTCGATCCACGATCGGGCAAAGTCCGTCTCCGAGATGCCTCAGCCCCCGGTCCAAGCTGCTTCCGTCAAGCATCAGCCAAAGCAGCCTGAGCGACCCAAGCCGGATGCCTTTCAGGAGAGAATCCTGAAGGGAGACTTTTACATGGACTGAGTGGCTACACACCTGTTCCAGAGTCTCGCGACCACAATGATGATGACGATACAATGACGACGACCCACCCACTTGACCACCACTGTCCGACGCCTATAATAGCCGTCTTGGACCTGTTTTTTGTTGTTTACCATGTCGGATCGCACTGCGCAATGGTCGTTCTTGATTCGGTCTTTGCACATTCAGCCAAATTTTCCCTCCAAGGAGATCCCTCTCGCTCAACACATGGCTACTTTCTCTGCGCTTTTTATGTGTTCCGCAAGCAAGGAAAGCTTCTTGGGACACGGCGTCCCTCGGAAAACACTGGAAAACTCGAGCTCAAAATATGCAACCTACACGGAATCTACGGATGGCGGACAGGAAATGAAGAAGACGGAATGATTTGGCAGAGCATACTCTGATGGAACTGGTGGAGGGGTCACACTGACGACAAATACACTACGACAACTAGCGAGCATGGGGAGTTTTGGACTTGGTGATTGCTATTGCTATTGCTATTGCTGGCGTTTATGATTTCGTGTTTGAGTACAGGTACGTCAAGCACGTGTAGGACTATCGATTATCAACCGGCAATGGGAGGAAATCGTGATGAAGGGCATTTGCCGCTTCAAGAAGTCAAGCCAAGGAAGCAGTGGAGTTTAGGCGGCGGCTGTCCATGATATGATAATGGGCTGGTAACTATTTGGAAGGGGCATCAAGGAGGGAGGATAGCCGAGGCGTTGAGCGCGGAGGGCAAGGTCTAGACCACACTAGAATGAATGGGAACTGGTCTTTGATGCCATTTGCAATTTGTGTCAGACAGTGATGATGGTGATGAAGAGTGATTGCTTGGCCAGCAAAGTAATAATGATTACAGTACCTATTCAGAGCCCGACCTGATAAGTTATCATGTACACGGTGATGGGAGAGAGAACAACTAAACTAATACAGACAGACCTGTCCGAAAGGGGGTAACTAAAACACCATTGGCAACCCCAAACCAACTCCATCCCAGACTCCGGCAACCAAAAAAGCATGTGAAAGTGCTGTCAAGAGAGATGCTCGCTCTCGACTCCCAAGCCCTCGGCTCCCTTAGGCCAAGTCATCCATCCATCAACCCGACCGAGAAGAAAAAAAAACAACCATACACCGCTCTCCCCACGTGCAAGCCCGCATGCCGTAGCGAGCGCTAAAACGGATACTCCGAAGCGTGCAGCTGGCTGGCTGCATCGTGCATGAAGCGACTCGGGAACGTTCCAGTTAGACGGGGGGCGTTGTGAAGGATTAAAAGGTTACAGAGGGAAAAAAGTCTACATCGTTTGATCTGGGCGGCAAAGGCGTCAGACGTTTTCGCTGCGGCAGTCTTGGGGAAAAAAAAGACCGGACTAGAAGCTAAAGATGTTACCAGACCCGGGGAGGCCTTGAAACACGTCGTTGAACCACGGCTCGTCGAGGAAGATGCGCATGCCGTCCTCCCACATGCCCTGAGAGCCTGTGCCCATACCCATACCCTCGAGGTCCCAGCCGGGCGCGAGGCTAAAGTCCTGCATGTCGGCTGCGTTGAAGCCGTTGCCGACGCCCGACGTGGTGGGCAAGAGGGTGGGCATGACGGGGGCCATAGCAGCAGCGAGATCTGCCGAGAGAGGCGGCTCTAGCTGGGACATGGT
>NHTE02000041.1:3913510-3987395 GCA_002168265.2 Fusarium euwallaceae
GGCGGGAGGGAGGAACCCGAAGAGCCGCCCGCGTCGGCCGACTGGGTGCTGTCGTGGAAGAATGGCTGTGGGGGCTGCGGTATGGCCGTGCCCCAGCCGAGTACCGAGGGCCGGCCGCCGGAAGGATCACGGCCCCGAGGAGCGGCGCCGGCGCCGGTAGCGACTTCGGAGAGGAGCTGTAAAGGGGTGTTTGCGGTCGAAGGGCGCTCTGAAGGCTGCGACGACGAGTTATTAATGGGAGTGGGTGTCTGCTGCTGCTGCTGCGCAGGAGGAACTGAACCCGACTCCTTAGCCTCGGCCTTGGACTGCTTATAGAACCAGCTGCGCAGCATGACAAGGACAACGAGGAACTTTGCAGCGGGGCGGCAACGGTCATCAGCCGCGGTGGCGCGGAACTTGTCGAGCAGGGCGTCAAGGTGCCGGCCAACCTGCATGTCGTTCTTGTTGAAGATGCGGCCAAGCTCCGATCCCGGCGCCGAGGCCGAGAAGTAGAGCTTTATGAGCATGACAACGGCGTAGGCGACGCGGACAAAGTTGAAGACGGGGAGGCAGCGAACGCTAAAGACGTCCATGGCGAGAAAGGCGCTCAGGAGGCTGTCGATAGAACTGAGGCATGTTGAGATTGCGCTGATGTGTGCAGCCGTCAACTTCTCGTTATTCACGAGGCCATCGCGGAGGGAGTCGGCTGAGAAGGGGGGCCTCAATGGTTCAACGGCAGGTGAATGCAGGGCCATCTCATGCATGTAGAGACTCAAGACGCTGAAGCTCATCTGAAGGGTTGCTAAAACCTGTTAATGCATGTTCCAAGGGGCCGAACTAGGTTCAACTTACACTGCAGGAGGTCTGGAGGGATGGACTCATGGTAGTCTTTTAGGTCCTGCTCGAGCCCCTTGAGAGTATACTGGGTCTTTGGATCGGTGATACTAATATTGGCCGTAGGATCGTCGAGGCCAAACTGAACACCAACCTCCTCAGACAGACGATGGGTCCAGACGAGATGGCAGAAATAGGCATCGGTTGGCGCAGCATCTGGTGACGACTGGAGGATCTTGACGCTCTCAGCCATGAAGGGGTTCCATCGAATGAGGTTCGGCCTGTGCAAGGCCATAGAGGTATTGGCCGCTAAGAAGTAGCACGTCAACCATGTCCGGCGACTCTCCATGGTCGTTGGATCCGGCGCAGCCCATCTCCGAGTCGGCCCAATAAGGGGACCAGTGCGCCAGCTATCAGGTATCACCTTGCCACGGCGCTGCTTGACCTTCTGGCCGAGACCGATGTCAATGGCCATGACGGCGGCCATGTGTACCAGCTGGTAGAACTTGAGCTCCTCGAAATGCTCCGGGGGCCAGTACCATATGACGGCCACGTTCAGCGCCTGCACCATCTCAAGGCTCTTCTCGCCCGCGAGCATCACCTTTTCAGCAAATACGAGCATTAGCTCCTTCTGCAGTGTCTTCTGAAGGACGGGCGACTCGGCCGTCGCCGCAGCCATCACGGCCAGAAACAAGGTCGGCTTGGTCCTACGGAGCTCGGCCACCGTGAAGCCCGGCGGAAAGATGACAGCAGGGAGGTGAAAGATCATGTGGTCGTTGTACCGCGCAAACATCTCGGCCGCCTTCTCCATGCTAATGATGCCGCGCTCGACAATATCGCCCCCCTTTGCCCTCGTCAAGTACGCCGCCAGTGCCTCTGCCGGTGTCTCCTCTGCGCGCTGTTGCTGCTGCTGCTCGTCTGGGCCTTGGCGACCCTCAAACTTTCTCTTCTGCCCAGCTGTCGCCGTATTGGATGCCCCCATCGGCTGGCTAGGGGATGGTCGGTCCGGCCTCCCACCCTGCTCCGTTGTTGGCAGTACAGACATAGCACTCTGTGATGGTGTAGGTATCCCCCAGGCGGGGGACTGGTTGGGGTTCCTCCAAGAGATATTGTAAGCGGATACCGGAGTCGCGGCAATGGCAGGATCAGGCTTGTGTGGTACCGTCGGCGAGCCCCCAACGCCGTGTCCGTGGCCCCCAGGCGGCGCAGCTCTCGCCTGCAGACTCGCCGTTAAGGCGTCAATCTTCTTCTCCAGCTCGGCGACCCTACTATCGGTCTTCTTTTGGCGCTTGCGCGTGGGCATGGTAACCACACAGCTCCTCCCAGCCTTGCGGCATCGCTTGCAGGGCCCCTCGTCGTTGGGGTCTGGCTCGCATCGCACCTTGAGCCCACGACACGCCTCGCATGCCCTTGGCCGCTTGGCATCCCCTCCATCGGGATCGGTGTCGTGATGCTGCTGCTGTTGTGGTGTCAGACCGGTCGGCGCGTCGGGCGTGTCGGCGCCGTCGCCGTTGTTGTCGACGGCGTCATGGTGCGCGTCGTGAGCTGGCGACATCAGGGCGGCGCCACCGGGGGGAGGCTCATAGCGGGACGGCGATGCCCTAGCGATTCTGTCGGCGGCGCTGTTGTTGTTGGTCAATGGAGAGGCTCGTTCGCCGCTGCTTGCTCCAAGTCGAGGATCCAATTCCATCGGGGGTTCGTCGATAATGTCGGCCGGTCAAGTCTCGATTTTGGCCGTTCATGACGCTTGCGATGGAGAGCACGGCAATCTTTGGCCCCGTCCTCCGACGTTTCCGGTAGGGACTACCTTGAAAGGGATGCATGACTAAGCATCCGTCGGAGCATCGCCTCCTATCCTCCGCTCCCCATGTTTTGCCAAGATAACTTCAATGTGATGCATCACTACCTAACCAATACAGTATATCGTGTACATGGAGACATTTCTCATTACTATAGTCTGCCGAGAGTATTCAAAAACAAACCAAGTTGCTCGCATAAAGAGTCGTCAATCGTCCCCTAAGTGAATGAACATGAACAACTCCCATCCATCCACGACGAGGCCAACCAACTTGACGTGGCTTGCAAAACTACCAAAGGTACCCAAAACGCCATGCTAAGTCGAAATACTTCAACTGTCCTTGTCAACGACAGACAGACAGACCAGCCAGCCTCCCCGGAATCCTGAAACTCTTGAAACTCCGCTGTAGGGTCTCGCATGCTGATTATACACGTGCTATCTCCCCAATCTCTCCTCTTTCAAGGCAGTCTCTTCGTGAACTAGCCAAAGCAACCAAGAGCCTCCCACCCAGGACAAACAAGGCAAATAGCACTCCGAATTGTAACAATAACGCCTCTTCAAGGCACCGTTGATTCCGCTCCAGGATGCAAAAATGAATGAGAAAAATATTAATAGTATAGAATCGTCGTAAATTGGTATCATCGCGTGTCGAAACGAGTGGGTATGTTGCAAATAGCAAAACACAGAAAACACCAGTCACATGTACAGTTTAGAATCGCGTCTCCTCTCGGAGGCGGCTCTTTGATCCCTGATGGTGCGGTCCCACGATGCCGCCCATAAAGATGGCGCTCTCGCGGCGTCTGTTCCCGGGAACAAAGCTCTGGTCGTACGCTGCCGAGGCACTACCCAGATCCTCGTGTGAGGCCTGGTAGATACGCCGGTCATATCCACCGCGGGCGTCATGCCCAGAAGGTGGTCGATATCCACCATCGTACAGTGGTCGTGAGTCGGAGGGGTTCGAAGGGTCGAAGCCTGGTCTGGAGGCGCTCGATGGAGGCGACGCCCGCACTGCAGGATTGTTCATCAACAGAGGAGGCGTAGGGGTAGATCGCTTCAGGTTCTGGATCGAATTCTTGTGCATTTGCCCATGAGGAGAGGCACCTCCTGATGTAGACGGCCGAGTAGGAAGCTCGAATCGTGGGGGTGCATCAGGGAAGCGGCCAGCATGCAGGTCAGGCTCAGAGATGGGTGAGGGAAGCTCATAGACCTCAGGATCAACGCCAAAGATGCCCTCATAGTTCTGCAGGAACATGGCAAAGACGGGTGCCGGAATGTTGAGCGTGGGTGAAAAGACGATACCGACATTGCGCACAGTCATCTTATTCATGTCCGCGTTATTAATGATCTTGATCAAGAAGCCAATCAGATACTTGAGCAGGGTGGCGTTGGCTTGAGGAAGTCGCTGAACCAGCTCGTTCATCGCTGCAATCTTTTTGGTGTGGTCCGGAATCTCAATTGTCGATAGGAATTCCATATGAAGTTCCCTCGTCAAGATTGTGGTCGGCAACTCTCGCAGGTACAGTTTGAGCAGCGAGGCAACGGCGTGAATGTCGTAGTACTGCTGGTCAGTCACCAAGTTGATATCGCCCTCGGTGTTGAACCTTTCCCGGAGCCCTTTGATAACCACGTTAGATCCACTGAGTCGGAAGATTCCTTCCTCAAGCACGGCATCCTTCGAGTCCAGGTACTGAATACATCGGTAGACGACGGCCGGGAGAGGCACATTGACGTCCGTGGGCGAGTTAAACCTAACAGCCTCTGCCAAAGGAGCTCCAAATGCTTGTCGAACGGGGCCTTGGTATGCGTTCTGCGGCGGCGTCGCGTTAGAGCCGCCCTCACTGCCGCCGAACAGCGAGTCCTGTCCTTCGGAAGAGGAGCGTGTCTTTGGACCGAACCCAAAGAAACTTCGCTTCCTTGCCTTCTTCTCATCATTGGTCGGGAGTGACAAACCCGTCTTGTTACCCCAAGCACCAGCATCAGAGATAGGCTGCGGGTCCTTAGGGCCGGAGATGAGCTTGCCAGTTTGCGAGGACAAGCTATCGAAACCGTGGTGGTGGTGGTGGTCGGGCAAACCACCAGAAGTCTTGGGTCGCGCAGGAGCCGCAGGGGCTGCGAGCTGAGGAGCATCCCCAGCCTGGGTGTCACCGTATCGAACACCGATCAAGGTATCCGAGTCGGACGGGTGGTGATGAGACTTCTGCGGCCCCTTTCGGACCTTGTTTCCGCCCGCACGTTCACCCAACGATGTCTGTCGGTCGTGAACTGGGCCACTTCTTGAAGGCGGGGGCTCAGAGTCGTCTGGATCGCGGTAATCGATCCACTGCAGAAGGGACTCTACCCAGCGATCTCGCTCCCTGTCATTCTCGGCGCACAACACATGCTTGACATGGCTACTCAAGTCCTTCTTCTTAGGCTCCAGGATGAGGAACGCGTGACGGAACTGGTTGTCAAGATCATCGCCGGTGGCTCCTTGAGCCGGGGAGTGATTGTCATTGCTCTGCGATTGCTTGCCAATCTGCGCACCCTGAAGCTTGATGGTTCCCAAGTGAGCGCCACCAGGTACTTCGTAGTACTTCAGATGCGGTCCATCGAGAACAAAGAATCTCGCCTTCCATCCACCAAAATTCTTGCCCTTCTTGGTCAAGTAACCACTGCGCCGAGGCCGTCCATCGGCCCCAGTCTTGGAGCCGCTGACCTCAGATCCTGAGTCGCCAATTGATCCTGCATCATCAGAATTGGGCGGGAGGACATTCGTCGACAGATACTTGCAGACTTCAACGGCTGTGTTCGTGTCGAATGGAGTGTTGAGCAGGTCATCCATAAATTGCTCCAAAATCGCCCTACGAGCATCAAGCTTGGCTGGCGCATGCCCACTGAACAATGAACGCTCTGGCATCCTTGCCTTGTATGACGAGAATTGCTTCAATCGCTGATCCAGTTTCGTCAGTGACGCCGAGTCCTTCTCGACCCGCCAGAGCTCGCCATTGTCGGCGCGTGAAATGACGGCGAGAGTGAAGACGGGGTCCTCCTCGAGCTGCGTGAGCGAGAGCATGCTCGCTCTAGATGGCTTCATGCGCGATGAGGCCACCTTGACCTCGACGGAGGGGAGAGCGTTAGGTGGAAGGAGAAGATCAGGATACTCCTCCGTCACCAGACCCTTGTAGACTTCTGTTCGCTCGGTCGGACTTGACATTCTCGTCGATGGCTTATCCGCGTAGCCGATACTCTCTTCCTGCGTGGGTTGCTTTTTCGGTGATGTAGGATCCTCGGTAACGGGTGCGGTCCTGGCTGGGGTTGCTCCCGGTGTTGCCAAGGGAGTGTTTGGAGGCAATGGGATGGGCGCCCGAGGGGGTCGAGGTGACAAAGGTGCAGCTTGGAAGGGCGCGGTCCTCGGGGACAAAGGTGGCGAGCTCATGTTGAAAGGGCGAGGGCTGGCAGGCAAGCCAGGGCTCAGTAAAGGCGCAGGGATCTCCCTTGCCTGGGGCGCGTTAAGCATCTGTGCCAATGAGGCTGTTTCAGACTCTGACTGAGATGCTTGAGGCACATCCCTGGGTGATCCAGGTTGGCTAGACTTGCTCTTCTTGGATGCACTGCGTGCAGCCGCTTCCTTGAGAG
This sequence comes from Fusarium euwallaceae, assembly GCA_002168265.2. Classification (NCBI taxonomy): domain Eukaryota; kingdom Fungi; phylum Ascomycota; class Sordariomycetes; order Hypocreales; family Nectriaceae; genus Fusarium; species Fusarium euwallaceae. The sequence goes on from NHTE02000041.1 coordinate 3,919,737, forward strand.
CAATGATTTCGCGCTCCCGGTCGTCCTCCTCTCGCGTTCTTCGTCGACCGCGTCGATCGTCAACAATCTCATCAACTTCCAGGATATCATCGTAGTCGGAGTCTGTCTCTTCCTCCTCGGGCGAAGGGCTCAACGTTGGTCTCTTATCCTGATGCAACTGAAGGGGTGCAGGCGGGGGTTTTCTCGGCGGGGGCGCGGGGAACTGCGAGAATCCTTCATCAGTCCTGGGTGTCGCCTCGAGAACAGCAACAGTTGGGAGGTGTCCGGTCGGGGGCTTTGGCGGCGGCATCTTCGGCGGGGCGCTAGGCAGGCTTCGCGATGGAGGAATGGCAATGTTGAAGGCAATTTCCTTGAGTGGTTCCTCGCTCTTTTCCTTGCGGGCCTGGTCAGCGGCCCTCTCCTCTGCCTCGTGGTCGAACTTGTCTAGAGCGTGATCCTGAGGCTTTGGCATCGAGTGTGCAGGATTCAACAGTTCACCCACTGCTGAATGAGGTGCGCTGGGCTGGTCGGCCGGTGGTGTAATCGGATATGGTGCCATGCTGATGTCAATAGGAGAATTCTTCGGGCTGTCAGATTCGAGGGTGGGTGAATCTGGGGTGACAGCCTGCTCCTTCGTTCGCTCGATATCGACTCGGGGGGCGGAGGGTCTAGGAGGTTGAGCAGGAGCCTTTCCAATCCCTCGGGGGGTCTGGGAAACGGCCGGAATAGACATGACCTCCTTCAGCTTCTTCCTGTACTTTTCCTTGTCCTTCAAGGCTCTTTCGAGATCCTTGTTGAGACCGAGGATCATGGCTCGCTGCTTATCGACCAGGCGCCACAGTTGACCATTTTGTTGCGACTGAGAATGCTTCTCCTTGAGCAGGTACTGGATGAGTGCCTCAGGGCTTCCCGCCGTCTTGATGAGATTCGCAATGTCAGAGGCGCCATGCTGACCATCCTGGTTGCCATTGGGACCCGACTTTATTGAGATTGCAGAAATCGCTGAGTCGATGGACGAGTTTCGAGGCATAGACTTGGAGGACTCGGCCTGAGTCGCAGCTACCGGACCAGCCATGGCCGGCCGGGGATTCGAGATTGAGCCTTGGGAAGGCTTCAAAGTCACGGGGTCAGAGACGGTTCGTAACTCATTCGGACTACCTAGATAGCCCAGTCTATAGGATGGTGTTAGTCTGCGGCGCCCGAGGTCGGATGGTCGTGGTACACTACACCACTACCTTTGAGACGAACCTAGGGCTCCGGGGTTCTGGTGATCCTTCGTCGGATGAGTCGCTGTAGAACGAAGTCTGTCGTACAATAGCCGTCTTCCTTGTGGCTGACTGCTCGGCTAGAGAAGTCGGCGTTGGAGTTTGTCGAAGAGGGAAACTGATGGATCTCGGACTGGGAGTCGTGGGCCCGAATGGAAAGTTGAGCGAGGTTGCAAGCGGACTGGAGATGGCCGGTCGAGGGGATCTAGATATCCAGGCGTGTCAGAAAAGCGACAGAGGATCTAGCACAGTGAAATGTTGCACGACAGAGCGCAAGATGGACCCGGGCCAGATGTGGAAAGGCAGGTTGAGTGCGCACGAAGTACAATGTTCGCCTCGCACAACATTCAACCCGGGGTAAAGAAGGACGAGGTAAATTGATGGTGAAAGATGACGGAGAGCAAAGATGTGTGGCGGAGAGGAGAGATTGTGAGAGGCAATGGCGAAGGGGCCCAGGAGCAGGTCCGGGGTCAGCGACAACCGGGGGGGGGCGTGTGGAGAGGGGACCGAGAGCGGACTTGGGACGAACATGCTCACTCACCTAGGACCCGAGGAGGATAACGAGCCGAGGGACGGGACGGCCGGGTTGGAGTGTTTGATGCGACCGACGGTTGGACTATCATCGACGGGGACGTCGGAGGGGGAGGCGGCGCGGTTGAGGTTGTGGTTGTGGTGATCGAAACCGAAAGCTGGGGTGGTGGTCTCGACTGGTGTTGTGGTAGCAACATCGACAAAGTCGGAAGCAGGAGCAGAGGCAGAAGCAGAGGCTTGAGCACTCTGGAGCGCAAGCCGCGACATGGTGCGCTACGTCTTTGTCATGCACCGGGAGGCATGCATCAGCCAATGGGTTACAGGCCGGGACGGTGAGGTTTCGAAGATGCCGGCTGGCGCGCGGTGGGAATAGTCCCGAGCAAGGTTACATGCAACTGTAACCGCGATACAACGGAGCACAACGCAAGCGCAGGCGCAGTCTGCACTGGCACTGTACAGCGCAGTGTAGTAGTAATAGCAGAGACGGGAGTATCAATAGCAGACAGAGGGCCGCTGCTGCGTGGTTGACGGGCGGGTTTCGGTGGGTGTGGAGTTTGGTATCGTCTGCTGACTGGGGGTTGAAGCAGGCGAAGACGACTGGACTGGGATGGAAGCCTTGTCGCAAGGAAGGTCGCCAAAGGAAGAGGGGAAAAAAGGTGGATTTTGCCCGGCGACTGGAGACGTACGGAGACGGGGGGAGGTGACCTCAGGCGTAACGGGCGGCAGCGGGCACTGTAGCGAACGGCGACGGCAGCGGACGCAGGGCGGACAAGGGCATGGAAGGGACGATACTGTACGGAGTATCGTCGAGAGCAAAAGAGAGAGGGAGAGAGAGCCCACGCTGAAGGGATGTTGGAGGTAAAAGGGAGAGGTAGGGATTGTCGTCTCTGGAGAGACGACCTAGGGGAGATTTGCTGATTTGGTGGTTTGCCTATTGCACCTGCCTCCATGACTTGACTACTGCTGCACCCGACTGGCACCAAAAAGTGCGACCACCCAATGCGGAAAGGGGGCAAAAAACGGGCAGCAGAAACGGCCGCCAAAAACGGTAGCTGAATGCTTGAATCATTGACTTTTCCACGCTTCTCTTTTTTTAGCCTTGATGGGAAAGCTCAGGCATTATTCTCTACGTATCATCCCCGGGGACATGGAACAGGTCGTCGTCTCACCGTTTTCTACAGCAGATTTTGTGGTGATTCAGGGCAAGCAAACATTCGACCCCAGCAGAGATCGGCTGAGCACGCAGGATGGTTGAGACGATGGAGTCGTTCGTCCACTTGGCTTAAACAGCTCTGAGCAACGGCCAAGGTAGTACAAGGGTCAAGGGGGGAGACAGAAGACCCCTTCTCTTTCTTTGGCGAGCTGGCGCCAGAGAATGACCCCCCTTCATCGCACAGACAGAAGAGGAGTGTCCCCGGGCGCCTAGTCGGAATAGGTAGAGCATCATGTCCTGATGCAGGAAGGATACTTTTTGATGGCATTGCATTGACAGGAACAATGAATAAGGGGTAACCCGGCGGCCGGTGGTGGTCCCCCCAAGAAAGGGCACGAGGATGCACCACTACCCCCGGCGCCGAGGTCAGGTTTCCGCTAAACTGCCACTAACAAGATGAGGCGCCTTTCTTCTGGAGGAAGGAAAATCGTCGACTGGATGGATTTTTAGATGTGAGCGCCACCCCAGCTGCGGAAACTGTGGATCACGAGCTGTGTGTGAACCTGTGCCTGGCGGCTGGGCTTGGGGGGCTTGGCTGACTCGGGTTCCTGGGCTTGGAAGTTGACGCAAGGCGGGCGGCTGCTGCGGGGAACAATTTGATAAGTTATTTTGATCCAATTCCACCATCGAAAACAAAAAGATGGCTGTTGATTTATCCCGATGGCTTTTTTACGGAGTACAGTAGTACCTTTGCCTTTTTTCGCAAAATCCAAGATTAGACAGTCTTCCAAGATTAGACCCAAGCCAAGCGAATGGCTCCCGTCGTTTCAGACAGAAACCGTAGGCTTACTTTTACACTCCCAAGGAGGCTTGGGTCAGAGTAGAGGGGGGGGAAAGCCACAAGATCTAGAACCTGGAGCGGGAGCTGGAACGGAAACTGCAACATGACTGGAACGCAGAATGCGGCGGGATGACGGGACGTTGCGAGAGTCTCTCGTTGCAAAAGGGCAACGCTCGTTCTAGTGCCAAAGGCTGAATCCACGCTCTCGGCCCAAAGTTCTTTCTTGGTCAGGGGTTAGTTGCTGCTGTCGAGAGGGCAAAAAAAATGTCAAAACGTGTTTCGTTCCGTGTTTTGAAGGGGGGTCAGCGAGCAATGTCTCGATGATAGTGCGTGTAGTGTCAAAATGCATCTCGAAAATGGGATCCTCACGTCAGCCACGCGACTTGCTCCGAAACCCATTCCCATGATAGCGGAATAATACCTAGCCCACGACGGGAGATTTCGATGGCCTCTGTTAGCGCTGGCACGTTTTCCCAGCATTGGATCCCTTTTTTTAAACGATTTGTCTCTGAAAGTACAAGTCGTTTTGGCCCCAAATATCAAACTGCGGGTGGCCTTAATTTAAAGTGGGCTCCCCTGGGGCGGGCATTCAATGGCATGGGTCCCCTTGACGTCTCGACGACAAATGTTCCCCCCAATCAGAGGCTCCAAGTCCGCTATGACGCCTGACCCCAGCGAGCCCAGCTCCTTGCCGGATGCAGCGCAGTCAAACACGCCGGGTGGTTCTCAAGGGTCGCGAGGGTAGGTACTCTTGTGATCGACAAGGGTCATTAAGCGGAGGATTTGGGAGGAGGCTCCATTCGGTAGAGAAGCAGAAGAAGATGCCGCAGGGGAAGGGAACAAGCAAAAGAAAGCCCGGACGAGGTTGGTGCTGCTATTCTGGGCAGAATATGGAGACGCAGTGAATGGATTGGACGAGATGGGATAGGATGGGATGGGATATGGATCCATGGGATGGATGGAATGGAATGGCCTGAGAATGCACGGCAGACGAGGCCCACTGGACTACATACAGGTTGCGTTAGCACTGCTACTGTAGAGGTCAAACGTACGTCCATGGATATTGAAGAACAGAGCTCCACGTCTCACAAGAGTCATGAATCAATCAAGCCAGTCAGTCAGTCAGTCAGTCAATCGATCAATCACGGACGGTGACATCCATGTCTCTGGTCAAAACCCTCACAAAAGACAGGATGCAGATGCCAGAAGGCCGCACGTGTCCTACCCTCAGTCGGTTGAAGGACAATGGATTGATGTCCACTTGCTGCAGGTACCATCTGTGGTCCATCTCGAAGTGGCCCGGATCCCGGAGATGCACCCATCCATCCCGTCCCATCCTATCCCATCCCATCAAAGAGAGGCTCCGTCCCGGACTCTTTCTTCCCCCGTGAGGCCACTCAGGTTAGCCGCCAGGTTGAGCACTGACGTGACATGCTGCTGCAATAACAGAACAACAACAATAACAGGCTCGGCTTTATTCTGTGAACCTTGACAGAAACACAGGGCGCTTCAATACAGTCGGGATTATCGAGGTAGGTTATTATTAGCAATTCTGCACCATGTACTGTAGACGTGCAGTCTGGATCGAGCATGTGCAATGAGGAGGCGTCCATTGGGCGCGTATCCAGGTGCAAGAAACACACGACTGGGCGCATCTGAATCAACTGCAAGCCACCTCCAAATCGTCACACTCGGGTAATCGGTTCAAGCCTCATTTTGCAGAGAGACAAAAGGGAACCCAACCGGAAGTCGCATGCAGCGAATTTTGCTTTGCTTTTCTCGTAGTGGCGCGCCTGGGTTATTCACCTTTTTTTTTTCTTCACCTGTTCCCTGCAGCAAGAGACAGAGAGCAGCTCTTCTCGTCACGAGAAATGTCTCACGCGACTCAGGTTGAATTCTCGTCCCCGTGTCGTCCATCCAATTATCGCGTCCCATGCACCGGCAGAATGTGCCAAGTGAGGCTTGAACAAAGAGGCTAGGGTCATGTCATTGGTGCCTTTGTTGATATCCTTGACCGAAGTGTGAGACACCATCTTAAAACTTCTCAAACACGGGTCATGTTCAAATGTTTGAGAGGGGCTTATTATTTTCTTCTAATTAGCTCCGGAGAAAGAAAAAATAGAGAACTGAGCAAAATCTTGGGAGAACCAGGTTCTCAGCCTCTTGACTCGCGTGCCCCAGAGACGGCCAGAATTCCTCCAGCTGTCAACAGAGCATCATCTCCTGAGGGACACGTGGGAATATAGTAAGTAGAACGCATCATTGATAATCAACGAGGTCACGGTCGCCCGGTTCACCCAGTGGAATGGTCGTCCAAATGATAGATAGCACTGTAATATGCCACAACCGCTGTGTGTAGTTGAGTCGCCGCAAAAGCGGTGTGATGGCCAAGTGTGATGAGGACGAATCCAGCAGGAAGCTCCTCATTTGCCATTGAGCGAGCCGGGCTTTCCATGTTTGCCATGGATGAGCCTCCCCTTTTTTTTTTCGCTCTACGGAGTACTTGTCATTCAATGCCGAGCCCATGAATCGGCCGCCTCAATGATGGACAAGCCGGGCCGGGTCGATGGCATGAGAGTGTCCCATCGCCCGTAGTGACTGCGACGTCGCGATATGTGGTTGTGATTTGGATCATCGCCTCAGATGCACCAGCGTGCATCAAAGAGTCGAATTGGTCTTGTTAGATTCCCCACGGTCGCCCCTCTAGCGTCCACGTTTGCTCTTTGGCCCCCTGCATCAAAGCGACGGGACCTTTTGGTCCCTGATGTGAGTTGCAGTCGATCCCGACCCTTTATTTTCCTTTTCCTCTTGGTGCGGGTCCGCCCGCAGCTACGGTCTAGCGGGCCGTAACGGCGTGGAAATGGACGCATCCATATCAACTCCGAGGTTGAGATGCCGGTAATTGGAATTGAGTTAATATGGGAGTGCCGGTATAACCATTTCCATGGTATCCTCCTGCAGGCATATTCCTTCCTATTGATCATAGTTCAGTATTGTGATTGTGATTGTGATTGTATGGAGTCTAGGTTATCAGTATCTATCTGGTTACGCAGGTACCTCCAACACTTACACAGGTACTATGTACGAAGTAGATAGGTTGCTCTCGGTGTTGAAGGCTGGGTACTTACCATAGATAGTCTGTTCAATTACTCTCGATGTTGATAGAGACTTCTAAAATAGGAGTTGGAATCTCTCGTCGGATAGCCAGTATTTTTGCAGTGGCGCTGCTCACTCAGTCCGAATCCTGCTACCTAACTTCTTACCGGCAGGTAGTCAAGCTGCCATCCATATCAACCAGCGTTGTGCTAACTTGCAATGCGCCGTTATTGTATACATCTGAGCCACTTCATAAATTGTAATGACAGAAAAGATGTAAACTCGAACAAATCCATCCTTTCAGGTCAATCTCTGATGACGAACCGCTTGTTTGGGTTTGCAACGCAACAGTCATGTAGCCTTCCTATTTACGCAATACTCTCATTCTAAAGCTATCGAGGCGTCTCCTATGCTGGCCTGTCTTCCTCTCCCGATTTATTATAAATGGTCGTGGCAGTCAGCCTATTGTCTTGTTCTTGATGGATGTCACATTGGACCAGGCAGCTGGCCTTCAAAGCTGAGTGTCAACATGTGCAAGTGTGAATAAACATCTCAATGTTCGCAACCTACTTTCTACGGCGGATATGGCAAGAGTACGTTTGTGAAGAGGATAATAAGTCACTGTTCAGTTTGGCGGATGACATGTTACCTCGGAGTAAGTTGCCTGGAGATGCTCTCCCGTCTACTGCCTTTTAGGCTTCTCAGTCTCATTCTCACTTGCGACGACAGAACTAATCAACTGCCACATTAATATCATCATGTCAATACGGGATGACTAGATAAGACAGAGTCTTCGGGTCGTGTGGAAGCACAGCCAGCAGAGCATCAGTGAGTTCTTATTCCACCCTCCAGCACCTATTCTATATCCCCATGTAGCTGTGCATATATTCCTTCAACATTCGCCAAAAGCCGTTTCGAAACAAGTTCATCATCGTTGATGGGGGCTGAAACTGAGTAGCCAGCCGCATCTTTCACTGACCAGTCAAGTCGACCCTGGATCATCGAGGCTTGCATCTAACCTTGAGCCGTTCAAGCCCTGCATCGCCTCTCCGCTTGGTGGCTGAGAACGAGTGGAGAGTGGTTTCCACAGTGCCTAATAAATTCTTCGTCTGAAATGTACTCTCAGAACATCGTGCGTAGCGGCATTTACAGTCTATCTAGTTTACACTCCCATGGCGAACGGCCTCTTTCAAGTTTTCTCAAGATTGTAGTGTGTTTGAGTTGGGATCAAGACACCTTGCCAAGAATCAAGGGTCCTCGTCAACAACCACATCTAGCGCCCGCCTCAAGAGATCAGCTCCCCCAACTGGCCAGCCCAAGACCTTTAGCTGCGGATGTCATTGGTCCTATTGGTTTGAGTTTCTTTTTTCGCGGAGCAGCTTGCTTTTTTCGAGGTACGGCCGACTTCTATCTCTGCACGATTTTACGACAGCCTGATCCTGCTCATTACGGAATATTTTTTTTTACTTTGTCCTGGTTCAACGGCCGCACCGCAACCGAGCAAGGGTCTCTTCTGTGGCAGGCAATCTATTGCTTCGTACCGTCTTGGTCAGCTTCTTGGTGGTTTCACTATTCTCGATGGATGCTCTAGTCAGCCACGGCTGCAGATGAGCTCGTATTGCTTTGTTTGTTTGTTTGTTTGCTTGCCTGTTAGGCCATGGACAAGAGATGATAGCCTTTTAAATTGAACCCCCCCCGGCGCGACCCCCAAGGAAATCGACCAGGTTTTGGTTTAGGCCCCCTGTTGGTCGCCTCGATCGGAGCGGTTTCAGGAGGCGGTGGGATGCAGCGATCGTCAGGGTGAACAAAGCCCTTCCGTGGGGTGATTCCAGGAGAAGGAATTCTCGGGCTCCGAGCTGAGAGAATCTCGGATGAGGCGCCGGAATACCGGGGATTGTCGGGCGGGAGGCGTTGCCGTGTGATGCCCCACATCTCCGTACCCGGCTCCGGCTGCGATTCGGTATGTCCGGCATATCCATCACATCAAGGTTTCAGGTGTCAAGACAGAAGAGTCCTCGGTTAACAGAACGAGATGTTGTGCTTTCTTGGCTGAGGCAATTTCGACCTTATGCCACATCATCAAACCCACCGACATCAGCAACTCTGATCCATCCATGCTCCAATGCCCAAGCAAAACACAACATGAGAATTTTTCTTCTCGTCCCACGGTTGGAATTCCGCATCTCGGAAATTCCAAAAGAGGAGTAAACTCATGGCGCCATGGGCATCCTTCGGCCAAGATTCTACCACTTGTTCCATGGGCCACTACCCAACGAAGCCAGCTCAGCCCTGCCAGCGCCATTTCTTCCCCTCTTCTTCCTTTTGACTTCAGGGTCCAGGGTCCAGCTGTTCTTTCTCCAGGCGTGACCCGAAAGGAAGCCAGTCACAAGGCCCCTTTACGATCCACAAGCGTTGAAAAAGGTGTGCCCGAGTAGATGGACCCCTGGTCGAGTTTGGATGGAAATCTGGTTTGTTAGGGGGAGGGGGGAGGGGGGGCTGACGTGCATGCGCATGTGCGACGTCATTGCCCTGTGACGGCTTGTGACTGGACAGGACAGGCACCGATAGAGCTTCAAGTGACAACCTCCAAGTTCGGGATGGGCTTGGACCAAGGCATTGGGCCTGGGCCGTCTTCGGTCGGGCCTTGGATGGCACCAACTCACTTTACATGGGGATGGCGCGTGCTTCTTTTGTCTTTTGTTTGTTTGTCTCTCCCCCCAAACCTCTTACATATAAGATCGTCATCCTTTCTTCTTTTCTTCTCCCCGTCGTCCATCCACCATCTTCATCACTAGCACCAGCAGACCCCACGACCCCGTGTCCATCACTTCAAGTTCAAAGCAAGCAAACCGCCTCCTTTGGCTTTTGCCGCTGCGCGTCTCAAAAACTTTTTTATAACACGACTCGTTCCTGTCCATCAAAATGGGTATGTCTCTCCTTCGCTGCACGTAGCCGTGCCGTCCGGTCCCAACCCAACCGTCACTGACGTCATCTCGCACTTCTAGTTACCAGGCACTATGAGAAGAAGCGCCTCTATCTCCAGCACCCTGAGCCCGACTATGGGATCGTCCGCCGAAGGGTAACCACCATCATCCCCGGGCCTCCACCTCCACCACCTCAAGCCCAAGCCCCCGCCGCCCCCGCCAGAGGAGCCCATCGAGGTCATCGCTGTCGACGTTGAGCCTCACAAGAAGAAGAAGAAGCCCAAGTCCCGATCCCATAGCCGACACAGCCACCGATCCCACGACCTTGACCGTGAGCGTGTCATTGAGCGCGAGAGGATCGTCCCTGTCCCTGTCCCGGTCCCTGTTGAGCCTCGCTATGACACGTACCGCTATGTCGACGGACCTCGAAGGTTACCCGCTCCTTCACCACCTCGGAGGGTGTCACCCCCAAGGAGAATGATCGAGGACGATCGCACACGCATCTTCATCTCGGACCGAGAGCGTGAGTACTACCGACGATAACGAGACAACGTGTGTTATGAGTATAGAATCGGACCTGGATGTTTTTGACGGCCTTGTATCATGATTGACGACTTTGGGTTTATGGCGAGATGGTTAAATGTATAAGACGGAGTATTGCAAAGGAGTCGTGGTAAATTGAAACTTTAGTTGAATAACAATACCAAAATATTTTCTTGTCAGTAACCTCCCATTCTCCGAGATGGGCGAGCCCTCGTCGACGGAGCACGATAGTATACTTGAGTTTGTGTCCTTTGCATTCCAGGACCGGCTTCATATGGCGACGCATACTCTTCTCTTGGAGGTGGTAGAGGGGGAGGCCAAAATGCCGCGGACTCGGCTGTTTGCGACATCATCGAAGGCCCACCATACATGCCCTGCCCTCCCTGTCCTGACCGTCTCAAGAACCACCGAGCCAGATTGCCCAACTCGCCCATAAACAGCAGGCCAGCCATAATGACTACCACCGTCAGAGGAATCGCAACGACCCAATACAGCCATTGCGAGTATTCCATGTCACGGATGTCTGTTGTATTCATGCCAAATATGCTGGACACGGCGCTGATGGGCAGGAAGACAATGGTGACAAGCGTAAAGGCATAGATGGCGCGCTCCTGTCGATCACGCGTAAAGTCCATCTTGTAGGCGAATCCACGTTCGAGATCCTTGGTAAACTCGGTGAAGCGTCGAAACTCAAACTCACGTTGCTCAATGAGTCTTGAGCATTCAAGAAACAGTAGGGCACGTAGGCCACCCGCATCCGTGGGTGAGAGCTTCGACGACGTCGTCATGTCGTAAAGAAAATCGTCATCTAGGCCCATGTAGTCGTTGGCCGGTTGTGGTGGTGTGACCTCTTGCATATATGCATATTCAACCCGAGGCGCATAATCTTCCTCCGGTCCATACGACTGCGGTGGTGGGTTTGGCGGTGCTTGGGGTGAGACCTCTGCATAGTAGCGTTTGTTGTATTGCTTCTCCTTGTCCTTCATAAACATGGACTGTTCAAGCTGGCGAATAACGATGTCCTGCGTGTCGATGGCAGTCAAGGAGTTCCGAACACGAGAGATGATGTTCTTCTGCTTCCACAGCGTTCGCTTCACTGCTACCAGCTCTTGCTGAACCAGATCAATGTAGCGTTGGAGTGATCTGTCTGACGGCTGTGACGTGATGGAATTGTCCTGCAAGATATCAGTAACTGCGTATAACAAAACTATTGATCGCACATACCAGAGAGTTGAGGTACTGTGAATATGTATCACAAATGTCATCGGACTTTCCAACTTGATCTTGTAACAGGCCCATTGTGACAAGTGATAGCACTTCAAGAGGCAACACGGAGGCTCGGTCGAGGAGGCTCTTATTAGAGAGGCCCTGAAGCAGCTTCTTGGATCCCTTGTCAACCAAGTCTTTGGCTCGACTGATTCGGCTATTCCAGGTAAAGTCGTCCTTGGATCCATAAATCATGCCCATGACAACGTAGAGCCAGGCTGTGGAGAACTCAGGCGGCAGGTCAACCCCAACACGCTCCTCTTCGGTTGAATATGCCATGATGGTCTGGAATGCAAAAAGGTCCTGAGTGAAACTTCGAAGAGACGTCCGAACATCGTTGAGGGTGTCTTCAAAGCTTGACTGGATGAAGCCAGGTTCCAGTATCGAGAGCTTTTACAATCAGCTTGCTCATGTCACCAACCAACAGATGGCCTAACTCACCTCAATCATGGTTCGGAGAGCACCCCAAAACTTGCCTGCCATTGGGCCCTCAAAATCTGCAGGAAGAAAGAAGTTGTAGATGACGTCGGCAGCGTTGAAAATGTCAATCTTCTCCTCATACGCCCGCCGCACATGGTCACTCCCATCAGCTTCGACACGATCAGCCAAACCAGCCAAGTACAGATAGCACTCCATCTTGGTTGCCTCTTTGCAAGATTTATACGTTTTTCGGTTCGAGTATGTGGTCTCGGCTGTGATGAACTTCTCAGCTGCCTCAAGCTGAGCCTCAAGGGTGGCTGAACCGGCCATGGTAGAGAGACCTCTTGAAGCTAACGTGAGAACATGGAAGAACTTGTTCGTCTTGGGCTTTCCCTTCTTTCCAGATGAGCTTGGAAGAATCTGGGGCTCTGGACGAAGGATTGAGCGTGGAGGTGGGTCAGGTTGGGAGCTGTACAACGTCAGTCGTGTCTTACACCCATCAGATGCTTCAGCAGCATACCCCAGCTTCATGATAATCTTGATCGATAACGACCGAGCTGCGGAGGCCATCTTGAGAATTTTCGGCCATGTTTCAGCTGTAATCATCTGGTCCTTGTGCCAGAACTCGGGGATCTTTGGCCAAAATGCTTGAAAGTTTGACAAAAACGTCTGTTGCTATCAGTAATATTCCGGCCGGAGGACAAAAGCAGACTCACAAACCATGTCTGACACTCTTCTGCTTCGAGCAACCAGACTACCGATTCGCCATAGGCAACAAGAATTCGCCCCTTAGCCTCAGTTGCCAGCGCACGGGAGGGCTGCTCTTTGATTTCCAAGGTTTGGCCAAGCAGGTCATCTCGCGCCATTGTTCCACAAGTGACGAGCAAACCTGTTTGTTTCCATGATGATCAGTAATCGTTCCATAACATAATAGGTACCAGGCCTTACTGTTATCGATGACGAGACACCAAAGTTGGGATATGTGAAAACACTCTCCACGGTCTGCGTTGCCCAACCGACAGACAGCCTGTTCCATGTCCCTGGGCTCGGTGATTTGAGAGTACTGTACCTGAAGCAATGTTTGGGGAGGGAAAAGAGACGTGTTGGAAGCTGCTAGTAAACCGGAATACCGCTCGAGAGAGAAGTAAGGGATACAAATCCATCGAGCCGAGCCAGTGACGAGGTCGGTTGTTGTCGTCCCTTGTTTTAACGCCTTTAGAGGCACCTCGATGGATTTTGGATCAAGGTATCCGACTCTTGCGCCTTTGGGGTTGATTCTTGATTTTGCACATGTCTTCTTAACATCAGCACGAAGCCTTGTTATGGCCTTCTTTTCTAGCGCCGTGAGGCCAGAAATGCGAGAGATCTCAACCTAACGGATATTAGAGGTCTATATTTACCTCGAGGTCTTTGGCTCTCACCCAAAACTTGTCAAAGTTCATCACATCTTGTGGAATATGACTGCTCAGAGTTAGGTAAGAAAGCGGTCCAGGTGGTCAAGTTGAAACTTACAGCCATCTAAACAGAGGGTGCTTTTGGACTGTCGCATCATGTACGACCTTGAGAGTTGCGGAATGGGAGCCGCTCATCTCAGCATTGCCTGTGTATAGCGAAGAGTGAACAAGCGTCAGCTGGGAACTGGAAGCCGATGCTACTTCGACTTTTGAGGGAGGTTGTTCTTCAGGTTCGGGAGTTTCAGCATCAGAATCTCCGTCTCTTGATGATTCCGTCATGGATAGGGACTGCGATGCGAAACTGAACTTGTCATACGGATCCCATTCATCACTTGAGAAACTGCCCGCCCTGTATGAACGAAAGTTGTCGCCTTCATATCCAGGTGTGCGCGAAGCCTCTCGAGACCTGTACCTATCGCGTCTAGGAGGGCTGCTATAGATGCGGCGCCCTGGCGATCTTGATCGGCTTCTGGAACGACTGTATGAGCGTCTTCGTCTGGAGTCTCTCCTAGTATCCTCCTCATCTTCAATTGGCCGTGGAGACTCGGTAAACCTTCTAGCAGATTCGTATTGTCGCCGAGGTGAAACATCGGGAGGAGGCAAGTCGTAATCCTCATACACATCTACCTCATCTCGAGAGCGTCGTGATGATGCTCCCACCATCACCACATCTCCTCGGAATGTGGCTGGGTGCCCTGGTCTATCCCCACTATCATTGCGGAACCGAGGCCTCTCGATGGGTATTTCGACCCTCTCATATGTGCTGCGTCTAGACTGAGTTCTAGAATCTTGCCTATGAGGTCGTCGGGGTCTCTATAGGGCATGAGTTGAGGGTGAGAGTGTTCTTGTGCTGGGGTAAACAAACCGCGGAATACTCTTGATCCGCGAATCGGACGTGGGAAGAGCGACCCTGGCCTTCACCTGGTGGTTCAGCCATGATAGTTTACGTCGGGTATAATTGGAGCGAGTAACAGTCAAGGTAGAATGAAGGAACAGCTCATAAAATATCGCTCTGCTTACCCGCCTTTATAATTAATGATTACTAGGGTGATCGTGCATCCATGTCGCACAGTCGCTAGCGCCACGGCTGAAAGATCGTCAGCTTGATGATGGAAAAGAGAGATGCTGGCATAAACCCTTTAGTTTATCACCCCTAAATATGATGAAGAGAGTATATTAGGGATGAACAAAGAATCTCTAAAGTTTACCTTTATTATGATTCACCCTCTTGATGTTCTGGTGTCTCGTTTATTTCTTAACTCGCGTGCCTAGCTACACATAGCCTATGTGGTAAGGCACGCTGACGTCACGCAATCTCACTCTTCAACCACCAATGGATCGAATAGCAACTGTTAACCTCTAAATCTAGAGCTCTTCTAAGCTCAGTGAGTCTATGTGCCTGTCTATGTATGGGATTTATACAAAAGCCTCATTATGATCTCAAACACACGCTTGCCCCCCCTGCGACATTCGTCCCTTTTCCCTTTCGTAGCATTCATTGCCTCCTCTCCTCCAGAATCCATCATCACAAGGAAGCATCCATCCATCTTTCACAGTGAGCCCCGTCTACCTCGGCTGCCCTCCAATTCAGCTCCCAAATCTCCCATATTCCCCTCCTGCAACATCACACCGCTCTCTGTGAAGACGCGTCTCTTCTTGGCCTGTTTCTTGAACTGCTTTCTTTCCTCCTCCACCTCGTCGAGCAGCTTTCGGAGTGCAGCCTCATCAGGCAAGGCACTGTTGGTGAAAGGGTTGGCATCTCTTGTGAGTTGTCGGTACTCAGCAATATCCATCACGCTGGCTCGCAAGACCTTATGCCACGTTGTCTGAAGAACACTGACAAACAAGGGCTGTCGCATCAACCAAAAGAGTATGGCATCGAGGACACTCGCCAGGGCCAGTCTCATGGGCCTCATAAGCTTCTTGGACCGCTCCCAGGCGAGAATGTCCAGCGCGGCTTGGTAGTACCATGAAAACTGGTTCCATTCGGAGCATCCCAAGGGTCGGTGTAGATACTCAGTTCTGACCACTCTTCCAAGCTGGACTGATGTGTCCTCGACGATTCGAAGAAGATAACTGATCATCTTGGGCACTCGCAGATTGACTGCCGCGCAATATCCTAACACACAGCGAGGGAGGTGAATGGTCTTCCAAGGGTCATCGTGGTTGTATTCGCAGATTTCGATCTCTATCAGCTCGTCAGTCGTGGGTTCGCCATGAGGGCTCCAAACTTGCAGTGCTCACCTCTTGTGTAGATGAATCGCAAGCAATGACCAACTGCTTCGGGAGCAAGATCCATGTAAATCTCGACTGGTGTACCGTCCTAACAACAATCAGTTCGTCGTTAACCACAAGAGAAGATCATGTCATACCGTGTTGGGTGGTGGCAAGTGATCAAAGAACCAACCAGACTCAGGTACCACAATGTTGCGATGGACTCGAAACTCCATGTTCCCAACACGTACAACCACATCGGCTCCAAATGGAGATTTCCAGAGACTAATGGCATGATCAGTAATCGGTCCAGCCAAGTGGTTGCATCAACTAACTTGGCTGTTGCTCTGGAGGCGGCTGCTTCAAGGATGAGCCGAGACGTGCTAGATGTGTGAGAAGAGGGAGACGCAGGTGCAGCGACCGGCGCTCCTTCGTCTCTAGACTGTAGATCGCATGACGATGTCGAAGATTTCCGGGATGTCCCCGTCGTGGACGTTGCGATAGAAGACAGGGCCTGCTGCGGCTTCGGGAGAGGCGGGAACTTGTCGATAGCAGGTCTGGCCGCTCTCTTGTTCGCAATGCTCCATGGGTTACTCTTCGGAGGCGAGGCTGGTCGGAGCTTGACTGGAGTCTCTGCCTTGCGCCGCTGTTTCGCAGATGGAGTCACAGACTTGGTCCGACATCTTCCATCGATCGAGGTGCGATCCATGACTGATGACAGCTGTCTGCGAATCAAAACAAAGAATCAAAGACAAATAAATGAATGTTGAGAAGTCCTTGGTCCAGGTAAATCTCTATTTTGAAGAGCTTCGAGGTTGACAAGAAAGTGAGCGCATGCAAAGGGCGTACCAACTTTGGAGTGACGAAGACACGAGCATGCACAATGGTGCTCCTGTGCCGTGTCTGCGTTGCACGGACTTTATAGGTTAAGAGGTGCGCAAGATCGTGATTCATTAAACCGGGTGCTTTTTTTCTCTCTCTCCCTCTTCGCCGTTATCAAGGTTGTGAACAGCTGCCAGCCGTCGGCCGGCCACCTTGTGAATCACCCTTTCTGGATACTCGAACGGATACCTGCACCAGCCACTGTTTGTAGCCATAGAAATACAATATTGCAATGGGCCTATTAATTACTTGGATATAAAGATATTGTTTTCTAATTATTTCGGTTTGTCGTTTTGAATGGGCACAGTGAGGGTGACAGAGTTACAAACTGATCAAGGCGAGTGTTGTTGGACACCAAACAGCTTCAAGATATCTACTTAATAAGCCAACAGTATTCGTTTTGCTGTAAAAACTGCCTTATAACCAGTAACAAGAAAATCAAACACTTGTGAATTTACTCACATCTCATGGTCAAACATGAGTTGCTTGAACCTGGTCATTGGATCACGGGAGCTGCAGATTCGCAGCGTGCCCGAGCAGCTGTTGACAGCTGCAAGGCACTGCTCACTCTAAGTGAGTCTTCTTAAATACAAAGCCCCTCGTTTTCTCTCAGGTCAACTCTTCCACCTCCATCTCTATATTAAGGCACGCATTCTCTGCATCGCTATTCCCCACCACGCAGAACGTTAGGCTGCTCCCTCTATGACAAGACATAGGAGCATCTCGATCTGGCCTCCAACAAAAAAAAAAAAACAGTCAGGCATTCACCTTATTCAACACTGAATCACACACCTACTTCTCTCGCTGTGACGAGCCGGTCAGAATAGCGAGAATCGCCCTTCCCAACGCCCATTGCCACTTTCCCTCTTCTTCTGCCGAGAAGACAACGGTCCAGCTTCCAAACTTCTTCTTCGACTTCTTCTCATCTTGTCATTAGCGTTAGCATCTCGGGTTATTTCCTATACCCGAATATCATCCTCACGATCGAGATGGCCGCCGAGCAAGATGACATGATGTCTCCCGGGAGGCGCGTCTCTCTAGCATCCCAGACCTTTCACGTTTTCCCCGAGCAATCGACTTCTCACTCTTCGCAAATGAGCCTCTCTATTATTTCTGAGCTCACTTTTACGCCTGGTAACGGTATGTTTCTCCCACCGAATTCTCTTCCCAGGATGTGAATTAACAGGTCGTGAGTGCCTCAACCACTGTGCCTACGGACTGAGATCAGGGGGGCCGCTGGACAACCGTCGATCGTCACTTCGACACCTTTGAGTGCGATCCAAACTCCAGCCTCGTCGTTTCCCCGGTTCATGGAACTTCCTCCGGAGGTGCGAAAAATGATCTGGGTGTACTCTTTTGGGGGACCAAGGATCTTTCGTCCGGTTCCTTGTACAGATCAGCTCGTCACTTGGGTTACAATGCTTGTCAACCACAAGCCGCCTTCCTCTGGTGCAGCGTGCCGGGAGTCTCACCAAATATTCCAACAATGCGGGGAGTTTCTCTTTGGTGCGGAAGATCTTGCAATCAAGTCCCTCTGGTTCAGGCCATCTGAAGATATCCTGTACTTGGACCATATGTTGTATGAAGATCTTGAAAACGAGATTTATTACTCTGGCTGCGAATTCACGGCGATTGAGAAAGTCGCCATCAATTGGCGTGGCAAATATGACGAGGGGGATTTAGAGAGGCTTGCGAAGGCGTTGGACGAGTTTCCTAGTTGCCAACGGATGATACTGGTCATGTCACATGGGCCACCACCATATGAGGGCGACGTCGAATTCCTTCATATTATGGAATACGACCAGCGGAAGGTCTGTTTTTTCAAGAACAAAAAAATGGATTGGGCTGGTTTGAAACAGGTCTTGGAGGAGCACTGGAAGAACGAATCGGGAGAAGACTCGGGAGAAAGCTCAGAAGAAAGCGCAGAAGAAAGCTCATGGGGAGAACCTCGTCTTCCTCCTCTTGAAGCAGTCGAGGTGGTGCCACGGCGCATTGCCTAGATATCTACTTGAACTGAGCAGGGTGGGAGGCTGTGGATGGAGAGGATTATAATATTGCCAAGGCGGTTATAGTAGTGATATTACACAATTCATCCCATAGTAGGAAAGCCACATCTCTCTCATTTAGCCAGGGGATACAAACAGTAGAAACGGGAATTTAAGTACCTAGGTAAGCAACAGGTGCTTCCACATTTTCATGCTAGGAGCACCTCCCCATGTCACTGTTTGGGTTACCGCTGTCAAGGAGTATCATGCCAATCGGGAAGTTACCAAGGTCTCCTCTAACCCTCCTTTCACCTACCTGGGGCACCTAAATTTCTAGGCATCCATCTCACCAAGATTCCAGCCTGGACTTCTTCTACCTTCATTCATCATCTACGCACGTTGGGGCCGACCCGACTTTTCTCCACCACCACCACTTCCTTCTTGCTGCGCCCATCACTTCAAGCATTCTCCGTTTTCCATTCTTACCATGCCGCCACAATCGCCTCGTTCTTCTCTAGCCTCTCGCGCGTGGAGTGTCGTTACCTTCCCATTCACAACAGTCCAATACATTCTGCCTAGGATCGGCTTCGCTTAGGAAGTGAACATCACGACTGGCAACGGTACGCAGCACTCCCCCAACGATCTCTTGTTTCGGACTAACACACGCTCCAGGCTCTCGACTACTCCATACGAGAACCAAAATCGGAAGCATCAACCCGTATCAAGATGTCACCGACAAAACTGTCACAACGGAACCGACTCCTTTGACCTTCCCCCTCTTCAAGAGGCTCCCTCCGGAAATCAGAGCCATGATTTGGGAGTACTCATTCGGAGAAGCAAGAATTTTCAAGACAGCGTCCACTTCGTTTGTGTCTGGTGTCATCCCCATGGCAGTCAACCACAAACCACCGCCCTCAAGCCAAGCCTGCAAAGAAGCACGAATGATTTCTCAGAAGATTGGCCAGTTTCTATTCGGGGCGTACGGGAGTCCCTACAAGAGCCTCTGGTTCAATCCCTCCCAGGATATTTTCTGGTGGGACAGAGAGGCCATGGCGTGGGACGATATCAGAATCAACGGACATATCATCTACTGTGTTGAGAATGTAGCACTTGATCTGTCCGATCGTCCCGAACACTGCTTCGATATGGTCCGTGACATGTGCTACATCTTCCCTTTCTGCAAGACGCTCCAGCTAGTCCTCCAACACAAGCAAGAGTTGGGCGACAACATTCAGTTTTTGAAGGTCAGGGATAACTCCCAGGTCAGCATCAAGGGACATGAGGGGATTGTGCCTTGGGAGGTCATCGAGGAGAATTTCGAAGAAGATTACGCGATTGCGTATGGCGACATAGACATGCGAGTTCCTCAGGACGCACAGCCGCCTCGCTTTGAGGTAGTTGAGGTCGTCCCAATCCGCGATGGTGAAAATTAAGGGCTCCAAAGAGTGCAGTATTAGCAGATCTTGACCAACGTCTATTTATGTTCATCACAAAGGAGAAATCCAAAATGGGACAGACTATCTATGGCAAAGCAAATCTTGGAGGACCTTCTAATGACGAAAAGACAAAGGAGTCAGGTATCTTACCTCCGGGCACGGATTGGCCAAGTGGTGCTCAATAATAGTCCGTAAGTGAATCGGCGTGGTAGTTAGTTGTCGTGGTAGATGTTGAGTCCGCCATTGGCCAAATGACGCCAGCCCCGATACAGCGATGACCCCCTCCAAACGGCTCCGGCGATTGGAGGGATCTCATCAACATTCACCCCGTTCCTGACTGTCTCTGCCACACCGTCAGTCGCAACCGTCGCAAAGCAAGCTCTCATCATGTCAAAGGGACCTGTCGTGATAGGCTCTACGCAGCAGTTCGATGCGCTCCTCAAGTCGTCGCGCATCGTCGTTGCTGACTGTGAGTAACTGCCTCTGCCTCTGCTTCTGCGCCTGCGAGATGCCCCGCCATAGCCTTGGGGCAACTTGTCCAACAGCGCAACGCGTCTCGCCTTCTGCCTGGAAAGAAGCTAACTCATGCTCCTCCTCTAGTCTACGCCGACTGGTGCGGTCCTTGCAAACAGATCGCCCCCCTCTACGCATCACTCTCGAACGAACTATCCCGCGAAAACATCCTGACCTTTGTCAATATCAACAACGAAGAACAGGTAGAGCTGTCTCAGAGATACCAGGTTTCGGCCCTACCAACCTTTATCCTCTTCCGAGACGGAAAGAAGATCGACCAGGTCCAGGGTGCCAATCCTCCCAAGCTCCAAGCCATGGTTCAGAAGCTGGCGGCTGAGGTGGACTCGCTCGGTGAGAGCGCCGCCTCTGGTAGCGGAGGCAATTGGAAGGGCGCGGAGATCCCGCGAGGCTACAGCGACATCACAGACCAAATAGAGGTTCGGGATCTCGAGGTCCTCAACGCAGATGAGGAGAGCGGCTCCGTCAGGATTCTGTTTGAAGGGTCCAAGCCCAGCGGACTGAGCAATGGCAAAGGAACGGCCAAGGATTTTGTCCAGAGCGGCGCCGATGACCAGTTGCTCCTGTTCATTCCCTTCCAGTCGACCGTCAAGCTTCACACCCTCCAGGCAAGTTGCGCCATGTTTTTTACTGGACCACCATTCTAACCAATCCGCAGCTTACTTCGCTTCCCCCTAAGGACGACGAGGATGCACCAATGCGACCAGGAATCATCCACCTATACATCAACCGTCCCCACAACCTCGACTTCAGCGAGGCCGACGACACCGAGCCCACACAGGTCATCGATATCGATGAGGAGGACTGGAACGCCGACGGAACGGTCAATGTTGGACTGCGCTTTGTCAAGTTCACAAAGACGTCAACCCTAATCATCTACGTCCAGCAGGGCGCGGGCGATGGAGAGACCGTCCGGCTTGATCGGGTGAAGCTCATTGGCGAGGCTGGAACCAAGCGAGAGATGGGTAAGCTGCAGAAGGTTGAAGACGAGTAATGTTATGCATGAAGAATTGGGTTAAGCTTGGCACTTATTTTTTTTTTTTTTCCTGTGACGATACCAGGACACATCTGAATGCGATTCAGAGTGCAATGGTCATGCGTATAAGGAGAGGGTAATTGGGGTTTCAATAACAAGAGGCAGCGCAAGATGTCGTTGTCCAGGTAGAGAATAGAGATCAAGACGTCAGTTCGTCAAGTATTCACGTACTCTCATGACTGGCCAAGACAACATTGCGATCCTCTAGGTCGTTTCAATGCGCATTTCTACGCGCAAGGCACAGATACATTTCACGAAAGAAAGCATGGGTTTAGATATGTCCTGCCTCCCAACCACGACTGAGGTGCATCAAAAGCACCAGAACCAAGCGATGGTAGGGCGGGCCTGCAATTATGATTAATCTGGGGCACAACTGACGCTGCGATTTATCCATTGGTAAGGGATTCGAGCAACACGGAGAATAAGAATTTCAGGTTATGCCAGCCGCACGAAGAAGAAAAAGAGAAAAGAGAAGCGTAGCTTCAGCTCGCGATCGAGATTTTTATGTGGTTCCGCTTCGCGCGGGTGGGTTCTCTCGGATTAATTGTATCGCCGATTGTAAATCATATCTGGTGTCCCACTCCAGGGTAAGTTGGAGACTTGCAGATTCCGATGCAAGTTGCTGTTAGTCGATACGACAATCGTAGATGTTCCTTGTCGTTTCAAGATCCTCGAATCCATGTTGCTTTTCAAATCACTCTATTTCTGTCTCTAGAAACTCCGGTGTCGGAATTTCAGAGCCGTGATTCGCGGGATACAGCAACCAACAACACATCGTGGGTTGTTGAATCAGCCCACCATCACTTATCTTTAGCACCCTCAATCCCATTTACAATGGCACATGGCCCGTCCCGCTGCAAGCCGCCACCAGTTACAATGCAGACCATTGAGGCCAAGACTGTAACTCTCTTGAGCATACTGCCAAGAGCCGGTGTCGCAGCGACAACCTCGATTCAGCGGAAGATATCTACTCCGTCCAGTATCTATGGACTCATCGGCCTCTACCCGAAACAAGCTTCCCGAAGCACAGCACCACCAACACCAACCTAGCAGCGCGGATGTAAAAGACTCCCCCGCCATTCGTGCAAAAACGTGGGCTTTTACGCAACATTATCCCCCATGGCGTAGGTAGATAGGCATCCATTCGCACCTACTATGTGCCTCTACTAAGCCGAGGTGAATGACTTGTCCAGCGGGGGAGAGAGCTCGCCTAGAGGAGTTGGGGACAAATCGTGGGGTGATTGCGGAGGTGAGCAGCCACGCCATTCTGCCGGGGATAGGATGGTCCCCCTCCTCTTTCGCTGGTCTGGCGGGTATTTGAATCATCGCGAGGAGTCAAGGTGAGTTAATTTTGACCTTGATTCTTCCATCATGCGAGGAAGAAATGTCGACGAGTTTCCCGTCCTTTGTCAAACTACCAGGAGAGCTGCGGTCCATGGTATGGGCGTATGCCCTACCAGAGCCGCGCGTTTTTGAGGTCCTCGATACTCCGCACTCAAACTTCAAAACTCCAGCCTCGGCAGGGCTCACTTTTGCGAATAGTTCTAATGAGCCCCCGCCAGTTCTGGCCGCTGTATGCAGAGAGTCGCGGGCATATGTGCTGCACCGCTACAAGAGACTGACGTTATCTGGAACGACAAAGTACATCGACTCTGTACGAGATGTCGTCCTGCTTGAACCCTACCTCCTCATCAGGCGGCTTCTAAGAGCCCTGCACTTCCTTTCACAAGTGGACTTTATGAGAGAGAACATGCGCCAAGTGGCACTCGGGACGTCGTATGGGTTTGCGACGGGCATCTTCCACCCTATGCTCAGCGGAAAGGTATCGAGGAACAATATGACCATGTTTATCAAAAAGCTTCGACGGTTCCCACGACTGAAAAAGGTCCTATTTGTCGTCCACGAGGAGTTTCAGTGCACTCACCCGAACCCTCCCGTGGCTGAATGGCCCTACGGGCTGCAGCTCTTTCACCATAACTACTCGTTCAAGTTTGACAACGAGCTGGGGATCAGCATCCACAACCCATGGCACTTCCACCAGAATGAGTTTCAGTACTACCCCCTCCAAACGGAGGAGGCTGACGAGGACGAGGACGATCTGGGCGAGAGCGGGACCGAAGACGAGGAGGAGGCGGCAGAGTTGAACCGCAAACCTACCAACGAGGATTGGAGACGGTTCAAGAGGCGGTTCCTAAAGGCTGCGCACTCGACGCTGACGAAACGATTACGAGACAAGCCACCAATAGTCGAGACTCTATCGCTGCAGGTCGAAGGCGCAAGCTTGCTGTGGAAGTACCGATCTTTTTAGGGGTGGATGACATGGAAGGCTGGAATCGATATCGAACACGACTCAGGACATTATCGAGCTTGGGATGACTGAGGAGGGAGTATATGGAGGACCTCGAAACGTGACGAATGAGCGATGGCAATTTGGAATTCAGCGAAATCCGGGATCCAGGAAACGTACACCACTTGACGCAAGCACTTGACCCCTGCAGCGATGGATTTCGCAGCCATCAAGCTTGGCTACGGGGGCCAAGGAACGTCGAAACATCTGGAACATGTCCAGTCGAAAGCTTGGTATTAATGGCGTTGGAAAGGGGAGAGGAGTTCGTATGGCGTTCGGGAGGTTTCTTGGCGTGGCTGATGGAGAGTTGGACTGGTGTTTTCTGGCGGTATGGGCAAATGGAGTATATCAGAGTGAAATTGGATGATACCACGAGTTGAAATTGAAACACATGACCGTGTAGTTGGATCGACGAGTATGTTCCTGAGTCGCGTGTGTCGTGATTTGCTGAATTACGAGGGTGTTGGGTCTCGACTTCGATAGTTGGGTGCCAGGTTAGTTTGGGCTAGACGTAGTAGCAAACGGTCGTATTCCACTATGTGAGTTGCTTAATGGCTTGCAGATACAGGAAATGGCAAACAACCAGGCCATTACTAGTGGCAATATTTTAATCAGGTTTCAAGAGCAAAATGTTCAATGCACAACCCGAAAATACTCGGGGTCGCTTGTGAGGTCATCACCATGGCCCAAAGCGGCAGCTCTATCCGAAGGCTGCGGTTCTAAGGACACCATGTGGGTTGGTCCCTCAAGGTGGGTGGAGTCTGGGCTCATCCAGTTGAATTAAAGTTGTGGGCCACGCCCTGACACTCACGAATGTTATACTCTTGGAGAGGTTAAAGAGTTGGGCGAATCTTTCTCAACATTCACCAAACTTCATCTCCTTTGACACTTGGTCAGTGGCTGGCACCAGGTATGGGCTTGATTCCAGGCCCTAGGGCTGGCAAATAAACTCTGGACCATTACCGCAACTGGACTAGACGATACTTCTCATGCAGGGAACTATCTCGACCAATCAGACGAGGGCGGCTCTGAACCCTTCTTAAACGACGTGATGTGCCGGACGATGAGGCGGAGGAGGAGGCGCCTTTGACAAGTCGAGATCGATCCCGCTCGCCATGCACACACAACGGTCCGGCATGCCGATGCCGACGCCGATGCCGATGCTGCTGCTGCCAACCGGCTCTTGACAACACTTACTATACGAACCCGCCGCCGCCGTTTGTTCCATCTCGGCCGCCGAGTCTGACTCTTCCCCCCCCTGTCTCGCCGCTTTCATGATCCCATCATGTCCACCACTCTGCCGGTCCTGGCCCCCCGCCTCCCGGGCTGCCCGCCGGCGGTGGATGATAGGACCTACACCAAGGAGCACACCGAGGAGGAGTGGGAGGCGATGCGAGAGGTCATCAAGAGGCTGTACATCCGCGACAACCGCAAGCTAAACGAAACCATGGCCATCCTGCAGGCGAGGCATGGCTTTGCAGCGACGTGAGTGCAGCCAGAGAGGTTTTTATTCTGTTCAACTTGTAGAAGAAATCAGAGAAAGCTGATTCGTGTCCCCTTTGTCTTTTGCCCCGGGAATAGAGAGCAAATGTTCAAGAAGCGCTTAAAGAAGTGGAATCTCAGGAAGCGCACATATCGCAAGAGCCCCTCGGGTTCCACCGCTTCCACTCCTGCGCAGATTGCCGAGGCGCATTGTCAGAGTGCAGTAACATCAGCAGGAGATACAGAAACAGTCGACGATCACACTACGGCCTCGTCGTCGTCGCCCGAGGAGCAGTCCCCAGAAGAGGTCAGCGACACCTCCGTGGCCCTTATTCGGCCCTCCAACAATGTAGGGCCCTACGCAAATCTCGAGCAGGTTCTCGGCAACGTCTTCTCATGGAGTCAGTCCAAGTTGGACGCATATCCCGTTGCGTCGGATCCCATGTCGAGATATCTCGCCAACCCAAACCACCCCCCAATCCAGGATAGCAGGACAATGTACCGGACGTTTGAGCTTGTTTTCGATCTGTGGTACCACGGTAAAGGGAACCTTGCGGGTTTGGCTGCGCGGAGAGGCTTCTATGTACTTGAGTTTGTCCTTAGTGAGGACCATCCGGACCTTGTATGGCACGTTCTGGACACCATCTTTGACATGGTGGATCGTGGACATCTTCAACTTCTGGGTTTATTCTTGGATCATGCTACTATTCTGGCACAACGACAGTTGCCAGCTCAACACCCACTCCTCCGGATTCTACAACAATTACGGGCATGTGATTATCATTCAGATCAGGGGAGGAGTTATTTATGCCATATACTACGCCAGGCCTGGATGCGAAACGTCGACATGCTGGCTGAACATATCGAGTCTTCAGATCCACAACGGCTCTGGCTTTACGAACAACTTATCTGGGATGGACGGACGCGGCTGCGCAAAGGGAGCGAGCTCGCCAAGAGGCAGGACGCCATGTATCACGCCCTCGAAACAATGGCCGAGGCACAAGACCACGGCCCCACGGTGGACGACTCTGACCGACTACGCATCGAAGCACTGCGACTCGAGTTTACGCAGATGGATGTGGGCGACAAGAAGAAGGCCGAGGAGCTGGCGCTCGGCCTCCTCAACCACACGAGCTCCGACACGGCGACGGGAGGGTCCAGATCAAGCGATCGGTTCCACGCGTACGCGCGCAAGATGCTCGCCCGGGTCCAGCAGGACCGGCAGGAGTGGGACACGGCTGAGCAGAATCTGCAGTACGCCATCTACAAGCGCGAGGCTGCCCACGGCACGCTCAACAACCTGCGCGTGATCCGCGACATGTGGGTGCTCGCCGCACACTACCAAAAGGCCGGACGGCAGGGGGACGCAGATGCCATCACCGCCGATGCTCTTTCGAGGGCGCAGTTGTACCTTGAGCAAGGGCCTGACTGAATATTTGGATCGTGATACGGTGTCCTTTGGAGTTGGCGGTTCTAGAATGGGGTTGGATACCTGTGGGCTGCATACACACATACCATGCGAGTTGGGATACGTTTTTTTTAATGATTTGAGTCAAATTCTCAAACAACACCAACAACGACAACAACAATAACGAAGTCTACTACTATTTATCAAGCAACAACCTACCTAGTTCATCTTGGAAGATCAAAATCTGGTTCATGGGGGAAGGGTCTGGTCTGGTGGTTGATGGACCTAGGTTGAAAATGGACCTTGGCTGCAGCCACGTGTGCACCGCCACAATGACGTTGACACTTTTTGGCCTCGACGATAACGGCCTCTACTTACCTGCCACCAATACAAATTTACCTACTTCAGTGACAACTTGGCCTCTACCTTGAATCTTTGCCCATATAAATCACTCGCTAGATCGCTTCTTCGTTCCCTATACTCACCTACAGTGTCAGAATGGCTACCGGAGCTCCCCCAGACTACTGTGAGCTCTCCAGCAACCCCACCATGGAATGCGCCGATAGCTAATACGGCGAATGCTTCAGATGCCATCCTTGAGGTCTCTGAGACGGCTACCACTCAGCAGATCCGCGATGCCTACAAGCGGTATGTATTTATGATATGGCGCCTGAAACTTCGCTGACATCTCCCAACAGTGCCGCCTTGAAGACGCACCCAGATCGCGTCGCCAGCACCTCCCCAGACCGAGCCGAACGAACCCGCAAGTTCCAGCTCGTCAACGATGCTTACTATACTCTCTCCGAAAACTCCCGTCGCCGCGAGTACGACGCCCAGCGCAAGCTCTTCAACACGAGCACCCCAGCCGACCCCTTCGAGGAGGACATCCCCGAGGGCGAGGAGGGAGCGCCTCCCCAGAGCGCATACTCGTGGGCGTGGAACTTCTTCACCAACCAGGCCGGCGGGGCCAACGCGCAGGACCGCGAGCAGACGGAGAATGCCCAGTTCAGCGACGTGTTTGAGGAGATGATGCGGGAGGAGGGCATGGCTGAGGGAGGGGATAACCACCCCACGGGCAAGTTCTGGGGCATGCTGGGCGGCGTGAGCGGCGGCGCCCTGGGCTTCATCGTTGCTAACGTGCCGGGTATGGTCGCTGGCGCTGTGGCGGGAAACAGGCTGGGGGCCATTCGGGATGCCAGGGGCAAGAGCGTATATGCCGTGTTCCAGGTATGTTTACTTATACGCTGTTGTGTAAGTTCAAGCTGACTTTTCTTTCGCAGGAACTTCCCCAGGATGACAGGGCCAAGCTGTTGAGTCAGTTGGCTATAAGGGTGTTCAGTCATGCCGTGGGAATTTAAACCAGAGACGGTTAAAGGACTTGATGTATAGTTTGGGCGCTGGGAGTTTGTTAGTCTTGGGCTATCAAAGGACGGGTATTTTCTTTGGTTTGGGTCATGAGGGTCAGGCAATGAGGGCTGTTGATCAGGCGTATTGATTCGATAAACGAGTTTGAGCTGGGAACCTAGAATTCAACTTTCTTTGGACATTGAATTGCAAAGACAACAATAGTTCTGATGCTGGCGTCGAATATTAACCCAAGTATGTGAGCCTTATCGGGACAGAGCTTATATCCATAGGTATATAGTCCACAGGAGATTCCACATTGAGACTCCATCTTAAAATATGACATATCAAGTGGACTCTGGTAAGGGATCTACCATGAGGTTCATCCTCCCTCCAATCATGCTTCAAACTCTTGGCCCACGACTTTACCTTTGTAATGAAGCCTCCAACATTGGCGGGAATAGCCTTTGACTATACTGGGCCAGAAACTTCCCCGGAAACTTCTCATGCCATAAAAAGTCTGCCAATATCACTTCGAGCTCCAGAGAATTCGAAACACCTAGTAGGATCAGTGCCTTGGACAAGTTACCAGAAAAGAAATCCCAGTCTTGGCCAGACTCAAAAGCTGCAGACGCCCCTATTGCCAAACACCAGAGTAACGCAGGCTGAAACACTGACCGGCTGGAAAGCAGCATGAGGCTCTCCTGCAATTGTTCTCGAAGCCGTCCAAGGATTGCTCGAGGTAGGTGATGACTTGGGACCAGCTCCCGAATGATTAAGTAAAAAAAGGCGTGTGCTGTCGTCACGAGGACGCGTCCTTGGGGCGTGAGACCACCGCCCCCTAGAGTTGTCTGAAGATGGTGGTCAACAACATTGATGAGTACCCGGAAGTCTTGCATAGGTACGTCTTCTGACTTTAACGAGTACTGTGCCTGCCGCACAAGTGAGAAGTTGTCCTGAACGGTTGTGTCGTCGAAGCTAGACTCAAACTCTCCTAAATGTGACAAGCTTGGGGTATTGGCGGCGTCGAGTATACGGAGTGGAAGTGATATCATATCCATGGTAAGGATCATAGGAAGTATGGGTTTTGTGCCCAATCCAATTGCGGCTTGGATGTCAGACCTGTCAATGTTAGAGATGGTAGGATGATCTCTTTCGACGAACCCACCAGTTTATCACACGAGCTACGTTAACATTCTCCTTGAGCTCATTATATCCTCGTCTCGCTCGTATCAGTATATCAACAGCTCTCAGGTGCACACGGGCAACCTCGTAGTTTCCTTCAGTGCCCTATCAGATAATCAGCACTAGGTAAAGACTATGATATAGGGGCCCGACCTCGATGTTGGCAAGATTGGCGATCGTTCCGATCAGTATCATATCGTTCACACCTTGAGACAGCCTCTCTCGAACGCCCTGGATCACCAGCGCCTTTTGCTTACATCCTTCGTTCGCCACCTTTCTGGGATCCGGCAGTAACTGTGACCACAGAGCTGCTGCCAGGCCCAATGTCGTATGCATGAGTAAGGGATCTGAAAAAGCGTAGCCTTCCCACCACTGCTTTCGAATGTAGGCAATTGTAGCGCGAAGGTCAAATCGAGAGATAACTGCCCTTGTTAATAAGGATGAATGGTTTGCCCCTGAGTCGACGTACAGAATCTGATCAACTTGTCATCATTGTCGGTCAGAGGGATGGGAAACGCGCTGAAAGGATCTCCGCGGCCTTGGCTGGGAGCTTTGACAAGATCCCATGGTGCGTTGGAAGGGTCTTTTGTAAGCCGTGGCTGGGCAATCCTGAGTTTCGATGCTTTGGCCGCTCCTTTCTCCTTGGTCGACTGAGAAACCTGTTGACCCTTGCCAGGCCCGTTAGAGATCCTGAATCGACCCTTGAGTGTATCTTTTTGTCTGATGGTGAGTTGAG
This sequence comes from Fusarium euwallaceae, assembly GCA_002168265.2. Taxonomy (NCBI): domain Eukaryota; kingdom Fungi; phylum Ascomycota; class Sordariomycetes; order Hypocreales; family Nectriaceae; genus Fusarium; species Fusarium euwallaceae. Next base: position 3,949,795 of record NHTE02000041.1, read on the forward strand.
AATCATTGGACCCTCTAGGATCTATTGCTTGACTCTTGCGTTGCAAGCCGCTCTTGACTGCATGACTCCTGGTGGACGCTAAAGGCCGTTTTGTGATGCCGTCTGAAACTACGAATGTAAAATCGGTCATGATTGTGTCCTAAAACCCGAAAGGGGCATCGGGAATGGTGTCGTGAAAATTCACGCTCATGCTGTAAGAGTGATGAATGGAGGCGTCGAGAGGCATAGTCAATCATTAGTCAGCACTAAAGAAGCCTACACAAGTTTGATCTTGATCGAGTTCTCAACGCCTTTGCAGGATGCCATGTTGGAGGTGTCTCCTGATATTCAAACAATCATCTAGGCGTGTAGCCATTTCACTCATATACTTAATCATATCACCATGAAACGAAACGAACCCCTCGAGTCCCTTACACCATGAATACGCCTCATGTGCTCCGTAAAAAGGTCTTGGCAAGTCTTTGTTAACATTGATGCCAGGACGGTAGAACTCCGTGAGGAAATTTCACATACATTTTTGTATGACCCAAACTCATAATCTCGACATCTCTTCCTGCGCCCACGGTTCTCTGATTCGGAGGGCAAGCCAGAACGTTCTTTCGTCCTTGGTGACGGTATCGCAATGTCCGTGTCCGTCCGTCCTCTCAGACCATTAAGTTTACCCTAGATATCCAGCGCCTACATAACCTATCTTCGCGAAGAGGGCTGGAACCCAGGAGGAGGGGGACCGCCAGGGTTGAAGCCGGGAGGCGGGAACTGAGGGTTACCGGAAAATCCAGCTGGAGGGGGAGGGAAGTTTCCAGGGAATCCAGGAGGGGGTGCTTGGTAACGATTAGAAAATCTTCTTCGATAGCGAGAGTTGGCAAACTTACCACCTCGACCACCTGGGAATCCAGGGCCACCGGGGAAGCCAGGAAAGCCAGGAGGGGGAGCGCCACCGACACCGGCAGCAGGGCCCTAACAAGAGAGTCAGTAACCTGATAGATAACTTCAAAGGAGCAAGGGGTGCGTACGGCCAAAGAAGGAGGGGCAGCTCCTCTGCCAGCAGGGCGAGCGACACCAGGACCAGCCGCCAGAGCCGAAGCGATTCCACCAGGGGCACTCTTTCCAAGTCGAGCGCTAGGGTCGGCGGGAGGAGGCGACTCGACGGAGAGGGAGATGATGTGAGCGCCTCGGACGATGGTAAGACCCAGAGTTCGCTTCTCCTCCGACTCGATGGTTTGCGTCGCAGAGCCACTCGCGCCAGGGGGAGCCGGCTTGTTCTGCTTGCGCTTGACGCGTCGGAACTCTTCGGTGTCGGCGAGGACGAGGTTCATGTGCTATGATATGGTTAGCCTTGGTCTGAAGCACCGCGGTAAAGTGGCATATCGAACCTTGTCAAAGGCAAGCATCTGACCGGTCATTGCCCTGCCATCGTTGAGGGTAACCCGCATCCGCCAGTTAATCTATATCGAGAGGATTAGCTTAGAGCAAGCAATTGCGGAGCTTGAGGCAGCAGAGCCCCATGCGCTCGTCGGGGTATACGTACGTAACCAGCCTGGAGAGTAAAGAGGTTAGCATCTGAACAACAATGGAGAACTCGACGCGTGACGAGGGGTTAGAGAAACATACCATCTTTCCTTGTTTGTTCGACATCTTGGCGGTTGTTGCGAGGACTAGCTAGCGCAGTGCCTCTTGATTTCAAAAATTGGTTGATCGCGGAGCTCTTGCGCGCGCGATCACTGCCTTCAATGCCTGGAGCTCTGAAGGTGAGGATGATGTCCAAAATCTGCGGAGCCTGATGGAGAAGGCTGAGAGGTACACCGACAATGTACCGAACTTACGCTAGGCCGCGTTGGGAGTAGACTCGCCCCACTTTGGCACACGGCTCGCTTGAGGGCAGACAAACCCTCAAATTTTTGTAGGTTCACAAAATCTCAAATCCACTCTCCGCAACCTCGCGATCTTCGACAGACAACTTCATCACCAGGTCCGACTAATCCAACCGCAGCAATGGCGTCCGAGAAGACTAGCAACCCCATGCGGGATCTCAAGATTCAGAAGCTCGTTCTGAACATCTCAGTCGGCGAGTCTGGTGACAGACTTACCCGTGCCGCCAAGGTGCTCGAGCAGCTTTCTGGTCAGACCCCCGTCTACAGTAAGTTTTTGCGCATCACGAACCGCGACGATGCGATTTTTTTCTGACTGAATTTTCCCTCTCCAGGCAAGGCCCGCTACACCGTCCGTACCTTCGGTATCCGACGTAACGAAAAGATTGCTGTCCACGTCACCGTCCGAGGCCCCAAGGTAATTGCGAACAATTTGACAAGTCGACGAGGCGAGATCAGGTGCTAACATGTCCCAAGGCTGAGGAGATTCTCGAGCGTGGCCTCAAGGTCAAGGAGTACGAGCTCCGCAAGCGCAACTTCTCCGAGACCGGCAACTTCGGCTTCGGTATCAGCGAGCACATCGATCTTGGTATCAAGTACGACCCCTCGATCGGTATCTACGGCATGGACTTCTACTGCTGCATGACCCGACCTGGTGAGCGCGTCACCCGCCGACGACGCACCAAGAGCCGCATCGGTTCCGGCCACCGCATCAAGCGCGACGAGACCGTCAAGTGGTTCAAGTCTCGCTTCGACGGTATTGTCCGATAAATGGATATGAATGGTTTATTGTCTTTAACGGATGGTCACGGCGAATATTGAGGGGAAAAATCACATGGGGCATGTATTTTGTTGCCTTTTGCTGCTGCATCAGCTCGACCGAATTCAGTCGAGCCACGGCCTGAGAGACCGACCGGCACTCTGCCGGCTTTTCCGATATTCACTTGAATGTGACAGATGCCATCATTCTTGCCAGATTCTTGGTATTTTGTCTACTTGGCCTATCGCTTTTGCGTCTACGTGAGACGTGTTGAACATTGTCCCTCTGGGACTGGAAAGCTCTGCTTCTGGCACATGATGTCTTTGCTGAAAGGCATCACCAGGCCATTGGAAGTATGAACATTGTAGATGCGTAGGGACCTCGACGAGGAAGCTAGATGTACTCGAGAGTGTTAGGCGAGTGTATGATTATGCTCTAGTCGTAGTACACAATTCACTAACCGGCATGTTATACTACTCAACTTTGCGAACATGATGAGCTGTCATGGTAAGGTTTCAACAAGAGAGCATCACACCGTTATGAACACAACAGCCCCGACAATTTGTAGACCAATTCCACAATGCGGAGGTGCACCCCAGATTCAACATCTAATAACTTTACTTGGGGACATGGGGCACATTTGCTGTAAGACAGCACGGGGCTTAAGAAATAAATGAGACACCGATCACGATGAAGACATTTTAAATCCTCTCAAATATTATGAACAAAGTTATATAAATACACTAAAATAATAAAAGGATTTCCTAGTAACAGGACATATATTAGACATCTCTCATAATATTTTATTATTTCTTCTTGCTGGTGTCTTATTTTTGCTTAACCCTCGTAGACGCTGCAAAAGACTCTCATGATCAAACGAGATGAAACAGGTTGAGCCGGAAAAATCACGGACCAAAGGCGGGATTCACGGGCCACGACAACATCAGCCACCCCATCTTGCGATTGATTGATCAATGGATGGATGGGGACGTTGGCCTTGTTGCTTTGTCTTGGCTTGCCTTGCTTGTAAGCTTGCGTCGCTACTATTCTCTCACTGTCCTGTCCTGCTCCGTAGCCGGTCGCCAGGCCAGCCTAGGGTTCCACCGCAAAGATGGAAGCTCGTTGGGCCACACAGCTCCTCCGAGATCCCCTGGCCCATCTCAGTACCGCATTTCTCAGGCACTAACTGTCTAGGCCTACCCGGGTAATGCCGGTCGGTCGGCGGTACGGGAGTTGCTTGAGATGCGAGTTTCGGCGCCGCGCCAGCAGCCCGCCAGGAGTGAGGTGAGGGAGATCTGGAGATCTCAGATCGAGTCAATTGACATGTAGGCGAGGCCTCTATCTAACCAATTGATCCCCCAGAGCAGCTCTCGACACCTGCAATTGATGTCGGACGTCAGCTCGGCGGACGAAATGAAGCTCCGAAATGGAGCGGCTAGAAGAAATCGAGCTAAGAAATTGTTAAGGCTGCCTCGGGATTTCCAGGCAAAACCGCGCAGTGGGCCCTGATTGGGCGGTCGGACCAGCTGAGCCCCACCTTATCCCTCAGACAGACTCTGCTCTCCATCACCGTCCTTCCTCAAAAAACTCCATTTGCTCTCCTTCAAAGGCAGCACCGCACTCCCCAATCTCCCCTCCCTCCAATTGCACCTGGCTGCAATTGCTCTCCTTTCATCTCCAAACCTCCCGTACCTCTCTTAATATGTTCCGGAACGCCCTCCGACAGTCGACGCGCGCCGTCGGCGCTGTCTCTGCCGCTGGCAGGGTCGCCGCGGTAAGTCGTGCTCCCCCGAGCCCCGAATCGGCCTCAGAGCCATCGACCAGCGACTCCAAATAGCCTGCACCATCGCCAATCCATCGTGCGAGCTCAATTGGGTCGTCGGACCAAGATTCCATCGACCGCAAGAGCTTTTTCAAGCTGTTTTGGCCCGCTGTCGCTGCTCATACCGCCGTCCCATTTTCGGGCTTCGGCTAACTTGTTTTTCACCACTCAGGTCCGAAATGCCGCACCCGCCTCCATCAACGCTGCCCGATACTACGCCTCCGACGCCAAGGCTACTCCCACTGAGGTCTCTTCCATCCTCGAGCAGCGAATCCGTGGTGTCCAGGAGGAGTCCGGTCTCGCTGAGACTGGCCGTGTCCTTTCCGTCGGGTATGTGGATCATTAGGAAGCATCCGGAACGAGGCTGTGGGATGGATCCTGTGAGCTCTTTGCAGCATCACATCGCAACACAACACGACACCATACCACGCCTACACCCCTCCGGATGCCCTGGGAAGACGCAATTGGGACCCAATCGATGCTGACTATGCGTCTACAGTGATGGTATCGCCCGTGTGCACGGCATGGCCAACGTCCAGGCTGAGGAGCTTGTCGAGTAAGTACCGATCGGACTCCGATCATTGAGCTGGCATCTAACAACCAACAACAGGTTCGCCTCTGGCGTCAAGGGCATGTGCATGAACCTCGAGGCCGGCCAGGTCGGTGTTGTGCTTTTCGGTTCCGATCGTCTCGTCAAGGAGGGTGAGACTGTCAAGCGTACCGGCGAGATTGTAAGCATAACCCCACCTCAACCGTTGGTATGCGATCATATAGACTTACACGAACCTCTAGGTGGATATCCCTGTCGGCCCTGAGATGCTTGGCCGTGTCGTCGACGCTCTCGGCAACCCCATTGACGGCAAGGGTCCCATCCAGACCAAGGAGCGACGCCGTGCTCAGCTCAAGGCTCCCGGCATTCTGCCCCGAAAGTCCGTCAACGAGCCCGTCCAGACTGGTCTCAAGTCCATCGACGCCATGGTTCCCATCGGCCGTGGTCAGCGTGAGCTGATCATTGGTGACCGTCAGACCGGCAAGACTGCCGTCGCTCTCGACACCATCCTCAACCAGAAGCGATGGAACAACGGCAACGACGAGAAGAAGAAGCTCTACTGTGTCTACGTCGCTGTCGGACAGAAGCGATCTACCGTCGCTCAGCTCGTCAAGACTCTTGAGGAGAACGACGCCATGAAGTACTCCATCATCGTTGCTGCCACTGCCTCCGAGGCCGCTCCTCTCCAGTACCTTGCTCCCTTCACTGGTATGTACTTTGCCCCAAAATCACAGCTGTCCTTTGTTTAAACTCGAGATTTTGTACTTGGAACCCGATCCCACAACACAACGCAGCAATGATCGTTGCGGTTCAGAAAAACGTCAACACAATTTGTGATTAATATACTAACTGCTTTGTCAGGCGCTTGTTTGGGAGAGTACTTCCGTGACAACGGAAAGCACTCCCTCGTCATCTTCGACGATCTTTCCAAGCAGGCCGTCGCCTACCGACAGATGTCTCTGCTTCTCCGACGTCCCCCTGGACGTGAGGCTTACCCCGGTGACGTTTTCTACCTCCACTCTCGTCTCCTCGAGCGTGCTGCCAAGATGAACGACAAGCTCGGTGGTGGTTCCATGACTGCCCTTCCCGTCATTGAGACCCAGGGTGGTGATGTGTCTGCCTACATTCCCACCAACGTCATTTCCATCACCGACGGTCAGATCTTCCTGGAGTCTGAGCTTTTCTACAAGGGTATCCGACCTGCCATCAACGTCGGTCTTTCCGTCTCGCGTGTCGGCTCTTCTGCCCAGCTCAAGGCCATGAAGCAGGTTGCTGGTTCCCTGAAGCTTTTCTTGGCCCAGTACCGTGAGGTTGCTGCTTTCGCTCAGTTCGGTTCCGATCTTGATGCCGCCACCAAGCAGACTCTGAGCCGTGGTGAGCGTCTGACCGAGCTCCTCAAGCAGAAGCAGTACTCTCCCATGGCCGTCAACGAGATGGTTCCCCTCATCTTCGCCGGTGTCAACGGTTACCTTGACAACGTTCCCGTCGGCAAGATCCTCCAGTGGGAGTCTGACTTCCTTGCCCACCTCAAGACCAACGAGACTGACCTCATTGCCACCATTGACAAGGAGGGTGCCCTCTCCAAGGAGACCGAGGCCAAGCTCCGTGACGTCGTCCAGACATTCGTCAAGAGCTTCCTGGGTTAAATATAATCAAAAGCATCTTGCGCGGAGAAGAACGGGGGCTTTTGGGGATGTCGCTATCTATACCGAATAACTGTAGTCGTGTTTTCTCTCTTGAGGCGGAGGGAATAGTCGAGGGGTCGCGCCTGATAGGAGCGACGGGATGAGTTGAGGGAGATTCACCCGTCGTATTGCCACTTGTAAAATAGAGCACAAAACTCAATGAACGCCCTCGATTCCTTTTGTTCCAACTTTCCTAAATACTGTTCCTACCACCTATTCCCAAGTGAGACTGGCGTCGAATCTGTCTGTTAAGCTGTTGCAGTAGCGGTGTTCTGCGTGGGGGAGCGATCTCGGAGAAAATCCTCGTCTAAGCATGACTATGAAGAATGATCAAGATGTAGTAGTGGCATTGATAGATAGTCTACCTAAGATTATGAGAATATTGCCCACCTATTGCTTTAGTACTTTTTACATAACTCTAGTATCATCAGGTCATAGCCTTAGAAGAGTTAGCATATGTTCTGTCGTTTTTCCATTAGTTCCATTTAGCTCTTGACCGATATGGGAGCTTGAAGCTCTCGCAATGGTGATATTATGAAATTGTCTTCTCCTCTTTATTGAGCTCCCACAGGGGCAAGAACTAACGCTAAGCCAGATACCAGAACAGCAGAACAAGTCTAGCTCCCCTCAAAAGCTCTATATGACTCTAGGATAAGTGTACTAAAAAAATACCAGGAAAATAGAAATTGTTTATAAAAGAATAAAGCCAAGTAAGAGGGCGTCGTCACGATCATACCCTCGGAATCTTGCTTGTACTCCCAGGTCACTGTTAGTACCAGAACCAATATATAACTTGGCTAGGAATCCAGGCTTTTCAAACAGAAGGGCGTATACCGCCTAAACCTTGGTGATAGGCGCGGGTAATAGGAAGCGGAAGAAGTTAGGTGAGGGCGACTCGAGGATATTAAGTAGGCCCGGGGCGAATGTGAGTGGTATACGAGAGTAGGTCTAGTTGGAATCCTCTTCTTACAAATAGCCCTCGGGAGCATCTAACGCTGATAGTACATCAGGTGTAACCACTGATAAAGATCTCGGACTTTCGGTGGTATCCATCTTATGCGCTCGCAGTGCCCAAAGACATGGTGAAGCTCTCGCAACAGTGACATCATGAATTATCTTCTTCTCCTTCTTCAGGAGTCAAGCTTGTGAGCATTTCGCTTCTCTCCTTTATCATCTCTGGGACCTCGCAAGCGCAACCTAGAGAACGCCCGAGGAGCTCGTCTATGATTACACCTGGTTTACCCCATTGGCATAGATACACTCCTGAATGGTATGTCTGTCCGATCTACAAGATTATACTCGGGGAAGAACAGGCATTCAATCAGATATCCACTCTCAGACGCCACTCACGTTCGCCCCGGGCCTGTTTAATGTTCTGGAGTTGGGAACGATGCGATCTCGGACCCGGAAAAGGTGGGAACATACCCGGGGTGTTTTGAGGATGATGGGGTGAAGATGCGATGGATCTTATAAATAATCTATATAAAATCATGAATATGTGACCTATTGGTTGGCACCTTCTTAGATAAGTCTATTCATCCTAAATTCATAGCCCAAGAGCAGTTTGATGTGCTCTGCCGTTTTACTATTAGCTTGGTTTAGCTCCTAACCTGCACCAGAGCCGGAGCTTAGTGAAGCTCTCGCAACAATGACATCATGAATTATCAGAGGTTAAAAACAAGAACAGTATTAATTGATCTCGGATGTTCATTTCTCAGAGAAAGCATCAATTGATTGCCTTGCAAGTCTTAATTGCGCTCATCCTCTGATCCGACTGCAACCACATCCCAATTGGATCTCTTTCCCCCCACCTTCGTAACGAACGACTCCAACTTGACCTCTCTCCAACACACAAAATCACCGACTTCTAGATCCTGCAATGTCTACCGAGGACCTCAACATGTCTGCCGCTACGAAAAATGTCCTGGACAAGGTGCGGCGCATCATCCCGCCGATGCTGGAATCATTCCACAAGGGTTCGTACCTTCACGGCCCGGCCGGTGTGGACTGACTGACTTGAGCAGGCCAGTTGGGCCGAGTGGCCGTCATAGGAGGTAGCGAGAATTACACAGGCGCGCCGTACTTTTCAGCAATGGCGAGCGCAAGGCTAGGATGCGATATGGCGAGTAGCAGGTCTTCGACTCTGGTATCTACAACTTGGCTAACCAATGTTCATCGCAGTCCCACGTTATCTGCACGCCCGCCGCAGCGACCGTCATCAAGTCATACTCGCCGAACCTCATGGTCCATCCTCTGATGCGTCAGAGCCCGGCCCCAAACCTGAACCAAGATCCGACGACCCGGGACACATCTAAGGACCCGGACTCTGACCCAGAGCACATCTCGGCGCAGATCATCGACCTGCTCCCGCGGCTGCACGTCCTCGTCGTTGGGCCCGGCCTCGGCCGCGATCCATTGATGCATGCTACCGTAGCACGCGTCATCCGCGCGGCGCGCAATCGAGGTACACCCGTCGTGCTGGATGCCGATGCTCTGATACTGGTGCAGAAGGATCCAGGCCTGGTGAGAGGTTACAACGGCGCGGTGCTGACGCCCAACGTCGTCGAGTTTGCCAAGCTGTGCGAGGCGCTCAAGGTCGACGTCGGCGAGGATGTGAGCGAGACGGCGCGGGTCGAGGCTCTAGCCAAGACGCTCGAGGGCGTAACAGTTATTCAGAAGGGCGCCAAGGACTACATCTCCAACGGCGAGACAACCCTTACGGTCGATCTCCAGGGTGGTAGGAAGAGAAGTGGTGGACAGGGAGATACCCTGACAGGATCCATTGCAACCTTCTTGGGGTGGAGGAAAGCCTATCTCGACCGTCTTTGGGATGTAGGCCAGAATGCTCTGGGCGAGCATGAACTGGTTGGGCTGGCAGCTTTTGGTGGTGCTGCCATCACAAGAGTAGGTTGATCTCCTTTTCTTTGTTGTGAGAGTGATGTGATGGGCTCCTGAATTGGATGCATCTGTCAGTACCGTATTGAAGAAACACATGCTCACCATCAATAGGAGTGTTCTCGCCTAGCCTTCGCTAAGAAGGGCCGGAGTCTCCAGGCCAGTGACCTGACTGAAGAGGTGCACGTTGCATTCCTCAACATATTTGGGGAAGAAGATGAGGCGGCAGACTCGTCAAGACTCTAGACACACACATAAAGGAGTTACGAAGAAACGATAAGCAAACATGTCACAGGCTATCCTCAATTTGTCCAAGGCTCAACGGCTTGCTCTTTGATGTGATGTGACGTGACGAAGAATGGTGGCAGCTGACCAACAACAAAGAGATAGCAAGCAACCAACTCTTTCTGTTGGCACATGGCTAGACGACGCCATCTTGCGAAACTCGGCCCATCGGGCTTCTCGATACTGTTCCCATGCGACAAGGCTCGGCAGATGGGCCGGTACGCCTGGCTTTCTTCACATCGTCAACCTATGCCGTGTTGTAGAAGATTCCTCGCTCGGACAGGGCGGTACCTAGGAGAAATCAGAAACGAGCCAAACGGGGGCATCCTTGAAGATCAGCAAAGCCCTATGACATGCACGACTTGGCTCGCAAGCCCTGGGCTGCTCGCAACATGACTAGGTGTGCCAAAAGGGAACAAAGAGGCTTTCCAACGGCTCCATCCATCGACGAAAATGTCATCGGCATTTACACTCGATGCGATTCTGTGCTCAAAAGCCCATCGTAGGGCTTGAAGAAAGACGTTGGTTGGCCTGCAGATATGGTAAGCCAACCAGCCAGCCCTTGGCTTGGCCTCAATGCGAGCGAGACGAGACCCACGGGGCCCCCATGTAAGAGAAAGAGAAAAAAAACCTTGAGAGAAAAAACCGCAACTCTTGCAGAAGGAGAGGCCAGTTAGAATGGCAGACAAGCCATCAAATACGGCATGATGCGTACAGAGTATGCCTCTGCAGAAGAAACTGCAGAGACCATCAGTGGCGCTTCGGGTTCCTGCGGCGGTCATGCTGCAGACCAGTCGTCTCAACTACCGTCCCGCTGCGCGACAACAAGAAGAGACAAGGACCTGCACCTTGTATGCGAGGCATTGCGTATCCTAATCAACCTGGTGGCGGAGAGAGAGAACAAGACGAGGCCACACTACGGATGCCCATACATACACTCCGCATGGCCATGCACAGGGCAGCGCAGCGCATACAGTAGCAAGCATGGGCATGTCAAGGGCGTGGCCGTTGCCGTTGCCGCCTCCGCCTCGCGTGGTCCATACCGCGTGGCCAACGGCGGCTGGCTTGGCGCGTGGCGTGCAAGCAATCAACGGGGGCTGGTCGTGGCCGTCGACGGTGGAGATTGTTGGGTCCAGGCGAGGATGACTGCCCTTCCCTGCCCTGCCCTGCCTATGCGAGGGATCAAGACTGAACAAGATACTCTACGTCCGACGGCCGTCGACAATTCTGGAAGCATGTGCATGAGGCAAGGGGAGAGCCGGCAAACCATCTGTCTCTGAATAAGGGCGAGACTTGTTGAGCTTCATGCAGATATCGACTTCCGTCCTGCCTGCTCCCTGCTGCCGTTGACGAGACACGCTGGATCATCTGCAGATGAGAATTTTTCCCACGAGGAGAATCTGAACACATGGACGCTCACCTCGACAGAAACCACCTCTTGGTTCCTCCAACCAGGTCCCTTCTCCTCCTGCACTTCGCCCTGCCCAATGCAGTCTGTGACGTTCCCAAATCTGATATATCTTGACCGTGTCTGGCACTCTCCGCTTCGTATGCAGCTGCGCTGCGCTGACAAGGGTCAACTCGCTCCCGAGGCCAGGCCAGATCTTGGGTCCTCGATCCGATCATACCCTCTGACCTGTGATCGATTCAGTGCCCGTCCGGATGTTGATCGCCCTCATGCTGATGGGGAAGCCTGTCGCAAGATCCAGCACAATGTCTTTGAGTTGCAGACAATCCCCGTCGTGCCCGTCAGACACAAGACCACCAATGAGGCGCGCCAGAGAGCGAACGAGGTAGCAGTTTTCACCAAGACAGAGCTGAAAGCGGTTGTCAGGATAGTGTCACTCCTGCGGGTTTCCGTAAGAACCGCCAAAACTGGTTTGTTTGAAGGTGAACACAAAGTGGCAGGCTCGATGTGACGCAGCCTCAAGGTGAGAGATGTCGAGACTGATCCTGTCTCTGTCTCCTCTCGGTCAGTCTTCCCTCAGTCACAGGACAAGCCCTTGTTGTTGAAAACCTCCCCAGCAGCGGCCAACCCAACAAAGTGTTCCGTATGCAGCACCGAGTCCTTTCGCGCCCATGGCCCCTCTGTGACATGTCAAGAAAAGCCGGTACCGACAGCTGGGTCAGTAGATGCGTCTGTTCACAGATGGCAGCTCCCCTTTGACCCAGTGAAGCCAGTATCTCGGCTCGGCTTGCTGTGCTGGCCATGAGGGCATTAACTGCGCTCATCTCCCTGCCACCCGCAACTGAACATTTTTGTGGAAAGCATAGGGAGATAGCGTTTGCTATGTCTTGTGCTCAGGTCCCACGGCAGGCAGCGGCGAGCCTCTGGATGGGTTTGACAACCGGGAGGAGATGTCAAGTTCCAAGGGGCGCATCCTCGGTGTAACAAGGCGTTATTCTCATTCTGCCAAGGGGAAGGTAACCGAAGCCACTGATGGGTCTCGAGGCAGAGGAGGAAGATATTGCAATGTCGGTTGGTCAAGGGTAACAGCCAGTGTAGCATCATGGCTGGTGGTGGCTGCTCAACAATGCCCAAATACAACCAGTTCCCCAGTCCGAATGTGACATGAAAACTCGATTTGACTGCTCGAGATGTTGTTGCGTCAACAAGCCCGATAGCACTCGGCAAAGGCCCTTCCCTGGTGGGCGGAACTAGTCAAGATCAAAGGTAGGGAAGACCCAAAAGGGAACAAGATGGCCACTCAGATGGATGCTGTGCATATCGTGTCTCCCCTTCCCTGTCGCCACTCGTGGCCGAGTAATGCGTAAGCAGCAGCTCCTGGAGTCAGACACTGAGTATTTCCTTTCACAGCTGGAGGGCGTATTTTCTTTTCTTTTCTTCTTCTTGTGCGTGTGAGCGATTCAGTGCTCGTACGACCAAAAAAGCAAGGGGGAATTCTGTCAGTAAACGATCCGACACGAGATGTCATCGGTGGGGCCACCAACTTCTCGCCCATCATCCGAGATCCCTGATTGATCAGGTCCAACTTTCAAAAGCCTGGAAAGAGACAGAAGGCAAGCTAGATGTTATGTGAGATCTGACTGCGGATCTGACAGAGAAACGTGTGAAGTGAACCTTGACCTTGACGCCAGAGACCAACAGCAGCTTGGCTCGAGAAATGTGCCCTCTTCAGCCGAAAATGAAAAATGCCCTGGTCAACTCATCGGCTAATGACTCTCCATCTCCTGCGTACCGATAACCTTGGGGGAGAGACTCGGAGCATGCCGCCAGGAGTAAAACTCGCGACTTCTGCATTCCTTCCTGCATCATGAGCTGAGAAAACCTGCACAAATCTCGTTATGTCGGCAGCTGCAATATAGAGTCTGGAGGCCAGTAGACGGGAAGAGGCATGGATGGATAGTGATGCCCGCGCAACTGGAGAGGGAAAATGCCTGGACCTAGGTCAAGGTGAGCAGCGGGCGAGCGGGGGAGTCCCATGCACTCTGCCACCGAGGGGAGCCAATGAATAGAGATGAGAGGGACAAAAGAAGCAATATGCTCCCCACCCTCCAAGGGTCTAGTGGAGGGAAGAGACCGGGGCTCAAGGGACTTGTTACGGAAAGCCCACATTCATCCCATCCCCATGCTGGCCAACACCGCGAGTCGTACTGGAGGAGAGAAGGTGCTTTTGCGCGTAAGCACCAACCGACGGGCCACGGACTGTGACTGCGGTACAGCAACTATTCATGACCTCAGCGAAGCGGGAGTCGTCTCGGGCTCATTGGCTCATCTGTTCCACTGACTCGGACCCGTGTTTCAACCCATTTCAGCATCGGATATCCGTACCATGAAACGTACAACAGGAGAGTCGGGAAGAGCAAGAGGTAATCAGACAATAGCCAGTTTGTCTTGTTTTCGGAAGTCGTGCTCGTATAACATCCAGAACAAGGACTGTGCCGTCATCGCCGAGATTGATACCGGGCAATATTCGGCTTGACTGTAGCTGCAGCTGCAGCCATTGGAGAGTCTTGGGACTGGATGCGTTGAGCTTCTCACTTGTAGTATTGTTGATACCAAGTTCGCCGAACCCAGGTTGACAGGCCGCCCTCCCCAGGCCACATATCTGCCGGGACGCTCCCTCAAGTCGCCATCGGATAATACTAGAAGTTACCCTTGAGACACGGGCCGAAGGTGTGTGCGCGATCATGGCGCTTCGATACGTGACGGTTCGCAGGAGATAGTGGCAAGTAAGCCGCCATCTGGCCGTGAGTACTCCGTACAGTAGGGACTGTAGCTAGAGCTTCGGGTAGTGCCTGTGCGCCCGGGACGCTGGGACGGCCGGGTTGAATGAGGCAAAGAGGAGTTTGACATGACGAACCAGCAAATCATGGCCATCCCCATCATCCTCTTGGCTGCATGAACGCGGCTGCTTGTCTAGCACGAGGTGCAAAGTCCCTGATTTCATGGACTCGACGTTGTGACTGGTATGTTCCGACACGAGGTCAAAGCTGGAAGCCCCATCACAAAAAAAAACCAAGGAGCAAGACCACCGTATTCCAGCATGCCCAGATCAATTTGATCAAAGTTTGCAATGCCAGGCGCATGTCGAAAATGACAGCTCTCTCGCAGTTCGAGTGGGGGCCTTGAGAGCCGGCGCCTGTTGCAAAGCGCGCCGCTGAATTTCGGATCCTGGCTCAATCCACTTGGCCTTTGGCACAACCATCAGAGGCCAGATATCTCTCTCAAGGTCCTGTATTATGGGGTTTCTGACACGGTTGAATTCTAAACATTGGCGACTTCTCACTGCCTCCTTGTGGTGGAGCTGCTGATCTAGGTGATGCCGAGGGCCTTCGCCGTCATTAATAGAAATGTCTCGCCAGCAACGCCTCTTGTTTGAGAGAGGTGAGTGATAGCAAGCAAGGATCGAGAAGTCAGTCGTCCAGGGTCGCCATGGCCTGGCAAGGGCCCAGAGCCGCACCCGGTGCCGCCAAAAGCAGACACTAGGGAACCAAGAAGGGGAAAGGAACCAACCTACGGGTACAGAGCCCCGAAAGGTTCGTCGTCGCACGCGTCGGGATTGCTTTTTCCCTGGACACGACAGCCGTGGTCTTTCTAACAATCTCGGAGGTCTCGAGAGCAATCGAAGACATGAGAAACGGGCCGGCCTTCTTGAGTTGCGGCTTCAGTTGATGTTTGGGGCCAAAGGGTCGCCACAAGCTTCTCAAAGGATGGCTCATTGAGAAGTTACGAGTAATAATGGTAGCTGAATAGGTTGTCAATGAAAGTTAGATTCTGATGGTCAAGTCGACACGCTGCTCTCTTCAATCGGAATGTTTGGTAGGTTGCAACCTGAACACAGGCATGCGAGTGACAATTGGTCGCGAATGAATCGAATCATGGCACAGCCAGGCTAACAGGACGACCCAACCTTTTGCGAACGGGTATTCCGAAGGCCAGCCCATCCCGAACGCCCACTCCAGCTACCACAGCCACGAGCCGAGATGGTGTAACGGATGCAAAAAGCAAGCCATCCGCCGGTAGCTAGGGGGGGAATCGTGGGGAGAAAACAAGCCACGGGCTGGCCGCTTTAGGGAGGGGTCAGTGAGCCGTACTCCCTGCATCGAAAGGAACGATAGTTGCGTAGCTAGCTGGGCGCCGCCTGTGATATCAGATCCCCATACGGAGTAGTAGGATCCGAGAAGTGATGCATTTGGACCCGATCAACGAGATGGATGGCTCGATGAGTGGTCGTCTTGTTCGCTGCGCACATGATTAGCTTTGTAGAGGGAGGAATAGAGAGGACAAGGGTCAAGAAGGGACCAGGGTTAGAGGGAAACAAAGACGAGCATCAGCGCGCAAACCGTGTCTTGACCTGACAAGAGCTGACTTTCTAACGCGCCGCACATCCCCCCTCTCATCTCCTCCCCCAAAGAGGAGACAGAATACCTACTTGTCGGCTGTTGTCTTGTTTACTCATGTGCGAGCAAGGTTCCATTAGCTTCCTCACCTGGCCACTGACACAGAGATGCATGTAAAGCCCGGAAGCTATTCAGGTAGGTAGCTGGCGTGAGGGTATCCGGCATGGCACTGGGACGCTTGCATGTCTCTTGCGCATGTCTCGCTGTTGCTGTCTCTCCCTCTCCCCAGAAGCAAAAGAAAGAAAGACATCCAAATCAATGTGCCCAGCTGGCTGTGACGCATCGTGGGGATCCAGGGTTGGCTAGACTCGCCAGGGTGCCGTGGAGGGTGCTGGGGTGTTAGCGTTTCCAGGGAGGATGTGATCAAGGGAGTGAGCCTCCAGCTGCATCCATTCAGAGGAGTGGAGGGAGTGAGGGCGTTAGCTCTGGGCGTGCTAAACCCGTGCCAAGTGGGACTTACTAGGGCACCGTTATCCCTGCTCCCGCAGTAAGCCACTGATCCTCCTCCAACGTCTCGGCGCTGGGAGGTGGGCATTCCTTGCTGGGCGATGCTTAAAGTCTCCCTTGAGCCCCAGCAGGTTTGAAGATGATGAATGATGAAAAAAAGAGAGAAGGATTCTGGCCAGTAGAGCATACATTCTTCCTTCTCGCTCCTTCCGAGTTTTCAGCTCTCAAGTTGCTTGACATCGGCAGTTGCAGTGGCAGTGGCACCTGCCTAACAGTGACAGAACGCCTCCCGATCTGGGCAGCTCCTGCCCCGTGCAACCAAACACCAACCTTCCCTCCCATTACTCGCCTTCATTGTGCCTGCCGTGCAACCAACTCTCACTTCTCATCCTCCATTCCTCTGCTTTCACACCTCGCACACATACAATTCACTCCCTTTCTCACTTTCAACTTAGCATCTGAACCTCTATATCGGTTGCAAAGCGAACTGTAAGCACGACTTCGCACACAACAGAGAGCATAGGGCTCAAGGCATTTACACCACACGGCGCGGAAGAGGCAAGCGCAGAGCAACACAACAACGACGTACCCGCGAGATACTACCCAAAGGAGCAGACCTGGGCATCTTCGAAGGGCGCCCCTCGAGGCCACCTATTGTGGTATCGTGCAACGAACAACTCAACATCTCCTCAGGGATCAGGCGCATCCCTCCTCGACGCCATCGTGGTGATGAACTGCTCTGTCTGGCACATTTCTCTCACTGCTGTTTGATACAGCCACTCCCAACTCTGAGATATCTGGTGCCATTTCATTTGAATTCCAGTCTCGACTGTTCTGCCTTGGTCTCGCCAAACACCAAATTTCCACCGCGAGTGGCTCTGATTCACTTCAAACGTGGCATTCACTTACATCTCACCTTGAACTTCTTCCTCCCACCGCTCACAACACTCAATCACCTCTCACTGGTACGTCGCAATGCAAAGCCTTTTCTTCGTGCACCTCCAAGCACGAGGCCAGCCTCGGCTTTCATCCAACTCGCTAACACTATCTCACCCAGGCACTCTGCGCAACCTCCTCTTTCTAATTCATTGAACACAGCCCAATATGGCTAACGGTTTCGACCGCCTTGAGCGGTTCTTCGCCAAGAAGAAGACGCCAACTGCTTCAGCTGATCAAGTTGGGCCTATGGCTCAAGCTGTTGCACCTCCCACAATACCTCAGTTCCCCTCACCTTCCTTCATCCGTCCCAAGACGAGTAGAATGGCTGCTCGTGAGGAGGTGAGAAAGCAGCCAGCTGGCAGAGTTCCTTCTTTCCCGACTCCCATCTCCCCTCAGCGGATGGATTTCAGCAACGCGCACAGTCCGACCCGATCTTCAAACTCATCCCAGGCTCAATACTCCCCTCTCAAAACTACCTTCATGCCTACGGAAACAGATTCCTTTCTAGATAGCTTCGATGTCTACCAGTTCCCTCGTCCTCCCACCCATAGTGGGGAGACATCTACTCTTTCGACCTGTGAGCCCAAGTCGTCCATTGAAGCACCCAGCGAGCGCAGTTTTCGACCCCGATCTTTGGATAAGGGTGATGATGTCTTAAGACTCGACACCCCCCCTTCTTCAGACCTTGATGATGACGACATCCGCGGCCCTCGACATTTTCTCAACAAGGAGCTCCCAGCGCTCCCACAAAGGAAACCTCCCACCCCGGACACTTCTCCAGAGCTTCGCCCAATCCCAGACTCGCAACTGAGAGGCTCCAAGTCGATTGATTTCCTCAACAAGGCCGTCTACAAGGACATTCGTCGCCAGCTGGCTGAGTCTCTGGATCAGCAATCGCTTCGAAGAACTGCCAGCCAGTCGAGCCTAGCACCTTCAAGCAGCCGACTCTCCCTAAGCAGCTCCACGCTGCGGGAGCCCGACTTCCACGAGTTTCTGAACTTGAGCGATGATGACATCGCCGAGTCAGGCCCTGAGGGCCTCGAAGACTTGGACGATAGCCCAACTTCTTCGACAGCTCCTTCAACCGTCGAGTCTCCTCGTCAATCTCTTCTCACCCTAACACCCCCTTACGCTAGCAAGCCTGCGGAAGCTGCCGCGTTTGAAGCCAGGAGGATCGCCAACCGCTACAACTTTGATTTCGTCTATGTTGTCAACCTCTGGCCTGGCCACGCTCGATCTCGAACCTCTGACTCGGATCGTGATGTGACTTCCTTCAACCCTTTGTCGTCGGGAAAGCAACAAAAGACAATGGCTGGCCGTCTTCTCGCCGCTTACGGCCTAGAGACCGTCAAGTCCCCGTTCCAAATTTGCCCTTCCGCACATGGAAAGATCCTGCGCACTCCAGGTTGGACAGAGTACCGACCTACAGAGATTCGGGACGATGAATTCGCGCGCGGGTATGCCTGCGCCTTCTACACGGGCGAGTACTCACGAGCGGAATCCGATATCTCTCGACACTCAGCTTCTTCGGCACCGTCTATGAAGACAGACCGTGGCATCGTGTTCGCCGCCTATCGCACACCCCGGGTTGACGGAAGCATGGTCGGCATCGGTTCCAGTCCTGCTGAGCTCGCGAGCATCCACAAGGATGCTGAAGCACTTGTGGAATTGCTTATCGACACCCACGTTGCGAACCGACTTCGCCAGCCTCAGCACCAGTCTCATCACTCGGAAGAGACGGGACCAATGCCGAGGCAGAGGCTGGGAGTTCTCTAGAACCGAGAATAAATCACGGCAGGTTCAACCATTCTGAGCCATGTTTACACGACTATATTTCTTTTGTTTCTTATTCAGGCGGGTGTTAACTGAGCCCAACGTTACTCATAACCGGTTGTTTCTCTTTATCGTTTATACGCAAGATACCTCAAGGGCGGCCTACAGTCAGTTTTCAACCTAATGATTCACAACAGCCATGAAGGGGCGTCACGGATTGCTTTTTGGCCGGCTATTATGGATGCCGGATGGACGGAAGGGGGTTCTGAGAAAAGTGCAACAAGGCACAATGACGGATATGTTTATGTACCTACCTGAAAGGATGATCAACGGCATAGTGCGATTTATCAGCCATGAAGTGGCAATGTATGGATGAACAAATGTGGATGCCCAATGCATCATGTCATGGCCGAGGGAATAGACCCAAGTGCCCAGCTGAATTGATGATGTCTTTCAAGACAGTTGATTACATTGTCTAGTCTCTCTTGCGGTTAGTTTTATGATTGTGGTTACCAGATCAACATGCGAATCATGTCTCAAACACGACAATATCCGAAGTTCTCACTAAGATCAGCATGTCTTGACTCATATGTAGGTTTAAGGTACAGATGAACGATTGTTTAAAAGTGAGTGACATATGAAATAAAACAGACGATCCGAGTTTAGAAGGCCTATTTGAGTCCGAGCAATCTCCAGAAACGGCCCTTTTCAACACCGTCCTCCTCCTGAACGTTGTTCTCCCTCACAACACTCAGAAACACGCGCTCGAGCGTGGCTCCACCAATGGAATAGTACTCAACTCCGACCTCATCCTTGGAACGCTCCAGTAACTCGATGACCCGGGCAACGGGACTTGCGCCTGGGATGGTGAAGCGAACTTGACCGCCGAGCATGTCTCGTTCGAGCTGGGCGCTAGGCAACGCGGCTAGGACCCAGCTCCGAACACGCTCCATCTCGTTTACAGTTGAGGTTGGGGCCGTATTTAGGAGCAGACTCACGTAGTAGACGTTGCTGTAGCGCTTCCTGAGAGCTTGAGTGGTGCCGACGGCGAGAAGGCGTCGAGAGATGATGGCGGTACGGGTAGCCAAGGTATCAGCTTCTTCCATGCTGTGTGTCTGTGAAGAAGTGTTAGTTAAGTGGATATCTATGACATGCAAGGGGGGTACATACAGTGAGGAGCAAGGATCGGCTAGGAGTAATCTCTTGGATAATCTTCCAAAAGGCTCGCTTGGCAACTGCATCCATTGCAGACGTGGGCTCATCGAGGACCAGAACAGGAGGCTTGCCCATCAGAGCAATAGCAAGGCTGAGCTTTCTCTTGTTTCCACCAGAGAGCTTCGAGGCAAGTGTGTGGGAGTGGGGAGTCAGGTTGAGCCGTTTCATGACGTGGTTGACATTGTCCCTGACATCCTTAATGCCCTTGATACGGGCGTAAAAGGAGAGATGGTCTTGAGTGCTCATGAGATCGAGGGCATCGTATTGCGGGCACACTGTGATACTGGTTAGCTTTGACTTGATCAAGAGTCTTTGCTCTGTTTTCTCATACCTCCAAGATACTTCTGTGCAGAACGAGTCCTTGCGTCTTCACCATGAAGTAGAACCTTTCCAGAATCCGCTGAAAGTTCAGACTGAATCAAATTGACGAGAGTCGACTTGCCAGCGCCATTAGGTCCAATCAATGCCATGACATCACTCTGAGGTAGACCAAAGCTGACGTCGTCAACGGCCTTGTTGGAACCAAAAGTCTTGCTCAAGTGAAGAGCTCGAAGAAGATCCGAATCAGAATCTTCAACTCGGAGCGCCTCGGCCTTGACCTCATCGCTGGCCCCAGAACGAGCGTCCTTCTCCGAGTCAAAAGGTGAAGTGGATCGACCCCCTTTTCGACGGAACAGAGCAATGTCGCCTTCGATCCAGATAATGACGAGAAGCAGGACGATGATCTGAAGAACGAGATAGAGGATCGGACCTCCATAGCCGTAGATTGATGCTGGAGGCGTAGGTTCACCGTCTTTGCAGCCTACCTCAAGAACGTTGAGACCAATGAGCATCGCCCTGAAGACGTTACCGATGGGCAAGATTAGATACACGCCAAATGCGATACCAAGCGTCAGCTTATCCATCTGTGCCGCATCAGAGTATCCGGAGCCAACCTGCTGTCATCAGTATTTGTATGAGCATTCACTATCAGGAAGACTTACAGCAAAGGAAATAGCAGCAATGCCGTACATCAGAACGCTAACTCCAGCCATAGCCAGAAAAGATTTGAGCGGTCCAGAAACAAAATGAGAAATAACATAACCAAGGAGAATCGCCGCCAGACCATACAGCGCCAGGATGGGCAGCATTATCCAGATTGGCCCGTTCCAGGTCAACTGAGTGCTTATGGTGGCTGTGACACCCGCGGATATCGCCAGGACAAAGATAAAGTCAAACATGCCGTATGCCACCCAGAGGGGGCCTCGTCGGACTCCGTTGGCATATTCTAGAGCTCGAACCTTGCGGGCCTTTTCGATAGCTGGGTAGAGAACAAAGGCGGCAGGGTAGATGGTCTGGAGCAGGGTGAAGAAGACGACGTAGACGACGCCAATATTGTTGGCAGACTGTACCTTGGTTAGCAGCTGTTGATCCAAGAATGACTATGGCAAACTTACACGGCGAGTCTCAGCAAAGCCTTGTTGAGAAGCAATGATCTCTACGTTGGACGTCATCTGACTCCACAGGCTCATCAACATCGGAGCGCTAGGGTTTCCAAAGGTATTGAGTCGGTAAGCAAGAACAGGAGATTCATCCCTAGATCCCATATACAAGCCACCTGGCCCGGCCCATCTATGCTCAGCGATGTAGTCGATGAACGCCTGTCGGTCTTTAAGGAGAACAGGGAACCCTTCGTAAAGATCAGGGTTAACCTGCTCAACCTCGTAGAACCCCTCCTTGACAATATTATACAATGTCTTGTTCGCAGAAGGAGGAGCTAAAGCGAGGGTGTCACAGCCATAGTCGACGCAGTTCTGCGTCCAAGAAAGAGTAGGCGCTTGAGGTGGGTTGAGCTCCGGCTTGATCGTGGCGCAAGAGGGCTGCTTGTACTCAATGAGAAGATTCTTGAACTGGGGTGTGATGATGAGAGGAAGGGCGAGGACATAGAGATATGGCCACCAGAACCTCCTGAGGACAGTGAATCGTTTCCGGAACAAGATCCTGACCTGGGCCCAGAAACTGGTGACCTCTCCAGGAGTCATCTCGAACCCAGATTCAGAAGCTGCGACATTGCTCTTGGAGAGTTCAAGCTCTGGCTCGTCTGCCACGCGAAGGAAGACATCCTCGACCTGAGGACCGGAGATGGAGACATCTGTAACTCCCCTCGAGTCCAAGAACGAGCAGAGCTCAGCAGCCGAACGAGAATCGGGGGTTGTGTAGATAATGTGGTCTTGATGCATCGTAGTAGGATACTGGAGGTCGAGTCTAGGGGCAGAAGACGGTGCGAGAACCCTATATCCACCACCATGAAGATTCTTTAGCTCTGCGGCTGCTCCCTGACATCTCACTTTGCCCTTGGATAGGATGACAATGTGGTCAGCAAGAACATCCACCTCGTCGAGGAAATGCGTAGTAAAGATGATGCTCCGCTTAGACCGTTGCTGAAGGAGAATCTCCCAGATGACTCGACGCGATAGAGGATCCAAGCCAGATGTACACTCGTCGATAAGACACACAGAAGAGTCACCAACAAACATGCACGCAAGTTGGAGCTTGCGCTTCTGGCCTCCACTGAGAGTTCCAGCCAAGCTGTTGCGCTTGAGATCCAAGTCACATACCTTGATGAGTTCGTCCAGTTCTGTTGATGACTCGCGTCCTGCCTTAATCTGATTCCATAGTCGCACATGCTCCACAACAGTGAGTTCTTCCCAGAGAGTGTTCCGTTGGGGGCAGAGACCAATCTGCGAAGGGAGGGCATCAAGTCGAACAGATCCCTCTGTTGGTGTTATGAAGCCAGACATCATATGCAAAGTGGTCGTCTTTCCAGATCCGTTCGGACCAACAAGACAAAGAATCTGACCCCGATGCCCCTGAATACTGACTCCGTCGACAGCAGTAACAGGACGTCGCTTTCCACAGCAAAACATTCGCTCCAGCAAGTTAGGGACGAATCGCTTCTTGAGGTCAAAGGTCGCAGCGACAACCCCTTCCACAGCTGCAGCATTCCTAGCAAATGTCCTCTTGCGGAAGTCAATGCCATGCATGAAATGCTCGACCAGTATAGCTCCGATGGGGTAAACGACGATGTGTATGGCGAGAAAGCCAAGCATCATCTGTTGTGTGACGTTGTAGGACTTGGAGTTGATCCCAGCGTCCTCAGGGGGGATCTGATCAAGTACTGCACTTGTGCTGTTGAGCTCCCAGAGGCACATCTGCTGCGTAAAGAAGACATGATTCGAGCTAGGGAAGAATAATGACAGAAGGAAAGCTCCAATAAACTGCGGCCGAGGATGAAGCTGGAAGCTGTATATCTGAGCCGCAACTGAGAGGAGTAGAAAGGCTCCCATGACATAGATGGCCGAGACTCGGGACTTGGTGAAGAAGGCCGCGGCAAAGACAATAGAGCTATTGACGGCCAAACCAAGAAGAACCTGCCAGCCAATGATCATACCAAGGCTTGATGTAGGAAACATGAGGTGTCCATATAGAGCACCAAAGGCAATGAAGCAGGGGAGACACAGCAAGTCAAAAACAATCAACCAACTGAGCACTCGAGCAGCAATTGCACTGCCTCCACCCATAGCATCAACCAACTGCGACATGCCAGACTCTCGCTCCGCAGTGATGAGCCCAGTGAAGCGGTATATAATGAAGAAGTAGCAGGCAAAGAGGGCAAAGACGTAGACCTGGCCGATAAGCTGGACAGAACTCTTGCGGTGCAGAAGATCCTGCGATTCCTGCGTCTCTGCCGTGAACATGAACACCTCTGGGACGGCGGTTGAGTTGGTGATGGCATTGTTGATGGCGAGTTGTAGAGGGAGGTAGAGGCTCTCCTGATCGCTCTTGTGCCCCTTGGCGTTGAAGTGTGTATCGTCTCGAGCCGGGTCCGCGCGAATCACATACTGCCAGGTATGATGGTCGCTCTGGCTGTCCTTGACGGTGATGTTGGTCAGGGGCGAGTCGATAAAGGTAACGGCAGCGTGGCAGTCGCTCACTCCTCGCAGGTTTGCAAGGCATACGGTCGTCAGGTAGGACTCGTCGTCGAGGAACAGTAGCTTATCCTTGTCAATGCCCTTGGTGAAAGTGTTGACAACATGATCCACGTCTGGGCCAAGACGCGGTGGCTTCACGACCACAAGTTTACCGTGGATAGTGTCGGGGAGGGTCTTGATAGGGGCGGGAGAGGCGACGCCAAAGACATTCGAGGACGAGAGAAACGAAGGGATGGAACAGAGAACGGCGAGAATAGCGAGAGGAATTCCGTAGACGGAGAGGAGGAACCCGATGGGGTGTCTAACAACTGAAACGAGAAGATTCTTGTAAATGAGAGCACGAAGTTGACGAGCAAAGGCTCGCAGGTCAAAGAAGACCATGATGAGTTACAAGAGACTGAAAGGAGTATATCTCTTGGCAAAGAAAGTTATGTAACGAGTGAAGTTTCTGGATATGTTCCGATGAATACAATAAAGGTCGAGACATGCATCAGAAGATATATGGCAACATCCTCGGCGAGTAATTATCGTTGATCAAACAAACACGAACAACATGATCCCTGTAACCGGTCAAAGAGTGGGAGGCATGTGTAATAGCGAGAGTACGCGCAACACATCAACACATCAACACTATAGGCAAGTTGTCTGAAACGTCCCCAGTGGTCGAAACAACTTTGGATCGTCATTCTCATCATCTATTCAACGCCATGGATGCGGTTCGACTCCACGGCCCCAGCACCGTAGGTGTCAGTCCCTCGTGTCCAACAACTCAGTCTTCTTCCTAGCGGGGGAGATCAAGCTAAACAGGCGAGTTTATTCAGCCCAGAATCGCGTTTCAAAGTGCTCAGCCTTCTAGTCGACAAGGATGCTAATACGACCGACGCTCCTTTTAGCTTGGGGCGGCCGACTCTATTTCGGCCCACTCATAACGCCCAGACAGTGCCGAATGCCGATCCTCCATTCACGTCGTCTCATATGGGAGCGGCCGCCTCGTGTCGAGATGTCTCTATATAGGTTAGCATCGTTGATCATCCTCAGTCATGCAATGCAGGCTCAAATTGCGGTTGGCAGAGCTCAGGCCCGTCCACGCCCAACCAGCCAGATAGGGCGCCACCACGAAGGAACACGAGTGGCACGTAAAATAACATACCTACGAGGTCGTGCCATGTGAGCTTCTAGAAGTTCGAGACCTTGGCAGTGTGGTCCCAATATACATGGAGATGTCTTTAATCGAAGGGAATTCTCCGCAACGCTTGGCCTGCGCCTCTCTTCTTCATCTCCTGAGCGGCCGCGAGACTGCTTGGAACTTTGATACCGCAGCAGTCGCCCCAACCCGTTCCATCGTGTGCCAGGCCAGTGTGACTGTGACCTTGGTGATCATGCTCGGCCTCCTCCTCTTCAAAGCCAGCCGCATCTTCCTCGCTCATGCCGTCGGCCGCTGGCACCAATGAACCAAAGAGAAAGTGTTGCATCACGGGCAGCTTGCCTAGTACCTCGGCGACAAACATGCGACGCATTCCTCCGTCGATCTTTGTCCACGACTTTGCCGACGAGATGTCGTCAAGCATGGGGCTGTGCCACCGCAGGCCCTTGACGGTCTTTGTGCTGTTCACAAAGCTGACTTGGCCCAGGTACATGTATTCCTCGCCAAACTCCTCCAATGTGAGATCCTGGTGGATGGCGCGTGGGGTGATGTATGGGTGGTGCAGCAGTTGTGACGCACCAAACAGGAACGGGAGGAACTGGTAGTCGTCGAGCCCCCAGACTCCATGAGATCCCGCTGGTTCCAAGTAGTAGGTCATCTGAACAATACGCATCACGGCGAGATAGCGTACAAAGACACGCAGGACCAGAGGCTTGAAGTCGGATTTCTGCAACACCCCGAGCTGGTAAAGGCAAAGAAGCCATATCATAAAGTTGAGCTCATGCCCAGAGCCGTAGTCGATACGGTTACCGTTGCCGAAAGACTGGCAGAAATAAGTCGAGAGCTCAGTGATGGCGTCGTCGTTTTCCAGGCCCAGCTGTCGGTGCCAGGCCGGGCTGTTATTCTGCGCCAGGTCGAGGAATCCACGAAACGCCTTGTTTCCGAAACGTGAGCCGCCTTGCTCGTTTGGTGGTGACTTGGCTACCAGCTGCTCTGCCTCATCGAGGATGCTCAAAATGGTCTTGATAGGGCTGCTGAGGTCGCTGTCGCGGATGGACGAGTTGGGGACGTCGACCACAGACTCTGCAAGACCAAAGACCCATCCCGTGATGAGCTTGCATGTCGGCGAGGACAAGAAAATGTCATGATCTTGCCTTGACAAAATCCTCCGCGATGGGGTCTTGTAGGTCCAGCTGGACGTGTCGGGAGGTGCGGGAAGGGCGGGCGTCTCGGGGATGGGAGTTGGATTCCCTGGCGTTTGACGTCGCCTTCGAGGTTCGAGTTTAGGCAACCGGTCTTTGAGGTTTGGAATCGAAGGTGCCGCGCTTTGAGCAGGCGCTGCTTGAGAAGGAACTTGCGAAGTCATGGCGCAGTTGTTTTCCAGATTGATAGGATGGATGTAAAGATAAAGGTTGGAGGCTTGCAGCTTCAGGGACCTCGCGAGAGGGAGGCTGTATGTCATCAACAGCCACCATTGAACCCCACTAGAACTTGGTGGCGAAAGAAAAAGTCATACACAAGAACATGTGACTCGAGGACTGGAGCTGTGTTAGTGCTCTATTTTTCTTCTAGCACTTGCCCCCACTGTCCAGCCTTTTCTGGCACCCTTACCCACTTCGCACTACTAACTGCAGCGCGGGGAGTAGCTAACGTAGGTACCTGAAGCTCACCCTAGAGGCAAGGTTCTTGAGAGCCTCAGGAAATTTTCCCGACTTGGTTCTAACTGGTACCATATCAACACCAACCACAATGGCCCCCTCTGCTGAACCGACGGCAGAGCTGTCACATTTGCTCAAGGCCGATGGCTCTGCGACCTTTTCGTATGGAGGATACTCCATAGTAGCCGCTGTCAACGGCCCAGTCGAAGCACAGCGGCGAGACGAGAATGCCTTTGAGGCTCTCGTGGATGTCATTGTCCGACCCGCCGCTGGTGTAGGAGGTAAGATCCCCGACATGTTTCGGCTTCAAGACAACCCGTTCTTATGCGCTTAATCACAGGAACCCGCGAGAGGCAGCTTGAATCAATCTTACAGGCTGCCCTTAGGCAGCTCATCCCTGTGAGAGACTATCCTCGGTGTGTGATTCAGATCACCCTTCAGGTGGCCGAGACGCCAGAGAACGCATATGTCAACACCAAGCTATCTCAGGCGCAACTGGTGAGAAACAGGATCTAACTTCATGCCGTAACGTGTCAAGTTGCTGACCCTCGATCTAGAACCTCCCAATCATTCCGGCACTTCTTCACTCGGCCATTCTGGCACTCCTAAGCGCCGCCGTCTCCCTCAAGGCTATCGGCGCAGCCACTGTCCTTGCCATCCCAGAAGAGGAGGGCAAGGATATCATTGTTGACCCTACTGCGGTCGAGGTTGACCACGCCAAGTCGGTTCATGCACTCGGCTTCACTTCACACGATGAGCTGCTTCTGGCGGAGAGCGAGGGTTCATTTTCCCCTGACGAGTGGGCCAAAGTCCTCCAGCTCGGGCAGCGCATATGCTGCGAGCACCAACAGCCCGGCTTCGATACAAGCATGACGGGCAACGATCTGGAGTCGAAGAGCATGACGCAATTCATCCGATCCGTCATGGAGGCCAAGGTGGCAGAAGACCTCTACTGGAAATGACAGGCCGCATCCAGTGCATGACGATCTGCCGGGTTTCTCTAACTCCCACTTACCGCCAAGATGGGCATCAAACCTTGACCGCGCCTAACGAGATATCACTTTTCAAATGTGCATTGATATGGATCTCAGCATCAGGGCGCGGCGAACTGCTAACCGAGCTTTTCTGAGGCCAGCCGCAGATGCTTGGCAGTTTCCGACAATCTGAGATTTGATCCAACCTCCGATGACCAAGCAGCAACCCCAAAGTGCTCGAGAACCGCCAAGCATCAGCGGCTCGAGCCTCGGCACTCCTAGCCGGACTGGTGGCGGACGAAAAATCTATGGTATAGCTCCTCTATGGTTAAGAACCAGGCGGTGTTTCACCATAGCGTCAAACACACCAAAGGGGTAGCCTCGAAACCAACTCCAAGGGCCCCGTCTTGCGAATACCGTTGCGATACCATAGAAAGGATGAAAAACGAAAGCTACATTGGATTCTTGCCCGTTTATCTCGCGATGTGATATAATGTGATGGTTGTTGGGCTGGATTGGAGTGATTGTGATGGTGTGCGTGATAGCAACACGCAGCGTCTATTTTCAGCTCGTCCATAGGATTGTGACGAGAACCAACTAATGCAGATAACAAAAGGGATAGTGTGTCTTCCATGGCAACTGACTCGCTGCAAAGTTCTCGAACCGATTCCATGAAAGCAACCTAGGGGTCACGCAGAGCGCTTATGAGACGGACTGCCACAGCATTAGCGGGCCGTGTTTTCGAGTCTGCCCTAGCCTAGGTTACCTACCTATCGATGTGACATTCACCACCCCCCGTTGTATTATAACCCCCGTTGTATTATTATATTGTGTTATTGCAACCATCATCTATGGCGTCATATCGTGCTAATAAAGTTTTTTTCCCTGCATCTCCACCCCAATAGCCCCTCGTTATAATCCTCACAAGCTTCTAACCTCGCCTAGCTAATATAATCCCTCCCTTAGTTACTCTTTTATATACCTTTCTCTCTTATTCGTTAGGTTTAATAAAAACCGCTTCTCTCTCCTTATAGGATTATTATATTATATAAGCTTTTAGGTAAGATCATTAAGAAGTCTTTATTCCTCTTTAATAAATACTTAGTTCTTATAACTTAGGGCGCCCTTATATAAAAGTAATAAGATATAGTAATTAAAGGATAATATTATAGCTTTTTAATAATTATTAAGTATTTTTAGATCTTCATAGGTTCTAGTAAGGGCGAGAAGGTCTTTATAACCCTACTATTTAAGCATATTAACTTAAATATTATTAAGTACTTTATTAAAAAATAAGGTTTAATATTAAGCAGCAGCGCGCTAGTTATTTCGCTTAATTAGCTAAAGATAGAGTCACTTTATCTTATATTATTAGTCTTAGCAACTAGTTAATTATCCCTAACCCTTAAGTTAATACAAGGGTAAAGATCACGCCTTTTATCCCTCGCGGTCAACTTAGAAGAAGCTTTATTAAGGCTATTATAACTCTATTTCCCCTCTTTTCTAGCTATCAAGGCGTCATCTATAGTGGTTATAAGCCTCATCGACTTATTATCATATTATTGAGGCTTGGGTATAAGCTTTAGTTATGTTATAGCTGTGTTATCCCTATTGAGTTGCTCCGAGGCCCCCCCCGGCCCCGTGCAGCCTTTTGACTAAGTGACATTCACCACATTCCGCCACAGCCTATCAGTTCGGCCATGCGCTTCCAAGGGCAAGTGTTGGTTGTCCTTGGCTTTGTGGGTGGTGATCCGCAATGTCACAGCTGCCAAACATCCATGACAGCTGGAGTTGCAGCAGATGGAGGCGAGATGATTTTGGAACATCTACTACGTAGTAGTGATTGTTTTGCTCACCGATTTTCTAGGTAAAGGCGGCAAATATAGATAATGCCCGTTTAGCATTGCGGTGTGATTGAGATCACGGGCAAGATCAGAGCGCAAGCGAACAGAAATTTCATCACAACTCCAGCCCAACCATCACCGTCAAAGGACCATGAGTGCAACGCATAATGTGCATAATTAACACCTCTCAGCCACCGCAGCCACAAGTCAAGGTCGCTAAACCAAGCGTGGAAATCTGCGACAGCCCCAGACCGTTAGAAACCCATCGCCGATTCGATCCAGGATCCACCCGCCGGGAAGGGAGTAACAGGACGACGATGGGATAAGCCCCCCTTGGCCCATAGATTGCAACGTCGTCGATTATCTACGTCTCATCCGGGCGCCAGACGAAGGAGACGAGCTGTCACAAGGAGGCAAAAGAAGGGGCTTTGTTTTGGTGTCGGTTCTTGGAAGGGGGTTGGGATCCATCGGCTGTATCTCGTCTCTGTTACGCTAGACCCCAGAAAACGGTGAGGGAAGCAGCGACTCAAAACACCCAGCGTTCACGACGACTCAAGGCAAGACCTTGGGAAATAGAGTATTAAAGACAGCAGGAGCGCCCACGAGAAACAGTTGTCTTGGTCCACGGCAGCAGGTCTCACCATTCCATTCATCAACCACCCTTTCTTTTACGCCTTGTTTTAATCTCCTTCACTATAATTCATTCGTTCAATTTTCCAGGTTGACGCAGTGAGAGACTCTGGGAGTCTCCTGCATAGCGCATCCGCTTTCACACTTTTCTTGTCTGCTCTGCTCTGCTTGCTCAGCCGCTCGCTCGCTTACAGATTGATTACTGTCCCTTGACAGCTGCTTGTTGGCCGTCAACCCCTTGCTCTATCAGATTGTCTGTGGACTGTGTGGTCTGGGCGAACTTCAGTTGGCGCTGCGCGCTGGCATCCGCTTTGTGAACCGAGAAGCCGGCTTCCTTCAAGCCTCTCTCTCCTGTTCCTATTTGCTCGCGTGCTGCGCTGCGCTGCCGGACGCCTCAAGCCTCACGCCTCATCCCCAGACTTCTTCGCTGGTCGTTGAAGGGTTGCTTGCGCCTTTTCTCATCTTGCATCGCATCCATCTTGCAACCTGCAGCTGAGACTGGTTGCCGCGTCGTGTTGCATCTGCACTCTGCAGCCAGGAAGCAGTCCTTGCATTGGATCCTTGGTCCTTGCTTTTCCGTCCTGCTTCGGCCGTGGTTCTCGCCTCTTCCTTCCTTGGCCCCGTTAGCTGTCGCCTTTACCGTTGCTGCCGTTGACAACCCCTGCACACCTCCATCTACAGTCCACAGTTTATCGCTGTAACGACCAACATTCCTTGAGAGCGATATTGTCGACGTCGCCTACAACCGAGAAGTGTCAAACCAACAAGTGCGAAACCAACATTGCGACCCGGCTTCTTGGTGCTCGGTCCCAATCCCTCGCGTCACCCACGTGCACATTGTGCTTCTGCGGCTTGAGTCGTCTCATCACAACCACCACCAATAGCGGCGAGTCCCTCCCGCTCGGCTCGGCTCTTGTTGTGTGCCTTGGACGCCATTGCCATCCCTGGCGCATCTCACTGTCTGTGTGTGCCCCCCGCAACCGACGGGGGTTCTGACGAGATTTGACAACGGTCTCTAATTAGTTGTCACGGGGGTCTCGGGAATCAGTTTTCGATTGACGAAGACTCTAAGAGTGGGTGAGTTTTTCTGCCCAATTGGGTGTTACCTAGCAAGCCGCACCGCTCCGATTCCAGAGGCATTTGCACGGCGGCTATTAATACCATCTGAGTGACCAACAAGCTAATGGGAATGGCCAGGTGATTTTACTCAATCTCCCGTTTACCCTTGTGTTCCATCTAGGGAATCACAAGGACGCGAGGTGACAAGACGAGATCGAGACGAAACTCGCGCTGCGACGTCATTTGTATCCTCCCTGTCGGGCCGTCCCCTGGTGGGTTTCTATTGCCTGAGCGAGATTGATCGGTTGCGACACACCTACCTACCGACCTACCGACCGACGTGGAAGAGAAGCCGCTGTGGTACCCGATTCGGATACATCGACGGCATTGTTCGCATCTTCCGCTAGACTCCGCTTGGTTCTCCGCCCTTTGTTGACCCCCCCCGTCGGACTTTGCAGCAGGGAGTTTCTGTTGCTATCGCCGGCTGACAAGGAAGAGAGAGAAAGGGGTGACGACTCGAAGTTGAAGAGAAGGCTGGGCCATCAAAGAAAGTGGAAAAGCACGAGACAAACGAGGCCAACGGCGAGACACATCGCGTGCTTGCTGCATCGACCCCCCAGTTTATTTGGTTTTTTATCCTTTTCGGGGTCCTTCTTCGCTTCTCTCGACTTCTAACCCACAAAAAGGAAAGACTTGGGCGGCTTCTGTTGATCAAGTCCACCAATTCCTTCGCCCCCCTCCAAGTCTATCCAAGTCTAGTCCACGTCTCCTCCACCAGCACCGGCAAAATGACAGGCGTGCTCTGTGCCGCGTCGCCCACGGCTCTCCACCCACCGCTTGGCAGCCCCCGGGACGGCGGTTGCTTAACTCCTTCGTCTTCGTCCTGCCCTCTTATCCTTAACAACCACAGCGCATTCGCCGACGACGTCGACAAGGATAATACAGCACGGGGTACAGCTGAACAACAAGCGAATGTTGGCACACCGTTGCCCTCCCCTTTGTCCTTGTCGTCGCCCGTTCGTGCAGGTGCAGGTGCAGGTGCAGGCCTACCCAGGGACACTATAAAACCTCACTCTCGGTCGCCTTCTGCCGCCGCTGTAGGGGATTGTGGACCCTCAAGTGCTGCATTGTCATCTCCCCAAAGCGACACGGCTCTGTCAAACCTACCTTCACCATTTCACCCTCCTTCAACTCTACCTCCTTCTTCCCTTGCCTCATTTTCATCCTACGCTTCGCTTCAGCCCCAAACTCATCGGGCCAATCCTGCCCCGAAGGCCATGACCTCCTCAGTTTCCCGACAACATAAACCCGACGCTCTCTCACTTGCGCTCCCGGCTTCGCTCAACAACATGCTCTCAGCTAGTGAGAAAAAAGCATCTCAATCGCAATCTCAGTCAACCTCGTCTGCTACTTCGGACCTTTCCAGCGCATCAAACACTGCGATGAATGCCTCAAGTGCCGCCACATCCTCGCAGAGCCTGACTGATGCGCTGAACGACCTTGCAAAATCCCGTTCAACCCCCACGACCCTTCCTACTCCCACCACTGCTCGGACTTATACTTCCACCACCAGCGCCGATACCACTTCCTCCGATGTAGCTGCGACAATCCTGGCCTCGACCCTGCAATCGCCATGCTTTTACCATCAGCGATTTGCAGATGCTGTCGACATCGGCAAGGTTCTGGAGGAGATTAAGAACGATGTCTCCATGTCGCATTCGCGTCTCGTCGCTACTGCGACCGGTGTTCGAGAAGTCTCGAAGCAACTTCAGCGCCGTCCTATCAAGCGTGCCGTCCGCAACATCATGATTGTCACCAAGGCGCGCGATAACCAGCTCGTCTATCTCACTCGCGAGCTCGCCGCCTGGCTTCTGCGAACCCCACGCTACGGCTCCGACCTCGGCGTCAACGTCTATGTTGACGCAAAGCTTCGTAGCTCCCGACGCTTCGATGCTTCTGGCCTGCTCGCCGAGAACCCGCGTTTCCAGCATATGCTCAAGTATTGGACCCCTGATTTGTGTTGGAGCCAGCCCGAAAAGTTCGACCTCGTCCTGACCCTCGGCGGCGATGGTACTGTTCTTTTCACCTCTTGGCTTTTCCAGCGAATTGTGCCCCCTGTGCTCTCATTCAGTCTTGGCAGCCTTGGCTTCATGACAACTTTTGAGTTTGAAAAGTACAAGGAGCATCTCAACCGAGTGATGGGTGACGATGGTATGAAGATCAACCTCCGAATGCGCTTCACCTGCACTGTTCACCGTAGCAATCATGGCCGTGGCGCCGCACAGCCCGAAGAAGCTGAGCAATTTGAGGTGCTCAATGAGCTCGTCATCGATCGAGGTCCTTCTCCTTATGTCTCAAACCTCGAGCTGTACGGCGACGACGAGCTTCTCACCGTTGTCCAGGCCGATGGTTGCATCTTTTCCACCCCTACAGGTTCTACTGCGTACTCTCTCTCTGCTGGTGGTGCTTTGGTGCATCCAGATATTCCTGCCATTCTTCTCACACCCATCTGCCCCCATACCCTCTCGTTCCGGCCCATGGTCCTCTCTGATACCATGGCCCTCCGCGTCTGTGTTCCACGCAACTCCCGTGCCACCGCTTATTGCGCTTTCGACGGCAAGGGTCGTCTTGAGCTTCGCCAGGGTGACCACGTCACCATCACGGCTTCTCAGTACCCATTCCCCACGGTCACACGTACCGACACGGAGTGGTTCGACAGCGTGAGTCGCACTCTCCGCTGGAACGTGCGTGCCGCAGCACAGAAGCCTTTCGATGCCGACACGACAGAGAACGACAACGAGGACGACCTTGGTTGGGATATCGATACCGACAGTGCCTGCTATGCGAGCGAGGAGGGCAGCGTCAGCGCAAGCCCCATCCGTCGCCAGATGAGCCTCCTTGGACTTTGAGGGACATCTATTTTCCGCTAGCTGGCTTGTGGTATTGTTGGAAAGGGTTGGGCCCTGGCAAGGAGTTGTTGGCGTTTTAGTTCACTTTTAATACTCTCTTTTGAACACCCAGACATAGAGGGTGATGGGAAACCCTCAATCTCGCAGGAGGAAAGTCGGGATAAGAGCATGGATAAGAAGGATCGGTTTCTTAGACACTTAGATATCTACTACCTACCTAGACAATCAAGATATGGGCCCAAGGCCATATCCAACACCAATTTGGTGTCAACAACTCTGTGCCACCAACACCCCAGCTAAAAATGTGATCCTTCCTAGTTATGCTTTTTTTAAGCTTAATAGACTTTGTAAGGAACCGCTTGGGCAAAACTCCCCTAGCCTAGCCTGGATCCTCAAATCGATGGGCCACATTAATTCGTATGTGCCACGGCACTTGATGTCTCATCGTAGCGCGCATTTGCAATTTAGATGTCACCGCTCTAAGACAAGTACCAGTTGCGCTTCATAAGTTGGTTATCATGTCAATCTTTGCATTCATTTCCATTCAAGAAGCTGAACCTTGGCCATACCAAGTCAAGCATTCTCAGGCGAATGTCGATAATATCTACAGACCAAGCCATCCGAGTAACCCAACCGTACATAGCCCCCAGAGCCAATTCCCCACCATCATCAAGCCAGGACACTTAACAAAACACCGTCCATACCCGAACCGTTAAACCGAGACAATAGCAGGTCGTGTAAATGCAAACATTTTCGGTCACCCTTTCTGGGATCGTACTCGTACTCCAACAGCCTCCGACATGATATGAAAGTCATTCAGGGGCGTTCCTCCGTCCATTAAGTCCATGAGGTTCAAAATAGCACACATCTCATCGCCAGGCACCCTGGCTCAGAGAGAGCAGTCCGGCCACGCAGTCCATGTCGGGCCTCTTGCTAGGGCTGACTGACCCTCGCATAAATCTATCCACTTCGTCTTCTCGGGGTGCCGGCCGCTTAAGCGTATCCTCGAAAATCTCCATGCCTTCCTTGATGATTGATCGAGGGCGAGCGGGTGCAGTATTGGCACGATTTGCCAAAAGGCTGGGGCTCTTCTGTTCCTGAAGAGCTCGGCCGACTCGACGGGGGTTCTGGCTCTTGGGAAGCGCAGGCGGCAGAGGTCGTCGATTGGCATCCGATGGGTTACCATCCTCATCTGGGCTCCAGTTCTCCTTATCTGAGTCCCCCGAAGGCGAAACCAGCATCGAGACCTTCACCTTGCTGAACTCCCTATCGGCCTTCTCGGTCTCCTCGGGGTCTGTCTCAAGTCGCGCCACGCTCGATCCGCTACGGTTCAGCTTGGCCTTCTTTGCCTGGTGGGATCGGTGAGGCTTCGGCATGGGAGCATTGCGCTTAGCGTTGCTCGGCTGAAGGATCCCGCTCGACGATCGAAGAAGACTGATTGCAGCGATGGCCGATCCATTCGACTCGTGCTCGGCCTGGGCTGTCAGCTCGTCACGGTTCTCAGCATCCGCACAGGACTCCCAAGCATGCACGTCACGAGACCGACCTCGCATAAGCCTTGGAGGCAGGGAGTTGGTAAGAGTTGTGATGGGAGGAAGAGTGATGGCTGGAATTGCGCTGTGGCTGCGTTGCAGGCTTCGTTGCCGCACCTGGGGCAGGCTTGGTGTGGTGGAAGATGGTCGAGGAGGAAGGTCACGGGTGGGAGAGCCTTGGTTGGAAACCAGCTCTGCCTTGCCCTCCAGGGAGAGTGATAGGCGGACTTTAGACTGGGACTGGGGTTGGCTCATATGAGAGCCCTCGGATGTGCACGAAGATGGCGGGAAAGGTTCAAATCTACACATGTTAGCCTCTAATGCCTTGCAGAACAGTCAAGATAGTGTACCTGAAAGAGTCATCACCGCCACGGCCGAAGCTGGGCGGAGTAGAAAAGGAGCTACCAACGTTGTTCCAGCGGTTGGAGAGATATCCGATTTGGGAACTGGACATGGAACTGGAGAGGGAACCATCATGGGATTCGTGGGAGAGTGCAGGGTCAATGCGGCTTGGGGTGATGTCGGGGAGGCGAGGGGTGCTCTCGTGGCGGGTAGAGATGGGGGTGCTATTCACAAGGTCTGAGTGGGAGCGCGGCATGGAAGGAGTCTGGGTAAGAGTTCGGGGAGAGGCTGAGATGGGATCCGTAACTTGAGAACTGGCGGGGTCGGATGCTGGGAAGGTCTTTTCAGGTTTACTCGGGGTGGTGTTCGTGATTGGGTCGGAGGAGATGACGTGCATGGCCCCATATCGAAGAGCAGCAACTTCTTGGGGCGAGAGAGGGCGAGATTTCCTTCTATCATTTTGTCTTCGGTTCTGGAACCAGATCTAGAAGAGATGATGTCAGTTGAGTGTTTGGAAGAGCATTGAATGACGCGTGGCACATCAAGGTGAGTGCGGACACGAAATGCAGGCATTGCAATTGGCGCCATCAAGGAAGAGACGATCGGAGGGTCCGCCATACCTGAACCTCTTTCTCATTTAATGACACGCGCTGGACAATCTCCAGACGCGCCTGCTTATCAGGTTTGGGGTTGTTGCTATACGCCTCTTCGAGAATCATTTTGTCTTTGGCCCTGCATGCAATTGATGCAAAATTAGCTCAGTCCAACGTCGAGGAGGGCCGCAGAAACGGCTGTGGCTTGGCGGGCATCGTCGACATACGCAGTACGTTTTCGCTTTCCCTTGGGATGCTTCTCGGTCTCTGGTGCAGGCCGGGGTACTGATGCATCGACCAGAGGGGGGAGGCTCTGGGGCGTGACGACGGGCTCATGGTGGTGGTTGGGAGCCGAAACAGCGTGCTTGTCGGGCGTGGCGGCGACGAAGGGGGAGTTGGTGGAAGTGGCCATGATCGCGGGCGGGAAGAGGGAGATGGAAATGGCCTTATTGGAGAGGAATATGCATCCCTAGGAGGGCGGTGTCAAAGAGGAGGCGAATCGAGTTGGATGATGGAGGAGGATGTCGTGGCGAGGTGAGCGAGCGCGAGGCAGTGGGCGGGTGGTGAGATGGAGGATGGGTTGAACAATGAAGAATGAGAGTAGGAAGAGAAAGGGAAGAGAAGGAAAAAGAGAAGAGGTTGTCGTCAAGTCAAGTCAAGTCAAAGTCGTGGGTGCGTGCAGCTGGAGCGACGTGTGGGCGTGGGACCGTGGAGAGGAGGAATGTCAAATGGGCATGCTTCAAAACGAGGCGGCCCAGCCCATCCCATCGTCCCTTCCCTTTTTTCCAAGGCCCGTGTGGCTCCCTGTGGCTCCTCCCCCCTCCCCTACCTTGTCTAACCC